>CM065745.1:27339117-27346617 GCA_033310375.1 Conus canariensis | reverse complement strand
AAGTGTGGAATGTTTAGGACAAATTAACATGAAATGACGTAAATCTTCAATACAATGACCATCACACTGTTTACAAAATGGATCAGTGATTTGTTGAGTCGAGTGACATACACTGTTCAGAGGTAGCCGATTGCATCTAAACAGACACAAAACACGACGATGTTTGCGAGCAGACAACTGACTCACATAACCGGCCATTACTATCTTTGGGCGATACATACAATAGTCAGGGCATGATGAAAACAAAGAATGCCAGTCTTGAAAATATGTATCCTTCAAACGTTGTTTGAGCAGATCTATAAAACAATGAGCATTTCCTACGTTATGCATCTGCCATTACATATCCAAAGCCATAAGTGCACAATAGCAGTCTGACATGTGTAACCCAGTTTTTTCTACCAGAGTGATCGTGCATTTGCATCATTTTATAGCATTGTTTTGGATATCTGTTGTTGGACATAGACACAAGCCTGCACCAATATTTCACAAGTCGAAGATGATATGTATCAATATAGATAGGATATCTACCACACTCCCCAAGGGCAATGTTGTTTTTGACATCCCTTCCAACCCCTAAAACCATCGTGCAAAATTTAATCTGGACTTTTTCAATAGCATCATATTTTTGAAACCCCCATATTTCAGAACCATACAACAGAATTGGTTTTACTTTCGTGTCAAAAATTTTGAATAATGTAGCAACTGGAATTCCTTGAAGTCTGTGTGTGTGTGTGTGTGAGTGTGTATATGTGTGTGTGTATGTGTGTGTCACAGTGTGTGCATGTGCATGTGCCCATTGACGTGTGTGTATTCAAGGGTATTTACATAGCGTGTGTGTGTGTGTGCTTGAAAAACTTTGTTGAAAACCCAACAATTATAATGCAAGCTGTTTATGAGATCCCTTCATCCGCAGTTGTGTGCAAAACTTTCCAAGTTTATATTCAAAAAGTCTTGGCAGAAGACGTTTGTGAGAAGGAAAATGGCAGATTTCCTCTGTATGTGTGTAAAGACACCAGTCCTACATGCGGCGCCATGCTTTTAAATTGTCTTGTATGTGGTGGTGGCATGTTCATGTCTAGTGTCATGTATCTATGGATACAGTTTTCCACAGGAGAACTGACACTGCTACTTGTGATAGTGAAATGGAAATGCGTGTCAGTTTGTCCGGGAAGTAAAGTTTAATGATTAATTTTTTTTTTTTTTAAAAGAAAAGAATCGGTGAAACAGCGTGTCCATAATATTTAAACTTCAGGATTTTTGTTTGGTGTGTTGGTGTGTGTGTGTGTGTGTGTGTGTGTGTGTGTGTGTGTGTGGTGCCCCATCTCATTGGCAAACTGTTCCATGAAGGATGAAATGGGCTTTGAGTGAGTGAACATTGATTTTTTTCTGGTTCCCCATTATACATGAATTCACACTCAGAGTTTCAAGTCGCTTCCGAAGGAGTTGGAGGGGGGCTGGATGTTGGTGCCATTCCAAGAAAGAAATCTCCCATAACCTGCTGTCTTTGTGAAAAATCTCCAGTAACAAGGCAGTTACAAAGAATTTTCTCTAACAGGCTGTCTCAGAGCATGTCTCCTTGAAGCTGGCTGGCTGAGAAAAAAACCCCACAAAACCCTCTCATCTGGGTGTCTGAGAGAAAAAAAAAAGTCTTCTCTAGCCTGGCTGTCTGGGAGAAAAAAATCTCCTCTAACCTAGCTGTTTTAGAAAAAATATCTCTTTTTACAGGCTGTCTCGGAGCATATCTCCTTGAAGCTAACTGCTGAGAAAAAAACAAAAAACAAAAAAAACACACGGCTAACCTGGCTGTTTGAAGGGAAAAAAAACTCCTTAAAAAAATCTCCTCTAACCTGGCTGTCCGGGAGAAAATCTCTAAGGCTGTCTGAGAGAAGAAATCTCCTTTATTAACCTGGCTGTCTGAGGGGAAAAAAATCTCTTTTAACCTGGCTGTCCGAGAGAAAATCGCCTCTAACTTGGCTGAAAATCTCCTCAAACCTGTCTGTCTGAGAAAAAATCTCTTTTAAACCTGACCATCTGATAAGAAAATCTCTAATCTGGCTGTCTGAGAGAAAATCTTTTCTAACCTGACCGTCTGATAAGAAAATCTCTAATCTGGCTGTCTGAGAGAAAATCTTTTCTAACCTGACCGTCTGATAAGAAAATCTCTAATCTGGCTGTCTGAGAGAAAATCTTTTCTAACCTGACCGTCTGATTGAAAATTTCCTCTTACCTAGCAGCTGCCTTGGAGAAAATCTCAAACCCGGCTGTCTGAGAGAAAATCTCCTGTGACCTGGCTGTCTCGAGCAGGGACTGAACCAAGGATCCTTGGATGAAGAGAACAAGGCTTTACCCACCAGGCCACGAAAGGCTGGGGATGCCAACAGCTGTTGTCTACAGAGTGTAGACGAGTGTCAGCGTAAAGTGTGTGAGCAGCACCCCGGACGGATTAATTCATGGAGATGTATTCCAGCTGAATAGGGGTGGATGGGTATGCATGCTGGAAGATGGGGGATAAGCTAGGAGTTACGCTTAGAGTCGGTTTTTATGTGTTGTGTACCCGCCTGCTGCCTCTCCCCCCCCCCCCCCCCCCCCCATCGGCTTCCCATCGGCTTCCATCGGCTTACTGTTCCTTGCCTCCCTTTGTCCTTCTTCCAACCCATTCCCCTTTTTTTTTGTACTCCTAGTTTTTATAGAACAGGGAGTACTTTACAATGGGAACGAAGAAATGCTGTCTGTGGGTCTGTCCGTGGTTAAAATGTGTTCCACTCGCTCCAGACAAAACTTCTGGGCCAATCTTTCTGAAAATATGTAGGTATGTTCATTATGGGTCACGGATGATGCCTGATGTTTTATTTTACCAGAATAGCTGTTACTAATGGCTGTAAGGCCCAAAGGGTTTATCTTCTGTATGGAATAGCTCAGTGACGAAATACATTATGACACATGTTTGATTGTGGCGTTTTTTTATTTGACAAATATCTATGAAAGTACTGTATTTGACGGATTTTAAAATAGCTTTAGATCTAATAACTGACTGGTAGATCATGGGTATTTTCATAGTAAACATGCTCTTGATATGTGCACGTGTATTCAAGATAAACTGGGAGTACGTTTATATGCTTTGCATCTTGTTTCTCTCTGGCAGAGACCCAACTGCTAAAAAAACTTAAGTCTGTGTTATGCCGTTGAGGTAAGAAATAGGAGATGTGTTCAATGCCCACACAGTGCAGTCGTCTTGCAAGTTTGGGTGTTCTCTTTGTGGGCATGTTTCTGGTTTTGGTTTTTTGGTGTTGATTACCAATGGTGGAATTTGTGAAAGCTGCACTGGCGTTCTTTCTCTCTGTCTCTGTCTGTCTGTTTGTCTCTCTCTCTCTCTTTAGTTCAGAGAGGAAGAGAGGGAGTGGGAATGGGAAGATAACATCTTTTGGACTGTAACACAGTGAACTTCTTCACAAAGGTACATTAGAAATCCTGTAAAGGTTTTTGATGTGGGAGAGAGAATATATACTGAGAAACCCCCTCCCCCCCCCCCACCCCCCTTTGCTGTTTTTTTTTTTTTTTTCTGTCTCCCACATATACCGTCACACCCATGTCCACGCTGTCAAAACCTCAATACCAGCAGTCTGAAGGTGATAATTGATATCAATTCACAGGGTAGGACCATGCTTTTTTTTTTTCCTGACCTGCAAGGGGAAACAGGTAGAAAGTTTGTTGTTTTTTTTATCAGCTCCCGTGCAAAATTACCAGTCTGTGAATGGGCGATGATTTTAAATTCTATGAAGTAGTAAGTGACAGAGAAACCGGAAATATAAGTTGAGTTAGCATCGTCTGCCATTTTGTCTGTGGGTGGATGACACTAGACAACCAGTGTGCTCCATTCTGATTGGCTAATGCTGTCTTACTGAACCAATCACTTGGCAGAATATATAATGATGTCAGTGTCATAAACAGGATCTCATAACGGTAGTTTCACAAAACGAAATTTTTACAATAATCGCTGAATGTCAGTGAAATTATGCAGAATTTCTGTTTCTCCACAGCAGATGATTGGAAAAAAAAAATACTGCTGTTGTGTAGCTGGCAGGTTGTGTAGCACTCGCCACACGCCCAACATGAACGTTGACCTGCCCCAGGTTAGCTGGGCAGCCGTGACCGTCCAGCCACGGTTCATCAGGAGGCAGGCAGCCAGAGGAAACACTGCGCTGCTGGGGAATGGCTGTGGTGGTGTTCACTGGTGCTTGTCGTAGTCTGACATCTCCTACACTATGTAGTGAGGTTCCCCCCCTCCTGACAGTCATAGTGAGCCAGCGAACCTTCTCCTCCAGAGCGTGCCACCGGAGAAAGTGGAAAGGGGGAACGTCCACTCCACCGAGCCCTGCTGTATTTTCATACCAACGGCTGCTGAAGCCAGCCCTTCCATGCCGCGAGGCGGGGCGGGTGGGGGGGGGGGGCGGGGGGGGGGGGGTAGAAGGTGGAATGTGCTCACCACCTTCCTGCCTGCAGGGAAAACAGTGGCGCTTGAAGCAGACGCACACAGAAAAAAAAGAGGCAGTAAAGAGACAGTGTCTGCTTTATTGACTACCGTAAGTAGCTTGCCACAGAAAAACACACAATGCTACAATGACAGATTGAGAATAATCATGTTGTTTCATTAAGTTTTGACAATACCGTCTATGGGGACCACCACAGCAGCATCAAAATCATGGATTATTAGCGCTCATTTTATCAGTGACCTCCCTTTTTTTTCCCATAATGTTCAGTAGTTTCAAACACACTTTAAAAAGGAGCCCTTATCAGAACTGATCACGCAAGTCAAGTCAAAAGTCAAAACCACTTTATTATCTCAAAAACGAGAAATTCATACCACGTGCAACAATTAAAAATAGGCGAAACAGGGGTCGGTATATGAAATAATGAACAATTCTCTAAAACAAAATGACCTGGCACTGCGCTCGCATTACTCAGCCTGCATGCATATATATATATATATATATATATATATATATATATATATATGTGTGTGTGTGTGTGTGTGTGTGTGTGTGTGTGTGTGTGTATATTCGTTTGTTAAAAATATTGTTAAAATGAAATTAAAATCAACAAGCTTGTTTCGAGCCTCTTGCTGTCATCAGGATATCCTTTTGGGGCACGCTGTCGGTCTTTTATAGCGTGCGGGACCTGATTCCGTTTCTGCATGTGTGAGTCAGTCTCATTTGCTGCACGTGTGGTCTGTGTTTCTTGTTGGGGTCTGTTCAGGTGGAGTGCGCTAACAAAGATTTCCATTTGTGCCTGCAATTGTTTACTATTTCTACTTTTGTATTCAAAGTTGCTAGGTGGGGTTTACATAATATTAACCATTTTTCTGTGGAGCATAAGTTGCATTTCTTAAAAATATTGTTGTATGGTGTTGCTCTTTTTATGATTTTTCCATGATATGCTGTAGTCTGTTTTTTTTTTATCTTTAAGTCTCCAAATGTATTTGCTCAGCTCTGTTTGGTTTTTGTATTTTTCTTTTTTGAATGACTGTTTATGGTTTGCGTATCTGGTTTTGAAGTGGTTTTCAATAATCCCTATATATGTTTCTTTTTCATTTTCTGATGTTACCGTAGCTTGGTATACAATATTGTTGTGAGCCATTATCAGAACTGATCACACAGTATATATATATCCTAAGGTCTTTCACAACATTATGATGTTACCATTGTGTGCTAAAAAAAAAAAAGAATAAGTAACATTTAGAATAAACAATACAACAGAGTTACAGTAAACATGTAGTAAACATACAAGATACGCAAGACAAATAGCTTTAAGATCTTAAAAGTGGCCACACACAGCAGGAAGTGAAACACGTCAATCTAAAGATATTGTTGTAAAAAAAAAGTTATACCAAGCATTCAGTTACATCATACTGTCATTTCAGAAAGTTTAATACAGTTTGGAGCTGCACACCTTTGCACAGCCTTTACTGTTCGCCATCGTTCTCAGACAGGGTTAATTTACTCTTCGCCTGGAAGGGGGAGATGGTGTCAGCACCAACTGTGCCGCGCACAGCGCTGCCTCGCGCAGCGGCAGAGTGGACGTTCTCCCCATTCCACTTTCTCTGGTGCCACCATCATCTCCATCCAACGACAGCCCCCCCCCCCCCCCCCCCCCCCTAGTTGACCTTGCATATATACCACCCACATTGACACAAACGAACTCATCGTGGGCATGAATATGGTGCAGGAATTCCCAAGTTATGATGGGTCATAACTTGACCTGTTTTGGCGTGGTGTGTGTTGTTAGCCTGGTGCGTTTTTTTTTTTTATTCTGCTCTGTCATCACCTGTGAGGAAGAGACTTGGTAGAGACAGCCACTGAAGTGAGCCTCGCTCTGTCCTGGCATGCGCCTGTCTGCTGGTCACAGTGTCGGCCTATTTGATCTGAAGGAAACTGCCCGATTCCTTTCCCGTCTCTGATCTCATGCTATATGTATATGTCCATCGTTCTGCTCAGCCTTGCAGCATGAAGATGTCAGGCGTTCATACGAGACACATTACTTTGACTCCTCCGTCCGTACCCCCCCCCCCCCCCCCCCAAGCACCCCCTCTCCCCTCCACTTCCCCAACATATTTTATTCTGATAAGCCCGCACACTTGCACTCCCTCCCTTTCCTTTTATTCATTCCTTCTTTCTTCTTTTCTTACTTTCATTTATTTTTTTGTTCTGGCTTTCATTCTCTCTCTCTCTCACTCTGTCCCTCACTCTCTGTCTGTCAGTCTGTCTCTTTCTCTCTCTCACTCTCTCTCACTCTCTCTCTCTCTCACTCTCTCTCTCACTCTCTCTCTCTCTCTCTCTCTCTCTCTCTCTCTCTCTCCTCTCTCTCTCTCTCCAAGTAAAGTTTTTTCTGTCCCTCTCTCTCTCTCCACCAAGTCAAGTTTTCCTCCTCTCTCTCTCTCTCTCTCTCTCTCCCTCCACTCTCTCTCTTTCCATTCCTCCCCCTCCCCCCCATCTCATTTTTGCCTTCTTTCTCACCTTTGCAAAGATCCCAATCAATTTTGTCCCCCTTTCCCCCTTCCTTTTCTTCGTTTATGATAAAAAATAAAAAAAAATGCTGCAAGAGAATTTTGATTTATCAGTCACAAAGTGATAGTGTTATTTTAAGACTCCAGGTGCTATCTTGAGGATAATTGAGTGACTTTTCCTGGTCTCTCTTTTTTTTTTTTTTTTTAGACGTTTTATGTTTTAAACTTCTTTTCTGGGGGAGGGGAGGGGAGATTGGAGCTTTCCCTTGGTTTGTTTTTGCAACATCACCTGCTCTGCCCCCTCGTCTCGCCCTTCGTGGCATGTGGTACACTTTGGCTGCTGTGGCAGTGGGGAGTCAACAGCAAGAATCCTGATGTTCTGAAGAGAGTGGAGAAGGAGAAGGGGGGGGGGGGGGGGGGGGGGGGGGGGGGGGGATTGATGTCTATTTATAGTAAATGTCTAACAAGAAAGATAACTCTTGCAGACATGGTTTATTTCT
>CM065745.1:27334187-27339017 GCA_033310375.1 Conus canariensis | reverse complement strand
GGACGCCTTGAAGCCGTCTGTATGTCTGTACTCCTTGTCTGTTGAAAAAACACCTCCAGAATAGAGGGGAAAAAAGACAGCCTCTCCTCCCCTCCCCTTGCCTCTCCCTCTCTCCTTTCACCCCAGGTGAAGTCACAAACTTGGGATGATTTATGTGTTGTTTCGAAAGGATGAGGAAAGGTCTGGAGGGGGGAGGGGAGGGGTGGAGGAAAGAGAGAGAAAGAGAGAGAGGGAGAGACCATTCTTGCTAAGCCAGCAAAGCAGTGGGAGAATGTAAACCATAATGTAAACCAGGAATGTGAAGAGCAGGCAGGAGGAGCCGATGATCCGGGTGGTAATTGGGGGGTGGGGTGCGGGGGGGGGGGGGGGGGGGGCGTGCATGATGGTGGGGGAACCATGTTTGTGTTTACCTTTAGAGAAGAGGAGCAGGCTGCTCCTTGACGTTAAATGAGGATGGAGGAGATAGGTCACTCTCTCCTCTCTCTCTCTCTCTCTCTCTCTCTCTCTCTCATTTTGTCTCTTTCTCTCTCTCTTTCTCTCTCTCTCTCTCTTCTCTCTCTCCTTCCCTCCCCTCACTATTTCTCTGGCCCCCCCCCCCCTTTTCTTTCTGGTGTGTGTGTGTGTGTGTGTGTGTGTGTGTGATGGAAAGAGGGGAAGAGAGTACACGGTTGTCATCAGCATTTACAGTGTGCACAGTTGCTCCTGTGGGATGAATGGGGCCGCTTTTAAACTAGTGAAATCCTACACCATCTTTTCTTTTCAGAAAGTCATTTGAAAAATCTCAAATCACCTCACCGCTCCATTTTCCCACCTTCCGCAATCCTGAACTGGAGTTGGGTTGTTGTTACTCTTGCAAGGCATGCATGAATATTACTTCTGTTATTAGTGTATGGTAGCGTTTGCTGCTTAAAAAAAAAAAAAAGAAAAAAAAAAAGATGGTAGGTAAATTTACATTTCTTTCATTTATTGAAGTCTCCAGACTTCAGAAAATGATTTCCGCATTTTCTGTTGACATCATTCTGACAGTGGATAGGGTAAGTAAGTGATTTAAAAAAATTTTTTTTTTTTTTTAGTTTTTTTTTTTTTTTAAAGGAGTGTCACACCTTAAATCACTGATATACATACCATTGACTCATCCAATCTTTGCTCAAGTCTTTCGGTCACTCCCCCCCCCCCCCCCCCCCCCCCCCCCCCCCCCCCCCCCCCCCCCCCCCCCCCCCCCCCCCCCCCCACCCCCCCCCCCCCCCCCCGTTACATTGCTGGTAATTAATTGTGGTATTAAACATCATTGCTTGCAACACTGTCTTTATCTGGGATTATCATCGTATCACAAGCAAGCTCTTCATTCATGATCACTGTTTCATGACTTTGTGCAAAGACATCAGTGACTTGCATTCCATTTTTGTTGTTGTTGTTCAGCCTCCATTACTTTTGGAAGGAAAAGATGTCCTTCATGGGATTTGATCCAGGGATCTTCAGTGTATGATTTGTACTTTTGTCACCACACGACCATGATGCCTTTTTCAACAAGGGCGACTTTTTGTGTGTGTGTAGTGTGTGTGTGTTTTCTTCTCCCAGTACTCATACTGCATCGTTCTGCAGTTCGACATGGAGGAGGTGGCTTGCCAGACTTGCTTCGATCATTTCAGTCTTTCTGTTCTGAACATTGGTGTGAAGATAGAAAAGAACTTGGCGGGTCTGAATGTTCAGCCTTTTCTCTGTGTATGTACATACACCAGATGACATGGACATGGTCACATGCACGCATGCACATACGCGCACACACGTGCACTCGCACACACATGCGTGCACAAACACACACACACACTCACACACACACACACACACACACACACACACACACACACACACACACACACAACACACACAAAAGAGAGAGAGAGAGGAAGAATCCTCCACCGCACTCTTTTGCCCAGTGTCTATGACTGTAGCCTCTGCAATACAAATTGTAGTGCGGAGGCCCACGCTCTGATCCCCATGAGGTAGGTAAGGCAGCCCGTTCATTGTTGATGCCTCATTCTAGTCTGCATGATACTGCAACCTGGGTTGGGTAGTTGTTGGGGCAGGGCAGGGCGGGCAGGGCAGGGCAGGGCAGGGCAGGGCAGGGCAGGAATACCTATTGCTGAAGGACAGTTGGAGCTTGTCTGTCAGACCGCCAGTGATGTGGGCAGTCTGGAAGTGTCTCTTTGCTATACACCTGCTGACCCTGATGGAGATAGCACCTCACCCGCTGGAGATGGCACCTCACCTGGAGATGGCACCTCACCTGGAGATGGCACCTCACCGGCTGTAGTAGGCGCCTTCCCTTGGCTAAAAGGACTTGAGCTGTGCTGTGTGTTAAGTGGGTGGGTGGGTGGGGGCACTGGTGGGGGTGGCGAGAGGTAGGGTAGGGAAGGTCTGGAGTAATAGGGAAGGAGGTGGGGTGACAAGAGAAGCATGGAGGGAGAGGCTGGGAGCAGGGAGCATGTGTCAGTTATTAGTGCGTGGAACACTAGTATGTGGAGCACTTAAGGCAGCAATGTTCACCACCAACTGCTTTGTCTATCTGTCTGTCTGTCTGAATATCTGTCTGTCTGTCTGAATGTCTGTCTGACAGCAGTCATGTTTACCCAGAGAAACTTGAGGACCATATTCTCAGTTTTCTTTCTCTTTATATCTGTCACAGTATCTGTACCTTTGTCCGTCTGTCTGCTTGTCTCTCTGTTTGCCTGTCTGCCTGCCTGCCTGCCTGTCTGTCTGTTGTTAGTATGTCTCTGTCTGTCTGTCTGTGTCAGTCTGTCTGTCTCTCTCTCTCTCTATCTTTCTCTCTCTCTATCTTTCTCTCTCTCTTTGTCTGTCTCTCTCTCACATGGTTCGTATGCTCCATGAAACTCCTTGAATTCTGACAGCGAATTTCAAGACCTTGAAAACCGTTGAAAATCAATAAAATGTGGTTCTGTTGACCAAACCTTGAAAACCTTTGAAAATCAAGTCATCGACTTCAAAAATTTTTAATGTGGCAACAAGAAATGGCAGTTTGATTTTTCTGCGTTGAGGTTAGTGAAAAATTATTTAAAAAACACATTTTTACAAACAATCTGGATTGCCATCTGCTGTTTAACAAAGGGAGATATTTGAAACTTTATTAATTTTGATGAAGTTACAAATTATCTCCCTTGATTAAATAGCAGTCAATGCAGGATTGCGATTGATGTTTGCAAATTTTCTTTCTTTCTTTTTTTTTTTTTTTTTTTTACTGTTTTATTTTTTCTTTTTTTCCTCCAACCAGTATCTTACACACCATGCATAGTCTGTATGTTCTCTTACAAATAGACATATTTTTTGCTGATTTTAGTGTTTTGGCGTTTGATACAAAGAGTCTGGGTTTGTTAATGTTCTAATGTGTGGGGCACACTCACTCTGATAAAAATTGAAAAGAGAAATGGCAGTTTGATATTTAAAAAGCAAATTTTGTTGTTGTTTCCTTTGTACAAACAAAAATTGCTTTAAAATAAATTTTTTCATCAACCTGAATGCAGAAAAATCAAACTGCCATTTTTTTTTTTCAATTTTTACGCAAGTATTGTAGCCTTGAAATAAACAAAAAGCTCCTTGAAAACTCCTTGAATTTTGTTCTTAGGAGCCTGTAGGAACCCTGTCTCTCTGTCTCTGTCTCTGTCTTTCTCTCTCTCTCTGTTTCGATCTTTGTCACTGTGTCTGTCGTTGCCTCTCCCACTGTATCAGTCCTAGCCTGTGCCTTTGCTTGGGAGTCCGTCTGCAATGTCCTGTCTGCAGTGTTCTGTCTCGGCCTGTCTGCCTTGAACTTGTGTCTGTCAGCCTTTGTCATTGTTTGAGAGCTTCCCCTACTCTGCAGATGGAACTTCCCCCCTTTCCAGTGGACTGCTTACGCCAGTGACTGCTGTGAGCAGGGCGTAGTATATCCGGCATGAGGATGTCAAAAGTTTAGCAGCCACTTGATGTCATTATGTTGTTTGTTGTTCTTTTTTTTTGTGTGTGTGTTTTTGTATTCCCAGTTCTTACTTAAAGAACAGGGAGTACTTTAAAATGGGAACGAAAAAATGCTGTCTGTCTGTCTGTGTGTCTGTCCGTGGTCAAAATGTGTTCCACTTGCTCCAGACCAAACTTCTGGGCCGATCTTTGAGAAAATTTGTGCGTATGTTCATTATGGGTCACGGATGATGCCCGATGTAATATTTTACCAGAGTAGCCGTTACTACCGGTTATAACGGTCCAAATCGTTTTTTCTTCCTTAGGGAATATCTCAGAAAGTACATGTATTCAAGATAAACTGGGAGCATGTTTGTATGCTTTGCATCTTGGTTTTTTTGTTTGTTTGTTTTTGTTTTTTTACCCTGCACCAGTTTGACAGCATTGAAAAGGCTTCTAATGGTCTGCTGTGTTATAATTAAAATAACGCAACGCGAGCTCACACACATGCACGCATGCATGCAGGTGCGCACACGCACGCAGGCACATGTGCGCACACGCACGCGCACAACACACACACACACACACACACACACACACACACACACACACACACACACACACACACAGAGCAGAGTGGAAAGAAGGCAGCCCCACTGTCCTGATGACTTGGCTGTGAACAGGACTGGTAGGGAAAAAAGATACATGCGAAGGTGCAAGGTGAGGGTGGGATGCAGAGGCCTACCGTCCTCAACTGCCCAACAATGCAAGGTGAGGGTGGGATGCAGAGGCCTACCGTCCTCAGCTGCCCAACAATGCAAGATGAGGGTGGGATGCAGAGGCCTACCATCCTCAGCTGCCCAACAATGCAAGGTGAGGGTG
>CM065745.1:27289187-27324187 GCA_033310375.1 Conus canariensis | reverse complement strand
TGGTGGACTGGTAACATAAGGTACAGTGGAATATCTCCATTCCTTGACATGGTGGACTGGTAACATAAGGTACAGTGGAATCTCTCCCATTCCTTGACATGGTGGACTGGTAACATAAGGTACAGTGGAATATCTCCAATCCTTGACATGGTGACTGGCAACATAAGTACAGTGGAATATCTCCATTCCTTGACATGGTGGACTGGTAACATAAGGTACAGTGGAATATCTCCATTCTTGACATGGTGGACTGGTAACTTGAGGTACAGTGGAATATCTCCAATCCTTGACATGGTGGACTGGTAACATAAGGTACAGTGGAGTATCTCCATTCCTTGACATGGTGACTGGTAACATAAGGTACAGTGGAGTATCTCCATTCTTTGACATGGTGGACTGGTAACATAAGGTAGAGTGGAATATTTCCCATTTCTTGCTGATGGACTGTAACATAAGGTACTGTAATATATTATATATATATATATATATGTGTGTGTGTGTGTGTGTGTGTGGATAGATAGATAAGATGCATACACAGAGAGATAGAAACTGGTCTGCCAGTCGGCTGCAGCGCGCCGGACACGAGACAGCGCGCATCTTGACGCACACTGCCGGCATAGTAAACTGTGAGCAAGTGGGGGACTTAAGACCTGGGGGAACATTGTCCTGGGGGAACATAAACCTGGGGAACATAGACCTTGGTGCCTCCCGCTGCCTGCCGTTTTGTTGGGCGGGAGACAGGGGCCTGGGGATAACAGCATTTCACAGCGCGCTGGTGGGTGTCAGGGATCGTGCCATTGAATTCCAATGAGGTCAGGCTTTACTCCGAGGATTGACTGGGATACGAATGGGATATAGAGGGAACAGGAGAGTAATATGAGGGAAAGCAACACGAATGCCACGGAGATTAATGATAAATAGTAGGATTCTGGACAATCAAATTTTGAATAGAATTTTATGTTCTGTTTACACACACACATGCACAAATTTTTAGATAGTGATGATACTGACAAAGTATAGGGGACGTTAGTGACTTGTTTATGTATCTTGAGGAAGAAAAATTGAGAACTGAAAACAGAAAAAAAGAAGAAAAAAAGAGAGATTCATATGAAGAAAAAAAAAAAAACCCAGGTAATTGAAATCACGCCCATGTTCAGGGGACGTAAGTAATTTGTTTATGTTTCTTGAGGAAGAAAAATTGAGAACTGAAAACAGGGGGAAAAAAAGGAGATTAATATGAAAAAACAAACAAAAAAACACCGGTAATTGAAATCGCGCCAATGTTCAGATAAGGAATGTTATGTAGAAGGTGTGCCCAGTCCTGTGCGGATGTGGAGAATATCCTACATAGAATGCAGGGACGTGAAAACTAAACTGAAGTGCAAAAAGATTCTTTTTTGTTAATAAAGGAAAAAAAGATACCACCAACAGCTGCGTGTGCTTTTGCATTGACCATCAGTAGTGACCAGGAAGAGTGAGTAGGACTAGTAGTTCACGCACAGTGCATTCTCTCGACTAGTTTTTGTTATGGCCAATCCGGCTGTGCTATATTCTGTCTGCTGTGAAGAGCATGGACCATCATAGCTCCTGAACCCCTGCTGTCATGTGTTCCTCTGTCAGAGCCTCCCACGCAGATCCCTGAGAATGTGTCCTGTGTTGATGTGAAAAGTGTCCTGTGTTGATGTGGAAAGTGTCCTGTGCTGATGTGGAAAGTGTCCTGTGGAAAGTGTCCTGTGTTGATGTGGAAGGGGTCCTGTGTTGATGTGGAAAGTGTCCTGTGTGTGAGGTCTGTGTGAGTGGAGTGTCCTGTGTGATGTGGAAGGGTCCTGTGTTGATGTGGAAAGTGTCCTGTGTTGATGTGGAAGTGTCCTAGTGTTGATGTGGAAAGTGTCCTGTGAAAGTGTCCTGTGTTGATGTGGAAAGTGTCCTATGTTGATGTGGAATAGTGTCTGTGTGGAAAGTGTCCTGTGTTGATGTGGAAAGTGTCCTGTGGAAAGTGTCCTGTGTTGATGTGGAAAGTGTCCTATGTTGATGTGGAAAGTGTCCTGTGGAAGGGGTTCTGTGTTGATGTGGAAAGTGTCCTGTGTTGATGTGGAAAGTGTCCTGTGGAGGTGTGTCCTATGTGATATGTGAAATACCCTCTAGTGCCAGTGTCATTGTGGAGAATGAAAGTAGGTAGCGGTGATGTTGAGAATATCCCATGGAGTGTCCGAAGATAAAGCTAAGCTGATTTGGATTTGGGGGGGGGGGGGGGGGGGGGGGGTAGGAGGTTGAAGGGGGGGGGGGGGCTAGGAGGTTGAAGGGGGTGGGGGGCAGGAACAGTGAACCTGTAAGATGCCTGGTTGATGTGTGATGTCATCCAGTGAACAAGTTGGGGGGTGGAGACCCCTCCTCCAGCGGACTGACTGACTGACTCATCGTGGTGTCTCCGGACTGACTGACTCATCGTCTGTCAGTTGTGGAGGTGTTGGTGTGTCTGTGGTCATGGGGATGATTAGGGGATTGTGTTACGAGGAGAGCTCTTGCTGAGGGAATACGCATTCTTTTTGGATTGTGTACGATCACACATTTTTTTTTCTCCATAATTCGTTTTCCACCTTACTTGTTGATGTTTGTACCCAAGTTATTATGAGATATTTTCAATACTCATTATATGATTTTATCTGCGAAAGAGAGAGGAAGTTGTTAGAGAGAGCGGAGGGTGTTCTATTTTGATTTTCAAAATTAACCCGTTTTTTTTTTTTTTTATACCTGATGACAGTCAATCCAGGGACGGACATAATTTGTTCATGGTTTCTTGATTGTCACTATTTTTGGTTTGGTTTCATCTTGAAGAAATCCCTAATAAGACATGCTGTCAAAAGCAGACACTGCGTCACAGGTCAACAATGGGAAGCTATTTCAGATAGGAACGAAGTAGGGGAGTGGGAGGGGGGGGTAGTCGGTGGAAGTGTGAATCATTTATTGCACGAATGAATAAATGCATTTTGATGCCTGTGCTCTTTGGTTGGCGGATTGAATTTTTATCGTTGGAAATGTTTAGTGCTGAAGATTAAGCACCGCAAATGATGTTGTTAGTGTTATTATCATTGTTAAATCTAAATGAGAAAATCAGCTGCTCAGTGATGAATCTTTAGATTCTGTTGTAGGGATGAGGTGATGGTTTAAAAACAATAGCCAGTGGGAACTCTGTTATGCAAATGAAAGTTGTGAAATAAGCAAATGTCACAGAAGCATGTGTGTGGGTAGGGGGGGGGGGGGGGGGGGGGACCCTTGAAACTTCTTACAGTTTGTCCTTATTAAGGATCATCAATCCATTCATGAGATCCTTGAAAGATCCTTGATTTTCAGTGCTGGATCTGTGTGGGAAACCTGCATTGTGATTTTTGTGTGTGGGTCCAGTGACGTGATGAATTTGAAATGAGAACCGAGTGGTTTGTGGACTACGTTAGGAGACAGTCCTTGGTTTAAGACCTGTCTGTCAGCACGAAATGACCTCAAGCTTGATAAAAAAAAAGAGAAATATTAACACATTATATGGGTCTGTCCAAACACCAGAGCAACAGTAAAGGCTAGGTGATGTTAGCAGAAATTCTTAGGTTTTTAGACAGCTTTTGATGTGAATGGTGTTAAGAACGATCATGGGGAAATATTCACGTGTTAGGTGAGTGTGTTCAAATGTCAAAATGATATTGAAGTCAAGACAGTGTTACAAAACATGCCATGGGTTTGGCACATTTGGTGGCACGAACGAAGTGAAGAATGACAGAAGGGGAAGTGTCCGCTTTTGTGAGGTGAGTGCGTTCAGATGCCGAAGTGATAGTGTGAAGGTAAGATTACGTTAGGAAGACATTCCATGGTTCAGTCGTTTCACACGTCCATCAACGTGAAATGCGTCAAGCGTGATGACACAACGAAGACGTATAAGATGTCTACATCGCCAGTCTGAATACATTTTGGAGAATCTCCTTGAAAACGGGCCAAGGTTGTGTGTTCATGTGTGTGTGCATGTGAACAGGAGTAAAAAGAGAGGACCATGAAGTCAAGAGGTAAGTTGTATGTGAAACCAAAAAGACAAGTGTTTTGGTGCGGTTTTACCTCCGGGGATGTAGGAAAATTGAATTGAGTTGATGGAACAGTTGGTGACATGTTGAGTAGGTGATGAAGAAGTGGGGACAGAAAAAAGACGCTGACACACAGGGCAGTGGGGGGGGGGGGGGGGGGGGGGGGGGGGGGGGGGGTAGTTTATGTCAGGCCTAAAGCTTATGGACCCTCAGCGAAGCAGATTGCTGGTCCCAGACCTTCCTTTCTTATTGTCAGTTCAGTTTTAAAGTCATGTTGCTTTTAGCTCAGCCGACTGCAAAGGGCCAAATTAGGGCTGTTGCTTCATTAAAGTTAACTCCAACAGTCATTACCCAGTTACTGTTCCTTTAGTAATGTGCCTGCTTAAGGATAATGGTATGAAGTAGAGATGATATTTTGAGAGCAGAGGATTAGATACTGTAAAAAAAAAAAAAAAAAAAAAAAAAAAAAAACTTTTGTTGTTGCTGTTGTAGTTGATGAAATGTATGAGGTAAGATTTGATTGTGGGGTAACCCACTTTGGACCATGTCAGTAAGGACCTGGAAAGGTGTGGACCACTTGGGGGAGGAGATTGATTTATTTGCTTCACGTGTCACTGTGCTTATTTCTGAAGACCCTACGCCATGGCACACTCTCTGTTCTCCAGCCTGTTCACTTCTGCCCAGGTGGAAAGGCTGAGCACCCCAAGACCTGTAAGAGAAAGGGAGGGAGGGAAGGGGGTGTGAAAGGGAGACGAGAGCAGTACTGGATTGTTCCGAATGCCCTCCCTTTGCTCTTAGTTCATTGACTGTCCTCCTCCTTCCTCTCTCTCTCTCTTTATCACAGTCTGCACCTTGTCTGTCTGCGTCTCCTTTCTGTATCTGTATCCTTGTTGTCGCTGTTGTTTTTGGTATGTTTTGATAGCTCTGATTAGTTTGTTTGTTTTTTTTTAAGAGGGAGAGAGGGTTTTTTTGGGTTTTTTTAAGAGGGAGAGTGGGGGGTATCTTTTTTTTTTTTAAGAGGGAGAGTGGGGGTGGGGGGGAGGGGTAGAGGGGGCTAATATATCAGTTGGAATGGCTGCTGCCCCTTGGCATGGCTCAGTTTTCTTTGCCTTTAGCCTCTGGCTCCTGAATACGGATATGCTCGCAGGCCATTGGTCTTGTGGAAAGGTGGCAGACCTGGAACACAGAAAAGTCAGATTCCAGAATTCTGTTGTTTTACAATAAATGGATGGGGATGTTTGATAAAATCACATCAGAACCAGCCGTGTTGCAGTTAAGGAGAGAGAGAGAGAGAGAGAGGAGAAGAGAGAGAGAGAGAGAGAGAGCACATCAGACAGAGGAGTTGGGAGAAAAAAAAACCCAACTAAATAAGTCAATGGAATCAAAGGGTTAAGGAGGTGAATGACTTAGCTGTTATGCTGTCAGTTCATGGGTGTACTTCTCAGTTGTGTGTATGCAGAGGATGGGGGCGAGTGTGGGGGGGGGGGGGGGGGGGGGACGATTTCCTGTTCACGTAGTCACAGCCTGGTAGGATTCTGTGTCACTGGCTGGACGGTCAAACTGAAACACAATAGGTGTTGGTGTCCAGTTGTCACAGCCCTGGTAAGATTCTGTGTCACTGGCTTGGCGGTCATACTGAAACACAATAGGTGTTGGTGTCCAGTTGTCACAGCCCTGGTAGGATTCTGTGTCACTGGCTAGAGGGTCATACTGAAACACAATAGGTTTTGGTTGTCCCAGAGATTAGCTTAGCAGCTGTTTGGAGTTCTGAACAGTTCCTGATTTTCACATGTCAGCAAAAATGCTTTTATGTGCTTTTGTGCTGTCAGTTTGATGATGCTGAACAAATCATTTTCCTTTGAATTTTATGAAAATGAAACGAAAGAAAGAAGAATGCACTTCTGGGTATAGCGGTGTTTTCTACTTTGTCCCATATCTTTGTCTTCTCCCCCCCCCCCCCCTCCCCCCCCCCATTCCCCCTTTCTGTGCACACCTGATCTACCATCTGGACAGTCTTACTGCCCCCGTGCCACAGTTGTTGGGGTTTTTTGCAAAAAAACCCCACTGAAATGGTTTATGGTTTTCAGCACATGAAAATGGCCAGGTTATTTTGTGTGTGTGTGTGGCAGTGTAGAAAGTTCATCTCTACCCCCTCTTCGTTTATTGTCTTCTTCGTTCTCCACTCACAATGAAACATATTCTTTTAGAGTGTTGGGACTTGCATGATGTGAGACACCAACATTTTACAGCAGATTCCATGAAAACCTTGTTCAGAGATGTTCCACCTGATGCGATCTTTGAATTCTTGAAAAGAGATTTAACATTTTTCACCGGATCTGAGATTTTAGAGTGGAAAGATTTTTTTAAACAAAATTTTGGATGGGTTTTTTAGAAGATGTATTTAAAAGGGTTGTGTGAGTGAATAACTTGTGAGTTGACTTCAGCGCAGTGACAGCCCTGACATGCCCTTTTGCAGCAGGCTGGGCTATAAGCAACATTACCTCACCTTACTATCTTTCTCCCATTGAACTCTGTGGGGAGTTCTTGGGGCACAGCGCTGAAGGAAAGTTCACGGGGTTCCTCCGGTCCTCAGGGTTGTTGTGGGCCAAGGCCCGGGTCTCGCAGCACATGTGTTCCTGCATGTAAGGGTTGATGGCAAATGATGGCAGTGACTGATAAGCAGTTGATTGATCACCCCATCACCACAGATGCTGTGCGCCAGGTCTGCTGTAAGGGTAGGTCAGCCCTCGGCAAGATCCAGCGGCCATGTTCTCTCAGCAAGAGTGTGGGGTTAAACAGGAGAAACCCTAAGGGAAAATGTTTTAAAAAAAAAAAAAAAAAAAAAAAAAAAAAACCCACCCAACTGAAGTGTGGAGAAACTGACAGATCGTCTGTCTGACATCCAGACGATCTGGATTTCACATTGAAGGGGGAGAAGAAAAAAAAAAAAGACCAACACACACACACACCACCACACACACACACACCACACACACACACACACACACACACACACACACACACACACACACACACACACTCACCACACACACACACACACACACACACACACACACAACACACACACACACACACACACACACACACACACACACACACACACACACACACACACATCACACACACACACAACACCACACACACACACACACACACTGAAAGGAGAAGGTTCATATCTTCCGCACTGTCTGCATGTTGCTAGGAGTGAAAGGGGAAGATGGGCTGATGCAGGGTGAGCAAAAGGAGGTGGGATGGTGAGAGATTTGGGAGGGGGGGGTGGTGGTTTGGGAGTGTGGTGAGGTGGGGTGGGGTGGGGGGGGGGGGTGGTGGTCTTGAGAAGGATGGAGAGGACGCAGCGTGAGGGTTCTTGCTTGGGTTGGTCTGTGACGAGGCTTGAGCCAGGAACAGATGATGTCTTTGCTGTTGCCTTGTCCTACCCACACGCGGTAGTGCAGGTGCAGATTTTACATCTGAATCCGATGCAGATTAAGTTGGGGGAGAGGGAGGGGTGTGGAGGGATCAGAGAACATTGTGGGGGTAAACTACTATGGATTGCCAGCCCCTCCCATCCCCCTCCCTCCCTCTGTTCCCCCTTCATCATGCGAGCATGCACACACAAGCTCTCTCTTTCTCTCTCTCTCTCTCTCTCTCTCTCTCTCTCTCTCTCTCTCTCTCACATACACATACTCTCCCTCTCCCTTCTGCTCTCTCTCTCTCTCTTTTCTCTCTCTCTCTCACACACATACACATACTCTCCCTCTCCCTTCTGCTCTCTCTCTCTCTCTCTCTCTCTCTCTCTTCTCTCTTCTCTCTCTCTCTTCATTTATCAGATTTGTAGCCTGCTGTGGAGGAAGGTTTTTTTTTTTATGTTCTTAGGTTTTATGTTCTTATCACACACACACACACACACACACACACACACACACACACACATCACACACACACACACACACCTCACACTCACTCACACACACACAACACACACACACACACACACACACACACACACACACACACCACAGATATATGCTTGTGATCTTTGATCAGAATATGCCTGCCAATGTGACAGCTTGCATTTTTAGCAGGGGGAAGGGAAAACCCAGGAAACTGTATAACATCTTTTCCTACCCCACCCAGATCAGTTTTGCAAAATCATCCATGGGCACACACATCCTCTCTCTCTCTCTGTCTCTCTCTCTCTCTCTTCTCTGTCTCTCTCTCTCATTCTCTCTCTCTCTCCTCTCTCTCTCTCTCTTTCTCTGTCACTCTCTCTCTCTCTCTGTCTTTCTCTCATTCTCTCTTTTTCTTATTCCTCTCTCTCACTCTCTCTCTCTCTCTCTCTCTCTCTCTCTCTCTCTCTCTCTCTCTCTCTCTCTGTGTCTCTCCCTCTCTGTCCCTCCTTCCCTGCCTGTCTTTCTTCTGTCCTACCATCTGCTGTCTCTTGTTTCTGCTTTACGCTAAGTTTTGTTTCATTTTTGTTCTTTCCCCTTTTTTCATACCAGCCCTCAGCCCCCATTCCCACCCTTCCCCAACTCCTTCTCCTTCATCTTCTTCTTCTTCTCTCTCTCTCTCTCTCTCTCTCTCTGCTCCCCCTTTCACCCCCCCTCTCTCTGTCTGTCTGTCTGTCTCTCCCCTCCCCTCTCCCTCCCACCCTCAAAACCGATTTATATCCTCCCTCTTCTTTACATTGGAGAGTGTGTTGAGGGCGGTATGGTGTATTCCGTGTATTAAAGTCAGTGTTCAGGATGTCGAGGTGTAGGTCGGGTGTTAACAGTGTCTTGAAGACAGTAATATAATTATGTAGAGTGTGTGGAGGGCAATATGATACGTACAGGGTGTTGAGGGCAGAGTGATAATGCGCAGCATGTTGAGGGCGTTAACGTTGAGGGCAGTGTCATCATTCTGTTGACAGGCAGCAGTGCAGGAGCAGGGGCTGTGGATGAGGAACTCTTCATCAAGTCCTTCGAAGATGTCCCCAAGGTCAAGGTCAGTGTGTCCCGACTGACTGACTCCCCGCGGGCAGCCAGAACATGTGTATTGTTTGTTGGCCAGATTTTGTTTGAAAGTATATCCCTCCTTGTTTACCTGTTGCCCCATTCAAAGTGAGATGGGCGTGTGTGTGTGTGTGTGTGTGTGTGTGTGTGTGGTGTGTGTGTGTAGATTTAGTACATGAGTGTAAAGTTTGACGGAAGTAAGATCGAAAGATATTGATGAAGTGTAAGAATGAAGTGTAACAGAAGAAACATTGAGAGGTGTTGATGAATTTGAGGTGTAAAGTAAAGGTGTAAAGTATGGTTAAAGTGCAGTTAAAAAGTGTCAAAGTGCAAGTATAAGGTATAACTGAAAGGCCATGAAAAAAAAACAGAGATAAAGTGGAAGTATAACGTCTGATTGAAGTTACACTAAGAGGTATTGATCGAGTACAAAATCTAGCTTGACTGACGAGCCGTTTAAAAGTAATGATAAAGTGCAAATATGAAGTACTGCTGAAGTGTCATTAAAAATATCAGTGAAAAGTGCAAGCATAAAGTTTGACTGATGTGAGATTAAGAAGTTTAAGAAGTATTTAGGAAGTGCAAGTATAAAGTGTGACATGAGTTTAAGAAGTGGTGATCAGGTGTAAGTGTAAACTATGACTGACAAGGGATTAAGAAGTATTAGTGAAGTACAAGTAATAAACTGTTACTGATGCGAGATTTAGAAGTATTGATTAAGAGCATGTATAAAACTATGACTTGGCATTAAATTTAGAAGTATTGATTAAGTGCAAGGATTAAAAAAAAAAGAAAAAAAAAGTGTGAAGTGATATTAAAAAAGTGTTGATAAAATGCAGCTGTTAACGTTTCCCTCCCTGATTGGTCCTGAGTGGAATGGATTAGCCCGCTACACTATGTAACTTAGTTCCTGATTGGTCCTGAGTGGAATGGATTAGCCTGCTTCACTCTGTAACTTAGTTCCTGATTGGTCCTGAGTGGAATGGATTAGCCCGCTTCACTATGCAACTTAGTTCCTGATTGGTCCAGAGTGGAATGGATTAGCCCGCTTCACTATGCAACTTAGTTCCTGATTGGTCCAGAGTGGAATGGATTAGCCCGCTTCACTATGCAACTTAGTTCCAGATTGGTCCAGAGTGGAATGGATTAGCCCGCTTCACTATGCAACTTAGTTCCAGATTGGTCCAGAGTGGAATGGATTAGCCCGCTTCACTATGCAACTTAGTTCCTGATTGGTCCAGAGGGGAACTGATTAGCCCGCTTCACTATGTAACTTAGTTCCTGATTGGTCTAGAGTGGAATGGATTAGCCCGCTTCACTATGTAACTTAGTTCCTGATTGGTCCAGAGTGGAATGTAACTTAGTTCCTGATTGGTCCAGAGTGCAATTGATTAGCCTGCTTCACTATGTAACTTAGTTCCTGATTGGTCCAGAGTGGAATGTAACTTAGTTCCTGATTGGTCCAGAGTGCAATTGATTAGCCTGCTTCACTATGTAACTTAGTTCCTGATTGGCCCTGAGTGGAATGTAACTTAGTTCCTGATTGGCCCTGAGTGGAATTGATTAGCCTGCTTCACTATGTAACTTAGTTCCTGATTGGCCCTGAGTGGAATGTAACTTAGTTCCTGATTGGCCCTGAGTGGAATGTAACTTAGTTCCTGATTGGCCCTGAGTGGAATTGATTAGCCTGCTTCAGTATGTAACTTAGTTCCTAATTGGTCCTGAGTGGAATGTAACTTAGTTCCTGATTGGCCCTGAATGGAATTGATTGGCCTGCTTCAGTATGTAACTTACTGCTTCATTACAACTTCATCTCTAACCTGACTTCCATCTGGTCAACCTTAGTCCAGTATGACTGAAGCATAAAATGTTAGTCAACAAACAACAGAAGGTGCTACAAAAAACAGTGCTGCAATGATGGGGCCAGTTGTCTGGAAACCAGTCTCTCAGAAATAACACCACTCAAGAGTCAGTTTTCCCCTGAGGCACTCCTCAGTAGTACAAAGATGCCATCATCACGAGCCAGTCAGAGTGATCTGATGGAGCGCAGGAGGTGAAACTGCAAGTTTGATCGCCAGTGGCAGCGGGTGAGGTAGGAAAGACACAGAATCATCATGATATCATTCATTGCAGGTAAAGAGGGAGAGAATAGAAACGGGAAGTTGAAAAACAAACAAACAAAAAAAAAAAAAACGGCATTCACTTTACTGAGTGTCGTATCTTGTTCTTTTTTTTTTTTTTTTTTTTTTTTCAATTTCATTTCAAACATTTACATGAACATAGAACGTACATAAGCAATAAGAATTTTTGGAAAAAAGAGAATTCAGCAACCACACAAGCAAGAAATCTTGTTCTTGTCAGTCACATTGGAATCGAAGTGAAAATTTACTTCTGATTATTCTAGAGGCCAGTGCAAATGGATGCTGCAGGATTAGGAAGGAAGCTGTGCATTTGACATGCTGTGTATTGATGTTGATTGTTTTTTTCCCCCAAAATGTCCGATTTGCTGGATCAGCTCAAATCATCACTGGGCAAGGGGGGTGGGGGTGGGGTGGGGTGGGGTGGGGGGTGGCGGTGGATGGGGAAGTGAAGGGTCGATGGGGGGATTAGTTGTTAATTGAAACATATGCAGTGATATGCTTTTGTCACGTGCTCAGTGTTTTTGGTGGTTCCTGGTTTCCAGTTATTCTCCTCCCGTGACATGACGGAGCAGATGTCAAAGGTCCACACCATTCTCTCCGATGCCAATCAGGACTGGGAGAAACGTATTGACTATGTGAGTGGTACATTACTCTTTTTTTTGTTTGTTTCTGTTTGTTTGTTTGTAGTTTTTGTGTCGTTGTAATGGTATGGGAATCCCGTTTTCTTGTTACATGTGGTAATGTGTGAACTCTCTGCAATTAAGTTTTTTTTTCTTTTTTTTTTCTTATGTGTAGGTAACTGATTTCTGGTGTTTGAGAGCTGTAAAGAAAGAATGCAGATCCAATATTGAGTAGCAGAGCTGCCATCCTCAAGTGATTGATTTATTTTCAACTCATAAACGACAGTATGGAACATCGGTTTTCGTCAATATTTTCTCCAATTTGGAAGAAAGGAAACGTGGAAAGTCTAGGTGGGCTTGTTGTTCCCAATCCATGGAGATGTGTTTTAACCAGGGTGCAGTGTTCAAGCCCTGTGGACAGCTTCATGTCCTTTAACAGACAGTGCCGGCATCAGGGTGCAGTGTTCAAGCCCTGTAGACAGCTTCATGTCCTTTAACAGACGGTGCCAGCATCAGGACACGTGCCTTCTGACCATCTCCATGATCTGAAGCAGGGAGCCATAACTATCCTCTGACCTCCCCTCCCTCTCCCCCTCCCCTCCCTCTCCCAGAGGATTACTGCTTCTTTCTGTTTCATTCCCTCCTCATGACACTCCCTCCCCTATCCCCCTCATGTCCCTCCTCCCTCCCTCTTCCCATGGCGCTACTCCAGCTGCTCATGTTTTCAGGCTGCCTCTGACACAGCCGCACCCAGTTCCATCCTGCTGCGACCCCAGTATCCCCAGTGCAGACAGTCCGCAGGGAGCATCAGCTCAGGGAAACCTGGCAGAGGAGACTGCACAGCGGCTGTGGAAGTCACTGGTGCTTGTTCTGATCCGACCTGTGCATGACACTGTCCACTGAGCCCTGTTGTCCATGATTGCTTAGTCACAGAGTCCACGGGAATGAGTGTCCGCCCCCTTCTGGATATGCCACCGTGTTGAATGAGGCGGTCCCTGTGAAGTTACCACCAATGACGACGTTGAGATAAACTGATGCTGGGGCACGGACCTGGAAAGAAAATGGAAACGAGGTCACCAGAAAGAACGACCGCAAAATTTTGAGGCTTTTCGCTTTTTTTTTTTGTTGCTTTTGTTGTTGTTGTTGTTGTTTTTTTTTTCCCGTTTAGATATGTTCAGTGATGATGATGATGCTGAGAATGTTGTGGTGTTTCCAGTTTGGTTTAAAACTGCACAACAGGGCTTTACTGAATATTTGATGTATCCTGATGTTGACCAGGCTTGAAAATGACGGGATGGGTTGTGTGGGTTTTTCTGTTCAGTTCACACACTGCAGACAACAACAACAACAACAACAAAACTGATTGGATTGTTTCGGTTTCAGTTCAAGATGCTGCGTGCCTTGATAATGAACGGTGCAGCCGAACACGATGAATTCCAGCAGCAATTACGGGTCCTGGAGCCAGCCTTTGTCTTGGGGGTCAAGGACCTCAGGTCACAGGTCGTGCGGGAAGCTTGCATCACCATTGCGTGAGTTGCTTTTCGTCTTTCTACCTATGCAACTCTCAAATCTGTTGTGGGCTGAGGCAAAGGAGCGGGAGTGTTTAATGTGTTTATCGTCAGAAAATAGAAACCACACTGCGTGCCAGTAGCTGGCTAGCGAAGGTGGATGTGATGAATTAAGAGGGGGAGGAGTTGGGGGAGATCAGTAGTCTAATGATGAGAGATCATAAGGTTGGCTTTCAGCGCGAGTTGTGAGTGAGAGTGCTTTGTCAGAGAAGGATGGAGCAAGCATTGGAGGACCTTGTGTTCAAGGCGAACGAAGTCTGTCTAAGATATCCGCAGATTTGTTGACGAGTTAAAACCTGACTTTGAGAACACACTGGGATGGAATATTGACTGTTGTGTGTTCACTGTACATGGTGACATATGGTGTGCTTTGACATTACACGGTGACATACTGTGTG
Source organism: Conus canariensis (assembly GCA_033310375.1). NCBI lineage: Eukaryota > Metazoa > Mollusca > Gastropoda > Neogastropoda > Conidae > Conus > Conus canariensis. The sequence goes on along the minus strand of CM065745.1, from coordinate 27,310,381 downwards.
CTTTGACAGTACATGGTGACATGACATGCAGTGTGCGCTGACAGTACATGGTGACATTGTGTGCTTTGACAGTACATGGTGACATTGTGTGCTTTGACAGTACACGGTGAAATTGTGTGCTTTGACAGTACATGGTGACGTTGTGTGCTTTGACAGTACATGGTGACATACGGTGTGCTTTGACAGTACACAGTGACATTGTGTGCTTTGACAGTACACGGTGACGTTGTGTGCTTTGACAGTACATGGTGACGTTGTGTGCTTTGACAGTACACGGTGACATACGGTGCGTTTTGACAGTACACGGTGACATTGTGTGCTTTGACAGTACATGGTGACATAGGGTGTGCTTTGACAGTACATGTTGACGTACAGCATGCTTTGACAGTGCACATTGACGTACAGTGTGCTTTGACAGTACACGGTGACATAGGGTGTGCTTTGACAGTGCACGTTGACGTACAGCGTGCTTTGACAGTACACGGTGACATAGGGTGTGCTTTGACAGTGCACTTTGACGTACAGTGTGGTTTGACAGTACACCGTGACATAGGGTGTGCTTTGACAGTGCACGTTGATGTACAGCATGCTTTGACAGTACACGGTGACGTACAGTGTGCTTTGACAGTACACAGTGACACACAGTGTGCTTTGACAGTATATGGTGACACACAGTGTGCTTTGACAGTATATGGTGACACCGGGTGTGCTTTGACAGTACACAGTGACACACAGTGTGCTTTGACAGTATATGGTTACAGTGTGCTTTGACAGTACAAGGTGACACACAGTGTGCTTTGACAGTACAAGGTGGCACACAGTGTGCTTTGACAGTATATAGTGACACACAGTGTGTTTTGACAGTACACGGTGACACACAGTGTGTTTTGACAGTACACGGTGACACACAGTGTGCTTTGACAGTACAAGGTGACACACAGTGTGCTTTGACAGTATATGGTGACACACAGTGTGTTTTGACAGTACACTGTGACACACACTGTGCTTTGACAGTATATGGTGACACAGGGTGTGCTTTGACTGTACACTGTGACATACAGTGTGCTTTGACTGTACACAGTGACACACAGTTTGCTTTGACAGTATATGGTGACACAGGGTGTGCTTTGACAGTATATGGTGACACAGGGTGTGCTTTGACAGTATATGGTGACACAGGGTGTGCTTTGACTGTACACTGTGACACACGGAATGCTTTGACAGTACACTGTGACACTGGGAGTGCTTTGACAGTACACTGTGACACAGGGAGTGCTTTGACAGTACACTGTGACACAGGGTGTGCTTTGACAGTATATGGTGACACAGGGTGTGCTTTGACAGTACACTGTGACACTGGGAGTGCTTTCACAGTACACTGTGACACAGGGTGTGTTTTGACAGTACACTGTGACACTGGGAATGCTTTGACAGTACACTGTGACACAGGGTGTGCTTTCACAGTACACTGTGACATACAGTGTGTTTTGACAGTACACTGTGACACACAGTGTGCTTTGACAGTGCACTGTGACACTGGGAGTGCTTTGACAGTACCACTGTGACACAGGGTGTGCTTTGACAGTACACTGTGACATACAGTGTGTTTTGACAGTACACGGTGACACACAGTGTGCTTTGACTGTACACTGTGACACAGGAAGTGCTTTGACAGTACACGGTGACACAGGGTGTGCTTTGACAGTACACGTTGACACAGGGAGTGCTTTGACAGTACACTGTGACACAGGGAGTGCTTTGACAGTACACACTGACACAGGGAGTGCTTTGACAGTACACTGTGATACACGGTGTGCTCTTTGTGCGGTCAGGTACATGTCCCAACAGCTGGGGAACAAGATGGACCGCTTTGCGGAAGCCGTGTTCCCAGCCCTCTTCAACCTCCTGGCCAACTCGGCCAAGATCATGGCCACCTCGGGCTGTGTCTGCATCCGCTTCATCATACAGGTCTGTGCTACTGCCCAGGCTCCTCGCCTGCCTTTTTTGTTTTTTGTTTTTCTTTCTTTTTGTTTGCTGTTGATGCTTCTTTATCTTCAAAACTTGGATGTCCCAGTCTCTGCAGCTTTCCCCACTGCTCTGTACTACCTCCCCCCTCCCCCCCCCATCCCCCCAACCCCCACTCTCCCCTTTACGTTTTTCCTCACCCTGAAGGGTCTTTTCTTGTTTGAATTGTGAACATTTTGTTGGACACAGGTATGCGTTCATTACAGCATTAGTACATATGATCGTAATGGGGCTCCATTTCCAAGTCCCATCACCCACCCTTTTTCTTTTTCCTTTTATATATATGTATTTTTTGTGTGTGTTGTTCTTTGCTCACATGTGCATGATTGACGTTTGCGCAGTCACGTGCTGAATGTAAACTTCCGAAGAGAAGCCAGTAGCCAAACAAACAGGAGAAGAAGAGAATGGAAAATCCTCCCCACCACCCATTCCCCCAAATTCACCTTCTCCCTCGGCATGTGCTCAGAGGCCGTGTGGCTTTGAACTGCAGGGGATCCCCATGAAGAGGGAAGGGAGACAGCTGTGTCAGACTTGGCAGGTGCAGGGTGATGTGAGAGAGGTGTTGGTAGATGTGCAGGTGCTGTCAGCACTATCATTGTGACTGGAGTCATTTCCCCCCCCCCCCCCTCCCCCTCCCCCCTGGCTGTAGTGCTTGCTCAGCTGGTCACGACACTTCTGCTTGTTTGTGGACCTCTTGCACAGGGGGCACTGGCTCACCGTCTGGAAGATGAAGATGCCGTGCTGAGCTGGTCTTTTCTTTTTTTTTTTTCTTTTTTTTTTTTGGTGCTCAGATTTGTTTGTTCATTCAGTGTTGTTTTTTTCTCTTCCTTTTTTTCTTTTTTTTTTCTTTTTTTTTTTCTTTTTGGGGTGGGATGTGTTAAAAGCTAGGGGTTGAATCTGGCAGATGTGGATGCATCCTGTGCAAATGACTTATTAACAAATGAGCTGCCCGTTATCAAAGGCATTGAAGCTGTTAGGACCTTAACCTGCTCTTTGCCACTATTGGATGCTCATGTCTTTCCTCGTTCCGCCTTTTATTTGTGTTCACGTTAGAAGTCAACATGGGTTTTTGTTGTTGTTGTTGTTGTGTTCGTGATTGTTTACATGTTTTGCATGGCTGCTGGCATCGTCTCCTAGCAGACACAAGGCCATGATGAGGAATTAATGGCTTCATAACTCTGATTCTGTTTGTCAGTCTGTGTGGTTACAGGTGGTTGTGCACAGTGGTTTTGTGTTTGCCAGGTGACTGGCATGTATGTCAGTGAGAATGTGGTCTTGTATAGATATAGCAGAATGTATTTGTACACGTCTGAATTTTTTAAAAATTTTTTTAGCATGTTTGTGCAAGGCTTCAGTATTTTTTTTTTTCAAAGTATTTGCGTATAATTTTTTATTATTGTGATTTATTTACATGTATTTTTATCCTTAAGGATAAAAGAAAGAAAAAACCTTCAGCTGAACTACTTTTCCAGTTTACTCACAGACACACCAGTACACACACTGCCATCACTTTTGCATGTAAGGAAGGTGGATGGTCACATGCGAACACATGTAGAAGCATGAGCATGTGATCATGTGCACATGCACACATACAGACACACTACATGCACAGGCACACACCCACACACACAACATTTGTAGTGATGCTGACCATGTTAGCGAAGTGCCCAAGCCTGTTGGTTTAGTGCATAGGTCAGGCATCTGTTATGTGATGTCCGTGAGAACTGTCTTTTCCTCAACCCTTTCCTTGCTCATTTGTGTGTTTTGCTGTAACCCTGCTCACTGTGTCATGGTGGCTTTGCAGACTACATGTGCTTGCAGTGATGCTTCCGTGATGATTCTCTCGTGTGTTTCAGGTTGCTGATACCAATTCTCTCTGCTTCAGTTTACTCACACCAGTTTACCTTTGTGCTTTTGTTTGCTGACATTAATTTTCATCTTTGCTTTAAGTTCGTTCATACCAATTTTTCTCCATCTTTCAGTATGTTCATCACCAATTTGCATATGTGGTTTTCTTTGCTGGCATTAATTTTCGTCAGTGTTTAAGGTTCTTCACAGCATGTTCACTCCACATTGGTACCAGTCCTCTCAAATTTTTCAGGAATTTCCCGTAGGTAAAAATTATTCCCAGATCACAAGTTTAATGAAAAAAAAAAAATCCAGAATTTCAAACTGTGCTGAAAAAAAATGAGGTGTTTGGAGGTTAATGTTTTTGAAGAGGCTGAAAAAGTACTGGCAAATTAAGCCAAAATACTGGCATACCAATGTCAACAAATTTTTTTTTTTTTTTTTTTTTTTATTTTAAAGAGAATGATCTGATTAACTAAGCGCTGCATTGATCAGTTGAAGGGTAGGGAGTCGAAATGCTTCAGTTCAAAGCAACACTGCCGCTATCATCCTTTGACGCCTGAAATTTGGAAAGTTCAAGGTTGGCTGCAATGCTTCAGTTTGGGCACACCAGTTCTGCTGTTTTTGATTTGCTGGCACTGATTTTCCTTTTTGCTTCAGGTTTTATTTTTCACTCCAGTTCTCCTCTGTGTCTCTGTTTGCTTTCAAAAGTTCCCCTCTGTGTCTCATCTTCCTTACACCAGTTCTCTGTGTCTCAGTTTGCTTACACCAGTTCTCTGTGTCTCAACTTCCTTACACCAGTTCTCTGTGTCTCAGTTTGCTTACACCAGTTCTCTGTGTCTCGACTTCCTTCCACCAGTTCTCTGTGTCTCAACTTCCTTACACCAGTTCTCAGTGTCTCAACTTCCTTACACCAGTTCTCAGTGTCTCAACTTCCTTCCACCAGTTCTCTGTGTCTCAGCTTCCTTACACCAGTTCTCAGTGTCTCAACTTCCTTACACCAGTTCTCTGTGTCTCAATTTGCTTACACCAGTTCTCTGTGTCTCAACTTCCTTACACCAGTTCTCTGTGTCTCAGTTTGCTTATACCAGTTCTCTGTGTCTCAGCTTCCTTACACCAGTTCTCAGTGTCTCAACTTCCTTACACCAGTTCTCTGTGTCTCAACTTCCTTACACCAGTTCTCTGTGTCTCAGTTTGCTTATACCAGTTCTCTGTGTCTCAGTTTGCTTACACCAGTTACCAGTTCTCTGTGTCTCAGTTTGCTTACACCAGTTCTCTGTGTCTCAGTTTGCTTACACCAGTTCTCTGTGTCTCAGTTTGCTTACACCAGTCCTCTGTGTCTCAGTTTGCTTACACCAGTTCTCTGTGTCTCAGTTTGCTTACACCAGTTCTCTGTGTCTCAGTTTGCCTACACCAGTTCTCTGTGTCTCAGTTTGCCTACACCAGTCCTCTGTGTCTCTGTTTGCCTACACCAGTTCTCTGTCTCTGCTTACACCAGTCCTCTGTGTCTCAGTTTGTTTACACCAGTCCTCTGTGTCTCAGTTTGCCTGTGCAGCCTTATGTCCATTCCACAACCATTTTGCGCCAAATTTGAGGGGATAAGGGACTGTTCACGCTTCGTTTTTATTGTCATGAATATTGTTTGTTCTTGCTTGAAGAAGACCATATTTGTCTTGCAGTTTGTTTGTCTCTTGTGTTTGGCGGCATTAATTTCTTCAAGTTTGTTTCAGTTTCGGCCTGCAGTCACCCCACCAGATAAATTCTGTGTCAGTTTACTTTCATCGGTTCTTTTCAGCTTACTCTCTTCAAGTCTGTTTCATGTTTTTTTTTTACATCAGGTCTGTTTCGTTTTTTTTTTTTTTTTCCAGCTCAATTCCATTTCAGTTTACTCACATCAGTTCTACTTGAGTTTGTTTTGCACCAGATTGTTCCATTGGCTTGCCCTAGGTTTTTTTTGTTTCAGATTGCTCGAAATGATTCGATTTCAGATGGCTGTCATCAGTTCTGTAATGCCTGACAGCAATGTTGGATTACACTTTTGCTCAAACACTGATAAATACGATTTCAGATGGCTGTCATCTGTTCTGTAATGCCTGACACCAATGTTGTTTCACTTTGCTCAAAACGATTCGATTTCAGATGGCTGTCACCAGTTCTGTAATGCCTGACACCAGTTTTGGTTCAGTTTGCTCACCCCCAGTTCTTCTCTGTGTTTCAGCTTGTTCTTGCCACGGATTCCAGTTTTGATTTGCCTGATGCCTGTTCTCTTCTGTGTGCCAGTTGTCAGATGCTGACTCTCCTCCCTTTTCACTCAACATGGGTTCCCCTCTGTGCTTCCAGTTTGTTGACACCAAGTCTGTGCCAGTTGTCAGACGCTGATTCAGTTTGTTGACACCAAGTCTGTGCCAGTTGTCAGACGCTGATTCAGTTTGTTGACACCAAGTCTGTGCCAGTTGTCAGACGCTGTTTCAGTTTGTTGACACCAAGTCTGTGCCAGTTGTCAGACGCTGTTTCAGTTTGTTGACACCAAGTCTGTGCCAGTTGTCAGACGCTGTTTCAGTTTGTTGACACCAAGTCTGTGCCAGTTGTCAGACGCTGTTTCTCCTCCCTTTTCACTCAACATTGGTTCCTCTCTGTGCTTTCAGTTTGTTGACACCAAGTCTGTGCCAGTTGTCAGACGCTGATTCAGTTTGTTGACACCAAGTCTGTGCCAGTTGTCAGACGCTGATTCAGTTTGTTGACACCAAGTCTGTGCCAGTTGTCAGACGCTGATTCAGTTTGTTGACACCAAGTCTGTGCCAGTTGTCAGACGCTGACTCTCCTCCCTTTTCACTCAACATGGGTTCCCCTCTGTGCTTCCAGTGTGTTGACACCAAGTCTGTGCCAGTTGTCAGAGGCTGACTCCCTCCCTTTTCACTCAACATGGGTTCCTCTCTGTGCTTTCAGTTTGTGCACACCAACCGCCTGATCCCCATAGTGACCAGTAACATGAGCTCCAAGTCCAGCGTGATCCGCCGGCAGTCCTGCGAGTTCCTGAACCAGCTGCTGCACTTGTGGGCCACGCACACGCTGGAGAAACACATTGCCATCCTGCAGGACTCCATACGACGGGGCATCAGCGACGCCGACTCCGAGGCCAGAGCCTTCTCACGCAAGTCAGTCTCTTTTTTATTTTTTTTTTTTCCCCGGTGGTGGGGTGGGGTGGGGGGGGGGGGGGTATCAGCCCTCTGGTGCCAATCTTTCCATTGCTTTTTTTCGTTCTGGTGGTCCACACCCCTGAAAGCAGTTTTATGAGATTTTAGTTGTCTTCTGTCCTCTTGGCTTTACGTTCTCTCTGTGGACCAGTCTCTCTCTCTCTCTCTCTCTTTTTTTTTTTCTTCTTCTTCGTCCCTCTCTCTGTTTCTTTGTTAGGATTTTTTTTTCTCTTTCTTTGTTTGGACTGGTATCTTGTTTTCTCCTGGCCGTCTGGTGGGTCTCTCACTTGTCTCGTCTTTTTTTTTTTTTTTTCCTCTCTGTGTGAATTTTTTTCTAGTTTTCTGTGCTGTCACTATAGTTTTTTTTTTGTTTTGTTTTTGTTTTGTTTTTCCTTTTTTCATCTGTGTGTCTTAGGAACTGTTCTATTCTTCAGCTGACACTCACCACACTCTATGGGGTGTAACGCTTCCAGTTATGAACACTCTGAATGAAAACTTCCTAAAGATTTGAAAATACAGACTGTTTATTAATCTTGGTTCCAGATATACCTGTGTATAGGTTACGTTCAAATTGTACTCCACACACACACACACCAAAGGTGGTATGGCACACAGGGGTGGGGGGGGAAGAGGAAACTGCCTGACACCACCGATACCTCCAGAAAGATGCGTTACAGTGGGCAGCAATATACACATTCCTGTGTGTATATACTCATTCCTCTGTGTGTGTGTGTGTGTGCGCGTGTGTGTGTTAACTCGTGTGCATGCGCATGCGTGGATATATGTGTCTATGTTGTGTGCATGTGTGTGTATGATTGTACAAAACAAGAGATTTCATCACGGTGAGTCGGTGTTCATTGTTCTTTTTGTAAACCCAATTAACACTTCTCTGTATAAGCATTCTTTCTTTCTGCGTACGCAGGCTGATACTCCTGCGGACACTGCCTGTATAGACAGGCAGTACGAGTTTTGTGTGTATGACCGTTTTTCATCCTGCTGTTAAGGCAGTCATACTCCATCTTCGGGGAAGGTGCATGCTATGTGTAACGTGTCATCCATACCAACGGCCAAAGTGGCCTTCTCTTCCGAAAGTTGGTGATGGGATTTTACGTGCGTGCAAGATGTTGTGCGTGCGTTCACACACGGAACCTCGGTTTATAGTCTCATTCGAAGGACTGTATAAGCATTCATTCTCTGTCGATGAAAAGTGCTGTGAATTCCCAGTATGATATCATTTTAATCACTATTCCTTACGTACTGTTTTTGTTGATACGGCGTTGTGCCCTTTTGCTGCCCAGAGCATTCTGGGGTTTTGCCGAGCACTTCAAGTCCCAAGCTGACGCCCTGCTGGCCAGCCTGGACCCCTCCAAGCAGAAGATGCTGCAAGGGGAGCTCAGCAACTCCTCCTCCAACAACTCCCTCAACTCCGCCGACAGTCTGCGCCCTGGCAAGTCACGAGCCCGCTCCGCCAGCCAGGACCGATCTGTCCCCAAGTACGGCACGCTGGAGTGAGTATCGGCCGTGGTCTGAAGGGGGGGTGGGGGGGAGGGTCTTGTCGGTGGTGGGATGGAAGTCGCTTGGAAGCGTCCTCAGTCTGAGAACGAGTTGATTCTGGCCTTGTCCAGTGTGTGTGTGTGTGTGTGTGTGTGTGTGTATGTGTATGTGGTGTGTGTATGTGTGTGTGTGTGTGTGTGTGTGTGTGTGTGTATGTGTGTGTGTGTGTATGTATGTGGTTGTGTGTGTGTGTGTGTGTTGTATGTGTGTGTGTGTGTGTGTATGTGTGTGTGTGTGTGTGTAGGATTTATAGGTATATAGGTTGACAGCCCCCAAAACGCCCTGTGTGGCCAAGCAGGCTTTAATGGTGAAACAGTATCCAGAAAGATACTGCAGCTTTTTATTCCAAACCCTTCAGCTGGTTGTGTCATGATAACCCAGCGCAGATACTTTTTTTTTTTTTTTTTTTTTTTCATCTCCCTGTGTTAAGAGCAGACCTTTAGTACACATATACTGGGTGTGTTTTATGCCATATATGGTAAGAAAATCAATCACTGAATACTGGGGGAAAAAATAGATATTCATGATTAATGTACCAACCATTTTCTAATAAATTAGATGTTCATGATTAATGGACCAGTCATTCTCTCTCTCTCTCTCTCTCTCTCTCTCTCTCTCTCTCTCTCTCTCTCTCTCTCTCTTTACATTTTTACAGATATTCTAATTACAGGTACAGACGTAGATACATGACCATGGAGACCGAGACATAGACATATACTCACGACAGTGAACACACACACACATAGAGACATGGACACTGATAGACGGGCACAAGTATCTCCTCATATAATGTACACACATGCACATGTGCACACACACACACACACACACACACACACACACACACACACACACACACACACACACACACACACACCCTCATTAAATATTAATACACCATCAGCTAAATACTCTCTTTGATATGTGTTGGTCTCATCTGTATGTGTGTGTTATGTGTGTGTAACTGAGACTCGGAGACTCAGACTCAGACTTTGATTATCACAAGAACCCTTTAGGTTCTATAGACACAGCATAATATTATGAGAAATCAGAATTAATGAATAGACCACAATTCTGGTGGGTCCATACAGGGTACCATTATTGTCCTTTCAAATTCATGTGTGTGTTTGTGTGTTGCAGAAGAACGGGGTCAATACGAAAGTCCGGAGCCTCTCGCATCAGTTCTTCGCGCAGCGACGCTGGTAGTGGTAAGCCCTGGCCGGTCTTTCCTCTGTCTTCAGTCTGGGTGTGGTGGTTATGTTGGTGGACTGCTCTTTGTCAGCTGCCATAGAGAGAGCACACAGGCTTTCAGCTGTACTGGGATGGGGGTGGGGGCGGTAAATTTTTGTGAAAAATGAACTGTCGGGGAGCGTGTGTGTGTGCATGTGCGTGTGTGTGTGTGTGTGTGTCTGTGTGTGTGTGTGTGTGTGTATGTGTGCGTGTATGTGTGTGTGTGTGTTAATGTTAGATGTGTTTTGATCTGCAGGGGAACTTCTCATTAACAACATAAAAAAAAGAATCCTTAATATTGCGATTTTTTCAAGGGAGAGGCCTGGTCTTTATGGGGAAGTAAATTTAGTTTGAACTAATATAAGAGTGTTTCAGAAAACAACAGGCTTTAAAGGGAGGTTGCGTTATTGAGAAGTAATTTGTCATAACTCTATTACAAAGCGAAAAAGTGTCAGACAAAGAAAAGCACAATTTGTCGAAGGGAAAGAGTTCTTTTTTTTTTTTTTTTTCAAGCGTTTTCTTCCATGGACATTTGTGCTTGTCTTGATATGATCATGAGACATGTACATTTGCTTGAGTAATTTGTTCCAAATGCTGTGCATTGATATCGAATCCAGAATTATTTGGCTGTTTGCTTGTTGATATGAGTACTGTTTTTGTAGACATAAGATCTCAGTTCTCTTTTTTTCTGCCTCCTCCCCCCAGTGAACAGTAAAGCTAACCAGTTCCATGAATAAGCATGTGGGAAAAAAAAAAAAAAGTGTCAGATGATGTATTTCATTGACAGAACAGTTGATGAGCAGGGACAGCGGTGAAGAACTGGCGTACAAATTGAATTTTTGTGTTGAGATTGGAATGTGTTGATTGTCATCACTTGTGTTGAAAAGAATTGACAGAATCAGGTGTTTTTTGTGCCTTCGACTCCGTATTTTGCACAGCCATTTTCACTCATGACTCATCATCGTCAGCTTCTTCCTTCCCAGCAAGCAGTTTCCTGATTGGCTGCAGTGGTCTGCTGTCTTTGATTGTATCCTCTATGCCTTGAACTGATTGGTTGATTAAAAAAAAATTTTTTTTTAAAAGAGAGAGAATTTAAACATTGGCTCTCCCCCTTCTACTCCCCGTACTGATCCCGGCTTGCTGTGTTACTTACTTGCATGCCATATCAGAAATGTTGGAAAAGAGAAACCGTAGGTTCAGGATTATTTCATCAGAATATATATACAGACTTTGGTTCATCTTTTAGTTATAGGGATCAGAGGTCAGACAAAAACAAGTAAGTGATCATCAGAATTGAACAGTTATGTGGAATTGAATTCGAGTGTTGTGAGATCAGTTCATTCATTAACTTTTTTTTGTGGACATGCAGTTATGTAAGCGTATCCATGAAAACGAGTGTCTTCTACTTATTGTTTACTGCCAGATTTCTCTCTTTGGGGCTTTTTGAAAATTTTTTCATTTTAATTTTTTTTTTTTTTTTTTTTTTTTTTTTTGGAGACTACACTTCAGTGTAAGTTTATCCAGAAATTGCCACGTAAAAGTTAATGCTATGTTTAAAAAGTTGTATTGTGTATTACAGTGACGTTCACTTTTGACATACCTAAAAGCTAAATAGATGCAAAAGCTCAGTCATAAAACTGTTTGAAGGGGGGTCGAAATGGGGTAAACTATTCAGCCTTATAAATCAAAACAGCAGGTCATATCCAATATTGCTTAGCACTCATATGCAAACTAAGCGGAAAGTCAAACACAGTTATTGTTCTTACACTGTCAGGTGATTGGTTGGGTGGTTGGCGTTCAAGTTTCAGATGAAACATTTTTGTTCAAGTCTTAATTTTTTTCTCTCCAGGTTGTGTTCTGTGAAGATTTTGTGTGAAACTAGCGTGCATTCATGGCTGATGTAGATAATGTGGTCGTTATTAGGGAAGAAAGAAATTTGGTTACTGGGTTTGAAACCAGATGCATTGAAAGTTTATGCAGACAAAAGGTAGATGTACAGATTGTTGTAAGCTGGTAAACCATAATGAATTTACACACACACACACACACACACACACACACACACACACACACACACACACACACAGATATGTTGATGACAAGATACTATATTAAAACGTCCTGTGCACTGTTCAGTTTTATCAGCACTTGCATGACACTACACTGTTTTTCAATTCACTTTTGTTTGTATTAATTTTGCCTGCTGTTTTCTTTTTTTTTTTTTTTTTTTTTTTTTTTTTTAGTTGGTTTCTTCGATGTTGTTTAAAGTTTATTGTCAGTTTTCATGTGGAGTTTGCAAGTTAAATTCCATCAGATCTGTCTGAGTGTGACTTGGTTTTACCTACTCTTATAATTCATCTTGGCAGGGAAGTGAGTTCCATTACACAAAGTTTTCATTAGTTTTGAGAGAGAGAGAGGGAGAGAAGGGTTGGGGGCAGGGGGGATAATTTGACTTGTACAATTAAATGGTCAGCGCAGAGTCGTTCAGCTTATGGTGCACTTGAGGTAGTAGGTCAAGGATATGGAAAGAGTTCGTCTGATAGAGAAAAATAGAACTTGCTTATGCTGTGTTGTGAAATGTGCCTTTGTCATACAAGCACGTGCGTGGCATGAAGTTGTGCTAGAGAGGCGACAGTCTGGTCCTCATGAAGGCTTGAACAGGGCTTCCACTCCCCCTACCCCCTCCTCCACCCCCACTCCTGGTCTGTGGATTTCACAGAAAGGGGAAATGAAGAAACAGCAAGAAAAAGAATTGTTGGATTAAGGGGTGGGGGTGGGATGACAAGGTAGCAGTGGAATTCTTGGAGTGATGGTAGAATTTTTGACGTATTAGTGAAGGAAAAAAAACTATTGAGATCTTCTGTAAACGCAGCCGCAAGAGCAGTTGGTTGCCATTTTGTCGGCTGCTTGTTTGAAGAGGAAAAAATAACGTCACAAGTCTGACATCATGCGTCAGAAAGGAGTCCTGGTCGTGTGGGGCCCTAAAACTTGGATGACGCATCACTGGATTTTCAGATTTGTGACCGGTCAGAACTGCTACCGTTTTTGATGCAAAAGTCTCAAAAAATTTTTTCATGGGAGAGGGGAGATGGACAAGCTTCCTGACACCACCTCCTACCCCCCCCCCCCCCCCTTCACCCCCCGCCCCCCCCTTTTTTTTTTTTTTTATTTTTTTTTTTAAATTTCAGAGATTCTGGCTGTTTCGTCAGTGGGAGCCCAGCTTATCAAGTCCTTATGGGGTCCTTGAAAGATGCTTGATTTTGATGAACAGCAGTGTGTGGGAATTGTGTATGAAGATAGTGAGTGGACTCAGGAAGGGAGGGAGGAGCGGGCAAGAAGAGAGGTATGTGCATGCATGTAACTCAGCTGTTGTGTTGGATGGTACCGGTCAGATATTGATGTGGACTTGGAGCCGCGCAGGGAAGGTAAGAGGGCTTCAGGTAGCAGCAGCAGCAGTGTGGCTAGCGCACAGAGACTTGCTGTGGTGTGTGTGTGTGTGTGTGTGTACACTTGTGCTGGGTACATACTCCGCCATTATCACATATTTGCCCTGTTTTACTAACTGTCTGGATCAGCCTGTTGGTCTCATCCTCAGGCGGAAAAGTTTTGTCTCCTGAGTGGGTTTTTTTTTTTTTCTATACCTGATACTAATGTGGGAATTAGTTTGTCCTGCATATATATCCAAAGTTTTTTTCTGCATGTATATCCAAGTTGTTCAGGTTTTAATCCTTCTAATCGAACTGATTAAGAAATGAAAGCAGATTTGAATGAATTACACAGGATTTGTTTGTTTGTTTTTGGTTTTTTTTGCTTTTTCAAGAGTAGTAGGTAGATATATGTATATCTATATACGTGTATTAAAAATATATATCTGTAGAGATCTGTTATATCAGTCAGGTGTATCTGTAGAGATATATCAATGTTAACTGACTTTTTTTTTTTTCTCCAAATCAAACTCCCACCCAGATTCTGTTGGGTGTATGTTTGACACACAACCTATGTAGTCTTTCTTATCTGTTTTCTACCTTGGTGTTGGAGTAGTGCTGTTCAACACAGTTGTTTTTCCGTTTGCATTCAGATTCTCTCCATGTCAATCCATATGCTGATGTATTTTTTTTTTTTAAATCATTTTTACAGTACTCTTTCTTTTGATTGCTCCTGATTTGTCCTCAAAAACCGCAGCTAGCCATCTGTCTGCACACATCTTCCTGATAGATTTGAAGACCAAGTAGAAGAAGAAGAAAATGGGAGAGAGAGAGAGAGAGCTGAACTGTTTCAGTTTTGGTTTTGTTTGCTCGCGTTTAGTTTTTTAAAAAGAAATCAGAGATCCATGTTGACTTCAGATCCTTGTTTGTTTGTTGTTTTTTTTTGAAAGTGTGTAGGATTGATTTGAACGTGTTGAGAATACATGAAAAAGAAAACGATTGTAGAACGTGGTGAGAAATGAAATGTAGACGAAAACTTTGAAGATTGATCGTTTATTGTCAACAAAGAAAGACAGATGGATGGCTAGCTACGGGTACTTTTCCGGTGTTTATCCCTCAGACATTTGCAGGTGGTTCGTGTGCTTTCATGTGCACATTACTGCCCTGGCCTCTGTTTTCCCGTTCATTTTTTTTTCTTTTTTTTTTTTCCAGCGTAGAAAGGAATCGGCATCCTGCATGTGGTGTGGATGACCTTGGTTTATGTCCACTTTGGTTGCTTAATGTTGTTGACTGGTTTGCAGATGTTAATGTTCCCATAAGCCCCAGAACTCCCGTTCACATGGTTCGGTCACGCAGCGATGTAGACTTGAGTGGGGTGAAGGCCAAGGTCAACTCCAATAGGCCGCGGGCCTCCACTCTCTTAGGCGTCCACAAAATGGAGAAGGGGAACACAGCTTCGCTACGTAAGATCCATTTTCACCTCCTGAGATCTCTGAGTAGACACTAGCCAGGGAGGGAAGTGGGGGGGGGGGGGGGGGGGAGGGGGAGACAGAAGATGTGAAAGGCACATCCTCCACTGGCATTTGGAGGGTCTTGTTTCTATAGGCTCCAGGGCAGACTGATCTAGAAGTATCTTTGATTCTGCTACAAAACTCAGATGGCATCTTCTGATATGACAGACTCAAATCATGGTTTTTACTGCTGAGATTTAAACAAGACATTTGGCTTGGAATATCTCATGTTGCACATTCTGCTTGGAGAAATTCCAGTGACAGTTGGTGACAGTTTTAGTCCAAGAACAGCAGACATGCATAGTAACTCAAATGTGTTCATATCAGTGCACGATCACGAACAGAATATCATTGCGTATTGATACTCTGTGTGCGTGTGTGTGTGTGTGTGTGTGTGTGTGTGTGTGTGTGTGTGTGTGTGTGTGTGTGTGTGTGATTTTCTTAAGAACTAAGATGAAGGATAGTAAGTGTGTTTGATCACAAACAGAATATCATTGCATATTGATACTGTGTGTGTATGTGTGTGTGTGTGTGTGTGTGTGTGTGTGTGTGTGTGTGTGTGTGTGTGTGTGATTTTCTTAAGAACTAAGATGAAGGATAGTAAGTGTGTTTGATCATGAACAGAATATCATTGCATATTGATGCTCTGTGTGTGTGTGTGTGTCTTAAGAGTTAAGATGAACGCTGGTCAATGTGTTTGATGACAAAGTTAACATTTGCACATAAACCTTTTCTCTAATTACATGACTTGAGACTTTGAACTAATAGACACACACATAATCATTTATGCACACCTGCTCATTTGGCAGAAATTTGATCCTCACAGTAAATCCGTGGTTTGAATTTGTCTTTGGAGAAAATGCAACTGGAGGTTGTTGCAGAAGAACAGATCGAAGTTTGTCTTGTGACATTTACGCTTGAGTGGGGAGGGGTGGGGGTGGGCTTGCTATGGCTCAATGCAGTCTTTTGGGGGGGGGGTGGGGGGTGGGGGGGTGGGCGGAGATTGACGTGTACTTTACGGGTTTATTACTCTACGATTTGTTTTAGTGATGTTGAGTATCTTTTAGTGTAGAATTTATATGCTTGATAGTGTGGATTGTGGTGGGACTTCTTCTAGGACAAGGCTTGACAAAATAGCGTTAGCTTGTAGTCAGGATCGCCATTTTCGAGATCACGTACATTGTTTGAATCGCTGGAGTATTTGGTTAAGCAAGTGCGTAGAGCATTTAGTGAGAGCTTTCATTCTATGGAGCGAATATTTTGCTTGAGCTTTGCGTGTAGTGTGTGCTTAAGCGTTAGAGTATGGAGCTTGAAGTGTTCAAACTGCTTATGACTTGTTCAGTTTTACAAAAGGGCATAATCCATGAAGGCAGAGTGTGGCTAGCTTAACGACAGAATTAAAAAAAGAAATATCATAGGAAAACATTTTGTAAGTGATGAATCTCAGACTTGTAGTTTGAGGTATGGCAACAAAAGAAGATCATGATGAGGTAATGTTCAGTATTAGGGAATGTACGTGGTGCTTGGAGTGTGTGTGGTGATGGAAACACTCGAGCTAACAAGGGCAGGCAGGCAGGCAGACGGTTGTGGTGGGACTGTGATTTTTCTAGCTGCCGTCAGAGCCAGAGAGGCATGTGACATGGTAGAGGGAGGTTAATAAGGGTGTTTTAACTGGGATCTCCTGTACTGGGTATTCTAACGACTGGAATCATGAACTCCCAGGTTAAAGGTCACCACTTCCAACCTTCCCGCCAATTTCTAGGAACTTCCCTTTGAACAGCAGTCCCAAGATTTTAAATCGATTGAACAAAGAAAAAAAAAAATCAGAATTTCGTTGAAATCAGGTTTGGGGCGTAATTTTTTTGGAATTAATTTTTTTGGAATGGGGCGTAATTTTTTTGGAATGGGGCGTAATTTTTGGGGGAATGGGATGATGAAAAGGGACTGGTCAGAACCAGTGTCGTGCTCTGTGAATGCCAGCTGTAACATGCAGGGAAAGACCAGTTCCCTGCGATCAGGTCCAGGGGTTGGCAGTAAGAATGCTTTGGCTCTGAGGCCAGACTTCCTTCTAGGTCCCCTGGTGCCAGGACAGTACTGGTGTAGGGATGGTGTGTGGTAGGTGGTGGTCGTGTTGAGGTTTCAAAGGAAAGGATTGTGTGGTGGGAAAGTTGGAAGTTTGGGAGTGTCGGGGGAACTGACCTTATGGTTGTGGGGATACTGTCAGGCAGTGTGTGTGTGTGTGTGCGTGTGCGTGTGCGTGTGCGTGTGTGTGTGTGTGTGTGTGCGCGCATGCAGGTGGGTGAGCACGCACATGCGTGTGTGTGTGTGTTTGAAAAGGCACTGATGTTTGTAGGGAAGATAAAAAAGTTAACAGAGGAAATAATTCATCTCTCTCTCTCTCTCTCTCTCTGTGTCTCTCTCTCTCTCTCTCTCTCTCTTATTCACCTCCCTTTCTCTGTCTGTTCCTCCATATAACTATTGCTCCTTTTTTTATATATATATATATATATGTATGTAAATACATAGAGGGAGAGTGAACAGGGATGGGAGGGAGATATTAGTAGTTTGATATTTCATTTGTGTAGTTTCTGCTGCTTTTACTTTGATACGGAAGAGAAAAGAAAATGATAGATCATGCATGACATAGGACATTAATTTGTTCGGCCTTTGCAGTGGCTTATTTAGTTATTAAGAAGGAAAAGAAAGGACAATAATCCCGTCTTTGTGGAACAACTGTGAGGTATTTATTACTTTACTTTGTGAATCTTTCGTTTTCAGTCGAAAAACATTGGAGGGAAGTCTTCAGTTTAATATCTATGTTAACATGATGTCAGGCTTGAGATAATAGAAACGCAGTTCATAGAAGCTTTAGATGTGATTCGAGTTGACATTTTTTTTTTTTTTTTTTTTTTTTAAAGTTCTGTAGTATTGCGTATTTCCATCCAGATTTGTTGAAGACTTTTTTTTTTTTTTTTTTACACAAGTATGCTTGAATGCCATGTGTTTGGTTTGAGTTCCTTTCTTCGTTTATTTTGGTTTGGATTTTTCATGTCACATTATCTTCACGTTCATTCCTGTCATTTACATGTTGACTCCGGGTTTTTTTTATTTCTCACAGTGCACCAGACACAGAACAATGTGAAAACACCAAATTGTTAATTAATCAACAGATCTATCACCCTGTCTTTGTTGCTAAGTACAGAAGAGATATTCAGGACTTGGAGGTAGTGAAGAGAATGTTTCTTTTTTCAGGTGCTTTTTTTTTTTTTTTTTTTTTTTTTTTTTTTTAAACCAAGGGAAGATTTGGGACAGGTTGATTATTGAGATTCAGATTTTTTTTTTTTTTACAAGAATTGCTAAATTATTTCAAAGCACAAAATCAGGTTGACTGTTTTGTTGTTCTCTTGTCTAGGTTAATTATCATTGGCTATAATTGGTATTTTGAAACTAAAAACTTTTTTTTTTTTCAAAGAAGAATTGAAATGACTGTGTCATTTGAAAGGAGACAGCTGACGTTGGTATGGAAACGAGGGCTGACAGTCGTGTTTGGGTGCCTAGTTGTAGACAGCCAAATGAAGGGCTCCCAATTTTCTGGGAGTTGGTGAATTTCAGCGAAGCGTGTGAAAAGAATACAAGTACGGGCAGTCATTTTCAGCACACCTGTAGACTAAACCCTGCACTTGCCTTTTGTCTGTACGGTCGAAGGGGTCAAAGGCTAAATACTGTCGCATCCTTGTGTGGCCAGAGGATCCTGCCAAACGTGAAAAAAATCAACAAACGTTTTCCAGACTAGCGGTCTTGGTCATCACCGATCCACAGGGTCAACCTGTACACCACTCCATGCTCTGATTTGTGTCAGACTTGCGCGGATTAGAAAGCAAATTTCCGGAATTTTAAAGATTTTTGTTTGTTTGTTTGTTTTACTCGATGGGAACATTGGTAATGAAATGCAGCGTAGGGTGTGTCCCGAGCTAAGTGTTTGGGAGAAGTCAGCAGCTTGTTTCAAGGTGGATGTCATGTGATACGCTGTACCATGTGTGTTGGCTTGATTCGGTTTTTTTTTTTTTTTTTGCCTTTGTTGATTTGTCAGTGCTTTCAGAACCCTGCTGGACAAGGTAAGTAGATATGTGTGCGAGTGTGAGAGAAAGAGAACTCTTGTGTTGTGTTGGTTGTGCAGGGTTGGTGTTGATGTCAAAATTTGATTAGTCAGAAGAAAAAAAGAAGCCCCTGTAGTGCTCTGTGTGTGTGTGTGCGTGTGTGTGTGTGTGTGTGCGTGTGCGTGCGCGCGCTCGTGTGTATGTGTACACAGTGATATCTTTGTCTTAGAGAAGATTTGAAAAACAATGATCAAACAGCCAAGTGAAACAAGAGTTGATGAAGACTCTCTCTGTCTCTCTGTCTCTCTTTCTCTCTCTCTCTCTCTCCTCTCTCTCTTCTCTCTCTCTCTTTCTCCGTCTCATCCACTCCCTCCCCATTCTCCTCCTTTCCCCTCTCTCTTTCTTCCTCTCTCTCTCTCTCTCTCTCTCTTCTCTCTCTCTCTCTCTCTCTCTCTCCTCCCTCCTCTCTCATCCTCTCCCTCCCTCCTCCTCTCTCCCCCCCCCCCCCCCCCCCCCCCCCCCCCCCCCCCCCTCTCCTCCACTGTCTCTCTACCTCTCTTTACTTTTCCACTATCCTGTCCTCTCGTTTCTCCTCTTTCCGGTCGGCTGGGCTATAAGCAACATTATCTTATCTCTCCTCTTTCACCCCCCCCTCCCCCCTCCCCCCATTTACTTTACTTTTTCCTCTCTGCACACACACATACCCCCCCCCCCCCCAACACACACACACACACACCAGCCTTTTCCTTTTTCTGCACAGAGTAATTCTGAGATGAGCTTCTGTTAATGTTATATCGTTTCCACCAGCACTTGCATGAAATTAAATACCTGATTTTCTTGAAGGCAACTCTTCCCCCCTCCCCTCCTTCCTCTCTGTCTGTCTGTCTGTCTGTGTGTCTGTTGTTAATCCATCAGCTGTGTTTACCCATGGCATTTGTAGGGAAGCTCGGGGTTAAAGACCTCAACCCCTCTCTCTCTCTCTCTCTCTCTCTCTCTCTCTCTCTCTCTCTCTCTCTCTCTCTCTCTCTCTTTCCCTGACTATCTGTCTTTTTCGCCTTCTTTAAGTAACCCACCAGCTTGCTTTACCTGTTACATTTTGAGGGAAGCTCAGGATGAAAAACACCTCTCTCTCTCTCTCTCTCTCTCTCTCTCTCTCTCTCTGTCTGTCTGTCTGTTTGCCTCTCTCTCACTCTTTCTCTCCCCCCCCCCCCCCCCCCCTTCCCTACATCTGTCTGTCCGTCACTCTTTCTCTTCTCACAGTCTCTTTAATCCACTTGCTTTGCTTTACCCCTTTACATTTTAAGGCGAGCTCAGGTTGACGGTTACCCCCACTTCGGAAAGTCCACAAGTGGTGAAGGCTGGTGGCCCAGTGTTTGATCAGTGTTCTCGCCCATGAAGAGGGGGCCTGGAGAGGTGTTGGGGAGGGGGGGGGGGCTGTGGGATTCAGAGGTGGGTGGGTGGGGGGTTACATACGCAATTACTGCGATGTACATAGCCTGGAAATCTTGTTGCCGTTTTTAGGAACGCAATGAAAGGCTAGATTGCCTGAAGGCAGCCGAAAAAGGTTGGTTTGTGTGGAGATGAGGGGGGTGGGGGGGGGGGGAGGTGAGGGATGGGAGGGAATGAGTGCAGCCCCGGCTGTACAAACTAGTTGATGTCATCTCTGATTATGCTCCACGCTCAGGTACACACGGGAAGGCATGGACAGGGAATGCGCGTGTACACACACAGGTGTGCATACACGCGCTCACTGATATGCACATCGTCATGCATGCACGCACCCTTACACACTTTTAAACACACACATACGCTTACAGAAAGACACATGCATGCGCATACACAAGCTCAAGACAAGGTTTTAAGTAACCACTCACTGTTTATTTGAATTCATGTTTATTCCTTTTTTTTTCTTCTTTTTTTTTTGTAATGCTCTGCAGTTTAGTAAGTTTAACTCTTTTAATTTTCTCTTCTTTTTTTTTTTTTCTTTTTTTTTGAAATTGCAGAATATGGTAAGACAGGGAATGGAATTTATCATTATTTTTTATTTAAACTGTGGAGACCAAAAGAGAGAGTGAAGGGAATAGGGGCTTTGCGGTGGAGCAGCAGCATAAGCAGTCACAATCCATTCAGTAGTATACCATGGAACACACACACACACACACACACCCCTTTGTGTGGAATGTGGTGTCGAACAAGGTAACCGGTGGTCGTTCATCCAGGGTGTACCATGGAACACAGAGGCCTTTGTATGGTGGGCAACAGTAATTCAGACCAGTAGGTGGAGCGTGTTAATCATTTGTGTGCTATGGG
>CM065745.1:27244187-27284187 GCA_033310375.1 Conus canariensis | reverse complement strand
CAAGAGAAGACAAGATTTTTTTTTTTTTTTTTTTTTTTTTTTTTTTTTTTGTAAGGAAAGGAGAAATGAACCAACAGGTGTCGATCAAGGATGTTTTTCCCCTAACACCTGTTCCCTTTATCCACCCCATCTCACAGACTTTTTTTTTTTTTTCTGTCTTTCTGAATAGCAGTTTAAAGTAAAGTGGTGGGGATTAGTGGTAAGCCCTGCTCTTCGTCGTGTTCTGTGGTGGACAAGACAGTAGGGTAAGAAGGGGCCGGGCTGGATTTAGCGAAGACGATTGTTTCAAACTTGCATTATTTCTGAGTAGTGACTTGAAAACAGTGACTTATCCAGCCTGTGGTTGATCTGTTTTGCTGGTTAGGTTGAGGCTGGCTGGTTTT
The DNA here is from genome assembly GCA_033310375.1 of Conus canariensis. Classification (NCBI taxonomy): domain Eukaryota; kingdom Metazoa; phylum Mollusca; class Gastropoda; order Neogastropoda; family Conidae; genus Conus; species Conus canariensis. Next base: position 27,283,804 of record CM065745.1, on the reverse strand, counting down.
GCCTCCTTGAATTTCGGGGCTGGATTCATGCGGGAGACAGTGTGATTTTGTCAGTTTTGATGGAGGATGTTTGGTGGTAGACATGTATAAAAAGGCATCTAAGTCTTTGGATTGGATCGGTCTGCTTTTGTTGACCTTTTGCTGCACGTATTTGCTTGTGTTTCTGGAGGCATATGCACTGAAGTACAGCTTATAGTTTTTCACCACACGCGCGCGCGCACACACGCACCGCGCGCACACACACACACGCACACACACACACACAGCACACACACACATACACGCACACACACACATACACAACACACACATACACAAACACACACGCCACACACACACACAACACACACGCACAAAACACACACACACAAAACACACACACACAAAACACACACACACAACACATGTCTCACACACACACACACACACACACACACACACACACATACACACAACACACACACACACAAAACACACACTCTATTCTGTACATGAAGCTGAAAGTCTGTGTGTAGTTGATACACAGCACAAGCACACCATCAGCAAATATGTTGCTCACAGAACATAAACCTCCTATGTTGATTACTTGCTCACACTCGCACAAACATTTGGTCGCATTCTCAGAGAAAGGGAAGTTTCTCAGTTTATCTCATGTCATAGAAGGGAAACTGAATCCTCTCTCCATCCCTTCCCAAAGTCTCTTTTTTCACAGGGTTTCTTTAAAGTTACATGTTTAACCGTCCTGGTCACAAACATAACCCCCCCCCCCCCCTCACCCACCCTCCAGTCCCCTTCTTTCCAGTCTTTAAAAGTCTTGCACTCAATGTAAAAAATTGTAGGTGCCAGGCATGTAAGCATTTTGCTGGCTGCAGGTTGATGGATTTGTGTGAGAACTACACCGGCTTTTATTTTTGTGAAACATGAACAGTGATATAGGATGTCGTGTGTGGGTCAGAGTGTACGTCGGAGGAAGTGTGTGAGCAGAAATTCATCGTTGCGTGTGACCAGCTCACAGCTGAGTTCATGAGTGGTCGAGTCTTCTTTCAGATCTACAGTCGGTTCTTTGGATCAGAGTTTGCAGAAAGCGTATTGAAACTTTTCACAGAGCGGTTCTGTGTAGTGCGCTGACAACCTCGGTGCTACGTTTTGGACAGATCCAGTGCTGGCATTTGTCACTGTGTGGAAGTGTGGTCCACAATGCCAGCACTGTGAGAACCATGGGTGTTGGAATGTAGAGTGGTGGCACAATGACACCACTGAAGTGATTGTGGCAGGGTCTGTGCTGACAGAGCTGGACGTCACTTGGAGATCTGCAGTGAAGGAGCCGTGGATTTCTGCAGGCTGTAGTGCGGTGTGGTGTGGTGTGGCTGCCGGAACATCAGTCGCACACAACCTTGTGACATGTTCTTTGTGGGCACGTTAGGGTGTGGTGTGAGCCGGCCCCCCAATGTCAGCTCAAGAACCCAGGGAGGAAGTGTTCAACATGCACACTCAGGTGCATAGCTGTAGTCAGAGGACAGCTTTGAACCAAAAACATTCCATCTGAACACTTGGAATCCTGCATTCGTGTGTTCTGGTGATCATTTCAGTGCCAGCAGAGTTGCCAGAATCTGTGTCAGTGGGGTAAAAAAGGGGAAAAAGAACAGAAAAACATGTGCCCCAGTGAATGGACTAAATTGCCCCAACAAAAGAAAGGATGCGTTTGTCCACCATGAAAAAAAAAGAAAGGACCGTCTGTTCCATTATAAGTAAAAAGGAGAGGACCCATCTGCCCCATTTTCAGTAAAAAGACAGGACCCATCTGCCCCATTTTCAATAAAAAGACAGGACTCATCTGCCCTATTTTCAGTAAAAAGACAGGACCCATCTGTCCCATTTTCAGTAAAAAGACAGGACCCATCTGTTCCAATGCTGTCCAATGTGGGGCCAGCAGAACCACGGGGAGGGCGCCATGCCAGACCATGGTCGGCCCTTGACCAAGTGGGGGACGTGTTTTGGGCTGAATCGTTCCGCTCTGGATGATGAAACGGAGGACCTAGATGAAGAGTTTGGCGACGCTGCTCTGGGAATATCACGCTCAGACCACTGCAGCTGGCAAGGACGGTCATCAGCAGCGGCGGACAATGAAAGTTTCTGTGTGGTGGTGGGGGCGCGGGTCCCTCTTAGACAACAGAGCCCCCACCGACGGCGGAATCGCAGCCCCGGCAGGTACCATGCCAGTCCTGGCCGGTCTTGTGGCGGTGATGGCAGGTACCTCAGCCCAGGCAGGTACCACGACATTCCCCACAGCTACATCAGCCCAGGCGGACATGACTACTTCATGGGTCAACATCCGCAGGGCCTCAGCAGTCTTGAAGACACTGACGGTAGACACACAAACCCAAACAGACCCTCAGACATTTCGAACAGTGGCAGTAGTGATTATAGGAACAAGCAGAGCAGCAGGGCTGAGAGAAACGTTAGGGGTGGTGGAGGTGAAGGCCCTGGCAGGAGAGAGGGCAGCGCGGACAGACTGGGAGACGCAGCAGGCAGGAGCCTCATTCCTTGCAGAGGCGTCAGTCCCAGGAGAGCTGAACACCTCACCACCAGCACATCCATCCCCCGTCCAGTCGCCAACCACAGCTCTCCCGGCAGGCATCGAGATGCTGCAGGGAGAGACACAAACAGGAGCACAGCTCGGGACGAGGCAAGGTACGCTAGTCCAAGCCGAGGCCTAGATGCTGTTGTGAGGCAGAGTGGTGGGGGGAGCAGGCACAGAGACAGGTCCACCAGTGGCAGCAGAGTCCCGGGATCTGGCTCCAGACTCCACAGAGGCCCTGACTGTGCTGCAGAACATCACGCCTCCTCCAGGACCAGGTCCCTCCACCACCACAGTCAGGACTGGGCCTCTCCTGCCAGACAGCTGGACCGGTCAGGGCCCAGCAGTGGTGGTGACGACGGGCAGAGGAGTATGTGTGTGACAGAACCAGGACAGCCGTCCTCCTCTTCCAGCTATGAGAAACTGGAGCAGGAGTGGTGGGCCCTGTATACTTCACAGGGAGATGTGCACTCTGTAGGTTTGAGGCCTACGTCTTCGCCCTCTTCCCGGAGGTCGCTCTCATCTTCAAGCATCTCTTCAGAGGCAGGGTGTAGGACATCCTCCGAACGGTTCCGACTGGATTCTTCCATCGCCAAGTCCAAACTGCGTGTGAGATGTGGCTCAGACAGCGGGTCCCAAGAGTATGTCGTTAGTGGTTCAGGAAGCGGTGAGGTGTACACTGGGAAAGAGTCAGAAGCCGTGCCCCCTTGCTCTGTCCCTCAGACCAGGCTGGGGTGTCCTCCTCATCCTGCGTGGTGTCTGGCCACGGCGGTTCAGGGTCCCTGCGCGGAGACACCCCTGCTGACAGTGGGGGCGGTGGTCTCCCTTTGGTGTCCAGTCTGCGCCGGAGATCCAAGTCTGAGTCGGACAAGCTGGATGAGGATGAGGTGCCCAAGAGCAGACCCAGCAAGTCGGTGCACTTTTCCATTTTCCCTTATGTCCACCAGATCCCAGGTAGGGAGGAGCGGTGGGATCATGAGGTTTGTGTATGTATGTGTGTAAGGGGTGGAGGTGGGGGGTGGGGAGGTGACTGGAGGAACGAGATAGTGATGGGGGTCTGTGTATGGGCATGGGGGGGGGGGGGGGGGGGGGGGGGGGAGTTGTTATTATTCAACACCTCTGCAAATTCTCCCAAAGGTTTTCAGTCTCTCCTCCCACTATCACCACTTAACATCGGACTCAGTCTCTCTCTCTCTGTGTCTCTTCTCTCTCTCTCTCTCTCTCTCTCTCTCCACACACACACACACACACACACACACACACACACACACACACACACACACACACTCACTCACTCACTCACTCCCACGCGAGCTCACATACACACACACACGCGAGTTCACATACGCACACACACTCACACACATACAACAGAGGCATATATGCAGCACATAGTCATCCATGCACACACCTACATATGCACATTGTATGTTTAGATTGAAAGATGCAAAATTGTATACAATAAGAAGACACTAATGCAGACTTGCAGGGAGACACTCACACAATCACACACACTAAGACACTCACACAGATGTACACACACACACACGTGCACGCTCGCACGCATGCACATACACGCATGCACTTGCTCATATGCGTGCGCCTACACATGCATGCACGCTTGCCACACCTGCACACACATACGCAGACCAAAGTCCACAAAAGTCATACTTTTCCGTCTTACATGAATTGATCAATACGTTTTACAGGAAAGCAAAGTGCACATGATTTTGCTGGTTTTCATCAATTTTGTGTCTGTGACACCTTCACCGCTGCCCCACCCTCCCCCTCCTCCTATCTCTCACGGACAAATACAGAGGGTTATGCTCAATCAAGGTTTGAATTTGATCAAATGCAAGCAGAAAAAGAAAGGCCCAGCAGTTACTGCGAGAATAACACAGATTAGCAGTTAGACGACGCCAGAAATGTGCACTGCAGATCTGCTCCGATCCCTAACAGGATTATCCCAGCTCCGTGGATAATTAAGAGGTAGGTTTAAACCCTCGGTCCCTCTCATGTATATCTGCCCAGGCATGACTGTGTAGGCAAGGTATCTGCCATGGGCCGCTCAGCCTTTTGAGTGCGGGCGACGAGTTTAATGAAGGGTTAAGGGTCAGCTCGCTGGATAAACACCATGCCACCTCTGTGCGCTTGTCATTGGGGCAACTGGTGCGTGAGACCTAGGGGGTGTGGGGAGGGAGGGAGGGAGAAAGAAAGAGGCGTGGGCTAAGTTGCGTCTGTATCTGTTCTTTGTGTTGTGTAGGAAATATGAAGCCCTGGGATGACCTGGGGGGGGGGGGGGGGGGGGGCATGTTTTCTGTGTTAGGTTGCAACAGTGTTAGGGCATGTGTGTATTAGGTGACTCACATACGTACATGCGCACACAGGCACATGCACGCACCAGTGCGCGCACGCACACGCACGCCACACACACACACACACACACACACACACAACACACACACACACACACACACACACACACATGCATGGAATGGGGTAGATCCATGTAAACTTACACACGTGAATACTTCAAAAAGATACAATGGTACTAGTAGAAACATACACACACACACACACACACACACACACACACACACATACAAACAAAGGGGAGAGAGTTGGTCTAACACTCACTGAATCATGGTCTCATTCATTCTCTCTGTGTACACAAGCACACATTTACTTGTGCACAGACAGACACACACACACACACACACTCTCTCTCTCTCTCTCTCTCTCTCTCTCTCCTCTCTCTCTCTCTCTCACACCACAACCACCACCACCACCACCATCACAGAAAGGTACAATCATGTGTGTGTGCGCATGTTCATGTGTGTGTGTATATGTTTACATGTGTTTCTCTCTCTCTCTCTCTTCTCTCTCTCTCTCTCTCTCTCTCTCTCTCTCTGTCTGTCTGTGTGTGTCTGTCTCACCGAGTCTCTTTCAAAAACTTACATACAGATATAGAAAGAGAGTGAGGTGCAGGTACACACGCACGCACATACATGCTTATGCGCGCACACACACACACACACACACACACACAACACACACACACACACACACACACAACACACACACCACATCACCATCACCATCACCACAACCACCACTGTCACCACCAACTCTCTCTCTCCCACTCTCTATTGCACACATGCACACACACAGAGACACAGATAGCATTGAGATGTAACCAACAACCGTAGGAAGAAAGAGGTCCCAGGTGTTCCTAGACTGTCTGGTGAAGATTTATTTTCATGCACAGACGAACAAGCAGACTCCCCATCCAGTGACCCGCTCACCCCTCCCACCCACCCCTCCCAAAACACCAGTGTCTAGAGAAGCAAGAGAGTGGGTTGGAGCAAGACAGAAATACAGAAAATCAGAAATCATGGTACTGTGTCAGTTCTGTTGGGTATCGTTGGGTCAAAGTGTGAGCTGTTGGGTATCTTTGGGTTAAAGAGTGCTTGTTGGTACTTGAGCAACGCAGTTTGGGAGGAATTTACTGTTTGCTTGTACCTAGCAGAATGTAATGCGAGTGGTCCTGGGGTTTCTCCTTGAGATACTTGACAACACAGCTGGAATGTAGGTACTACACAAATCCTTTTCGAAAGTTGGGTGTTTGGTGTACGACTGACGTCACCAGCTGTGAAATTTTGTATGAACAGTTTTGAAGTGGAAGTTTCGGAAATGGGAGGTGAAGGGTAGGGTGGAGTGTGTGTGGGTGGAGGTGGGGGGTGGGAGGGTGGAGGATGGGACATGAATCAGGCGTTTCGCTTTTTGTTCTGTTTATATGGAGTGTGAATGTGGCAGATTGTTACTCACGTGTTTGTGTGTACATACTTTGTGTTGCTGTTGTTAACTTTTTAATACATGTGAATGTTGACAACACTCTTGAAACAAGCTGCTGAAGAGGTCTAGTTGTTGTTAGGCTGTGTGTTGGGTGTATGTGGCCTCTGACTTTGGTCTCTAGAAGAAACCCAATATCAGGTGATCTCAAAGGGGAAATAGTATAGTTAATTTTTGTCACAGAGCCAAGTATGAATCAGATAAGGAAGAATTTCTCTGAACAGTTTTATTGGCGTGTCAATTGCCATCATTAAAGTTGGTAAACATTTGTGTCGGTTGTGTTAATGCTCTCTCTCTCTCTCTCTCTCTCTCTCTCTCTCTCTCTCTCTCTCTCTCTCTTCACACACACACACACACATGCACATGCACATGCACGCACACACAAACATATTCTTTTTCTTTGTCCTTCCCTCCCGCCATGTCCGTTTTGTCTCCAAATCCAACCCAAGAAAAGTGTGTCAAAAATTTCTGCATTCATTTCGTACTTTTAAAAAGTGTCAGTGTAGTACATACATGAAAGAATATTTGTATGCAAACATGCATCTTTTCCTTTTTTTTTTTTTTCTTTCTTTTTCCTTGTTCTTTCAGCTGTGCTTTGGGCAGGTCCCTGACTCAAAGCTGATAGACAAAGCACTTGGGGTGTGCCACGGGGTTCATACGATCCTTGAACTCATTTGATCAAAGTCTGTATTAAGGAGAAGTCCAGGAAACTTGTCAGGGTGTTTTTCTTCATTTTTTTCCTTTTTTTTTAAATCTTCACAAACACAGTATGATAAAGGACAAGATTTGAAAATTTGTTGGAATTAGTGAAAACGATCCAGAGCTGTATGCCAGACATTAGAAATCCAGGACCCAGTGTTAACCCTGAGAGATCAAGGACCCAGTGCTAATTCTTAGAGATACCGGACCCAGTGCTGGTTCTGAGAGATCAAGGACCCAATGCTAATTCTTAGAGATCCCGGACCCAGTGCTAGTTCTGAGAGATCCAGGACCCAAAGCTGATTCTGCGAGGACCAGGACCCAGTGCAAACCCTGAAAGATCCAGGACCCAATGCTAATTCTTAGAAATCCCGAATGCAATGCTAGTTCTGAGAGATCCAGGTCCCGATGCTAATTCTGAGAGATCCAGGACCCAGTGCAAACCCTGAGAGATCCAGGACCCACTGCTTACCCTGAGAGATCCAAGACCCACTGGTTACCCTGAGAGACCCAGGACCCACTGCTTACCCTGAGAGGTCCAAGACCCACTGTTTACCCTGAGAGATCCAGGACCCACTGTTTACCCTGAGAGACCTAGGACCCACTGTTTACCCTGAGAGATCCAGGACCCACTGTTTACCCTGAGAGATCCAGGACCCACTGCTTACCCAGAGAGATCCAAGACCCACTGGTTACCCTGAGAGATCCAGGACCCAGTGCAAACCCTGAGAGATCCAGGGCCCAGTGCTGATCCTAAGAGGACTCGATGCTAATCCTGAGAGGTATCTAGAACTCAGTGCTAATCCTGAGAGATCCAGGACCCAATGCTACTCCGGAAAGATCCAGAACCCAATGCTAATTTTGAGAGATCCAGTGGCCATCCTGAGAGATCCATTCTGTTGCTGAGATAAGCCGTTGGGTTTATCGTTGCTGACCTGCGGTTTCCACTTCCATCACTTGTTGAAGGCCTGTGTCAGTGTGGGCTGTTAAGGTTTCTGATGGCCCACATTGAAATTAACAGCCCTGTAGAAGCATTTGGGAAGAAGGATTCGGACAAACCTCATGAAATTTCTGTCCCACGGATTGTATGAACTCTGTGGCAGCTGTAAGGTGCTGCAGTGTGGGTTAGTCACGGTAAAGGTGCCAGAAATACGGCGTGTTCCTTAGGCTCCACGGCCTTAATGCTGAGGGTTCATGGCTGGCTGGGTGCCTTGACTTGCATCAGCACAAACTTTTGTGTGTGTGTGTGTGTTTGTTTCTTCTTTTTTTTTCAGCTTTTTTTTTTTTTTTTTCTGCCTTGCTTGCTTACTGATGGTGACTGGAGCAGTTGTGTTTGCAGCGCGGCAGAAAACCAGCAGTATGGGCAGTAGTAGGGGCATTTCTAGTCTGGTGACCCCCGAGAGGAGCGGTCGCACTCGTTCCAGGATAGGCGTGTCCCAGTCCCAGCGTGAGTAGCCTACCCTGTTGAGTTCGGATGCTGTTGTGTATTCTTGGGGGGTTGATTTTTTTTTTTTTTTTTTCATCTGCGGGCTGTTTGCCCACGCTTTCCCTGCCCTTTTTTTTTTTTTTTTTTTTTTTTTTTTTTTTTTTCAAAGGACCTTCACCCCTGTCCTGCATGTGTTCACTTGTTATCTGTCCCTGTATGAAAGACAGAAGATGGGGCATGTGTGTGTGTGTGATTGTTGGTGGTTGAGGTGTTCTCCTTAACAGTTGTTGTGAACTAATTTGCATTTCAGTGTGCCGTGACATTTCTAATCTGTAACGTTTTCTGATTGAGGTCACCTAATGTCCAGCTAAATTATGGGTATTTTTAGCGGGAGAGAGGGTAGGGTGAGGAGCGGGGGTTAAGGTTGTTTGAAAACCTAGAAGAACAGAGATAATGGCTTCTAAGTGCTCAATACGCAAGTAGAGATGCTCGACTCACGAGACAACGAAAAGGGGGAAAAGAGAGGAGAAGACGACAACTGATGTTTTGATCAACTCATACTGTGCATAAACGCCAGCCCTTCCAGATTTGACAAAAAAAATTTCGTCTGTTTTAGAAAATGTTTCAGGAATCCATACTTAAATTACAGAAGAAAAAAAATCCAGAATTTGAAAAGGGTGCTCAAAATGCCTAATATGGAGATCATTTTGTGAAAAACCAGATTAAATATTATGGTGGAGTGTGGTGTGGTAGAGGGGGGGGGGGGGGGGGTTGAAAAAGATTATCTGTGAATGCCCACGTAATAGAAAGTATACTGTCTGTATGAGTCCTCTGTACAGGGCACTTTAAGCTGAAGGCATGCAGTCAATGATGGTTTCAGTTCAAAGTCAGACTGTTGCCTTCTTACTCCGGCTCCTGAATTTTGATTGTGACGGTTGACGGCCATGACCATGGCGCAGGAAAACCTATCTGTGAACACAGTGATTGTATGCTGCACACTAACCAGGGAAAGCCGGGTCTGTCACTATTCCTAATTTTACCTGTACCATGTATCAAGACAGTGTATTATCATTTGGGAATCCATCTGGAATGAAGATGGTGTATGGGGATGGGGTGGGGGGGGGGGAGGGGAGGATGCTTCAGAGATTGGTGTGTCCTTTCCCTCTGTGTTTGTGATAGGAGGTCAAGAGCAGTGGTTTGTGCATGACATGGAATGAGGAAAGCCGATGAAGACTGCATTTGGAGCATGAGTGATGCTATGAGTGCAGGACAAGAGTTGACTTGGCTTAGACGCATGGAGAAATGACCTTTCTAACTGGTGTCATAGCGCAGACATCTTCTCTCTCTCTCTCTCTCTCTCTCTCTCTCTCTCTCTCTTCTCTCTTTCTCTCTCTCTCTCTCTCTCCTCTTCTCTCTCTCTCTCTCTCTCTCTCTCTCTCTCTCTCTCTCTCTCTCTTTTTAATGTCATGCATATTGTTGTGAAGGATTGTGTGTGAGTAGTTTAGTTGTTGTTTCTGTTGAGTTTTCTGTGGAGATGATTTTTTTTTATTTTCATATATTTCTGTTACAAGACACAGAAGTCTAGGATGGATGGTGTCAGTGACTTTACAGGCAGGGAAGACTGAAACAGCAATTTCAGGAGTTGTTCTGGATTATTGAGTAGTGTTGTCCGCGGCATTGGCACTACTGTGTGTCTGGCCTGTGTGAAATAGTTTTGTTCTGTTAGAGGTGGTATAACAGGCAACAGTGAATGGTTCAGGTTTTCCAGCATCAGTTCCTGATTGAATATAAGACTAAGTCTTTTTTTTTTTTTTTTTTTTTCAACCTTCATCATCATCATTGTCATCATAATGTTGTGACTTTAGCTACAGGAGTGCGGTGACTGGTGTTCATTTTGTGTACTTCAAAGGCCAGAGGTCTTCTTTGTTTTCATATGTTTGTGTGTTTGTTTTTCAAAAAAAAGTTAGTCAAAATTACACTTCATGATTATAGTTGCTCAGAAATCGCTAACCTTCGTTTTCGTCACCATAACAACCTCATTATTCATGCGCTTATCTGTCTCATTCATAAAAGTATTTCTTGAACAACGTAGGATTTGAACTAGTAGAGTCCAGTGTTTGGGAGAGAGTTTCTGCACTGTTACTGAGGTCACGTTCTGTATTGCATTTCCAGCAGCATTTTGGAGGGTGTGTCTCTGAAACTGAAGTGATTTCAATGATCGGTGTAACGTTAACTACGAGAGCAGTTGCTGCTCAATGCTGTAGAAGCACAGCATGACTGTCTGATAACGCAGTGTGTGTTATGGAGGAAGGATGCTGATGGTTGTGGCTGCTGTGGCCTGCCCATCTCCTCAACAGGTCCCAGGAATCCTCCAGCAGTCACACCAGGTCCCAGCAGATCGCTGCATGTCTCCTGATCCTTGGTCTCTCTCTCTCTCTCTCTCAGTAGTCTTTCAGCATGGCTGTGGACCTCTCTTCTTCTTCTTCCCCATCTTGGCTTGCCTTCAGACTCTTGGGCATGTTGGAATGCTCACAAGGTGACCCTTGGGCATGTTGGAATGCTCACAAGGGTGCTTTTCTCTGTTTTGGGTGGGATGGTGAGGGATTGGGGGTGGGGTGGGTTGGTTTTTAGGGTTAGATGGAGTTCCAGGAATTGAGCGGTTATAGAGGTGATGACAGAGATGACAGAGCAGTGTCTTCTCCTCTGTGTATCGAAGGAAGTCTGTGTTTCTGCGAAATAGGTCACTGGGTGCTGTCCCTTTTGTCAGCACTGGAGAAGGCGTGAGTGGACTTAGGATGGGGGGAGATGGTGTAATTGCACTTGTAGTGAATGAAATTGAGATGATACGCAATGTGTTTAAAAATGTAAAATCATTTTTGAAAGGAAAGAAAATTCTAAAAATAGGATGGTATTCAGAGAGAGAGAGAAAGGATTGGAGAGTAAGGGTGGGGGAGGGTTGTCTTTTCCTATCATTCCTTAAGTGTTCGTAGCAGAGGAAGGGATTTGCTCATTCTTTCCCACATCCACTCGACGTTGAGCACATCTTGATGCATGTTTTTTTCTAGCAGTTTCTTCGCCTGGTTATCACAGATGACAACTTTTTTGTCTCACTTTTTGTGTTTTTTTTTTGTTTTGTTTTGTTGGTCTCTTTATACTTAAAAGTGTTTTGTTGCTGTTTTTTCTGCCAAAGACTGCTCTCTGATTTACCATGTAGCTCACACATTTGATGTGTAGTTTCTTGTCTTTGTGCTGAGTAAGGTTGAACTTGCTGTTGACATGTTTTCGGGCGAATGATTTCGTGTAGGCATGTATCTTGAAACAGTTTCAATCCAAAAAGCATTGGTGGGAATTTGTTTTGATTCTGGGTGTAACACACTTGCCCTGAATGACTGTTTTGCGTGGGCAATTTGGGGGGCAGTAAGACGTATGCATGTGTGCCCATCGTGACTAGTGTCTGCATGTTCTTGCAGTGTTGTGTGTAGTGTGTTTAAACAGTTTGTTGTGTTTTCTTCACACTGGCTTGTGAGCACAGCGTACCTACAGGAATGGTCAGTAACGAAACGTGCTGTGTATCATTTGTAACTGGTCCCACTGTCTCCGATATCCCCCCCCCCCCCCCCCCCCCCCCCCCCCCTTTTTTTTTTATTTTTTTTTTTAAACATTGAAATTCATGTTCTCTTCTGATTTTCAGGGTCAAGAAAGTTGAGTGATTGCTATGGTCAATAGAAAATGACTGTTGGTTATTTGTCCTCTGACCTACTTTTCTGTATCATTTGCTTTGGAATTTGAATTTAAACTCGTTATTGGCTCTTTTGCTAACGATGATTGCTAGTCTGAAGTTGATCTTGATAGATTCTAACATAGATCCTTCTTGGATCCTAACAGAGAGGGGACATGTAATCGCCCTTTGTGTAATAACTGATAACATGTGCTGGCTGTGCTCACTGTAACTTGTATGCCCTTCATGTAAAGGAGCTTCTCTGTGACGGCAGACAGTGTCAGTCTTTCTGGTGATGTCAGCGCCATGGTAGTTGAACTCTCTCAGTTGATATGTTCAGCCATCTTTGGTACATGCGGAGTTCGTGCGTCAGTAGGCAGTGTTCATGGAGTCCATAGAAGTCCTTGTAATGAGTAATCCCGTTTCAAGGCCTTGGAATTCATTGAAAATTGGGTTTTTGTTCAAGGGTGCTCTGAAAAATCCTTGAAATTTGTCGTTGCCATATGTTATTTATGTCTCCTCACGGAAATTTCCTGAACAAGTTGCCATCCTGCTGTAAGATGGCATTGAATTGTCAGCATCAGTTGCTAGCTAATGATCATGTACATCGTGACAGGCAGTTGTCAACACAAACACACACGCACACGCACACACACACACACACACACGCACATGCACATACACACACACACACACACACACACACACACACACACACACACAAATCTCAGCAACAGTGAACCTCGAGAGTTCTAGCGGAGAAAACGAAGGAAGAAGATCATGACGGGTTTTCTAGTGACTGTTTCAGTGGTGTATATGCACTGCTTTAGTAAAGCACATTGTTTTACAGTGTTCGTATATATAAACCTTGGAAACCAGAATAGAGGTCTTGGGAAAAGTGTTTGAGAAGTTTCCTTGAATGTGGATTGGCAGAATTGCACGCACTGTGAAAGTACCATGGAGTGTCCGAGACAGCTGGCCAGTTCAGTTTGTCTCCCTGCTGTGCTTGTGTATTATACAGATTGTATGGAAACAAGTGTGTGTTCGAATGTTTGCTTTACTAGGATTGTCAGGGTTTTTTTTATTTTTTGTCTTTTTAAAAAATTTTTTCAGCATGTCAATGTCAGTAAGGAATTGAATGTAGGTGATTTACAACAGTTGACTTTTAATGACAGCTTTACGTAGTGATTCATATTAATTGACATAAGATGGCTTTACCTAGTCATTAATATTAATCTTGATCAATATGTGATGGCTTTGTGTTGTGATTTTTATTTATAGGCTAACTTTTAAAAGGTTTCACCTGAATGTTTCTCTGTTTTTATAGTGGTCGAGTTGCAGTGGGTTCACTTTGTAATGGTTGATGAATAATGTGTGTACTAGGTGATTTGTAATGACAGCTTACAAATATGTAAGATTTATAGTAGGAAGTTCATCATGGTGTTACTTTCTGATTTATGTCAGTTGTCTCGGAATGATTTATCACCATGATTTGAAATTGTCGAATGACACATGAGTTAATTTAATGATTATATTGGTAAACTTGCACTTTTTTTCAACTCTGTGAAATATAGTGCTTGACTGATTGTGACTTTACGTCTGTGTTAGTTGACTTAATTAAGTGATTTACATCAGTGGCTTTTCTGAACTATTTGTGTTTTATTTTGAAAAATGGATACGTCCGTGTTAGTTGACTTACTTAAGTGATTTACATCAGTGGCTTTTCTGAACTATATGTGTTTTATTTTGAAAAATGGATACGTCCGTGTTAGTTGACTTAAGTGATTTACATCAGTGGCTTTTCTGAACTATATGTGTTATATTTTGAAAAATGGAAACAGAGTGAGTTATCATTACAAAGCAGGACATATTTAATTTGTACATGTAATGATGCATTTTGATCAGAAGCAGGTAAGAATCAGTGATGGTGTTGTTTGTGTTCACTTTTTTTTTTTTTTTTTTTAAAGACCTGTTCCACGAAAAAAAAAAAAAAAAAAAAAAACAAGGAAAGATAACCCTGTCTTTCCAGGGCGACTTTCGTCTCAATGTATAGGTCAAGCAAATAGGTCTAGGGAATCACTCAGGTTACCGGTTCAGTCAGGTAGACGAAATGCTGAAACATGGATATGAAACGGGGTGGCTTTTACATGAGAAAGAAGCTGTTCAGAGAAATTTATCATTCAGAAAAGGTGTGAGAGCTTTTGTGCAAATACCGTCAGGTGGAAGCCGAGTGTCACACTGACAGCAAAGAGGCTTACATAAAATGTTAAAATATTTATGCATGGTTCTTAATCATGGGTGTTATAGTTTGCGCTCAAAACCACTTTGTTTTAAAACTGGTGTAGCTTTGTAAGCAAAGTTACTGTTGACAAAAGGTTTCAACAATTCTGTCAACTGAAGTGACAGAATGAAGGAGGAGGGGGGTGGGGGGGGAGGTGGCAAACAGTTTTGGTCTGTCCCTGTCCCCATCCCCGTCCCTGCCCCCAGGACCCCCCCCCCCCCCCCCCCCCAATTGTTTACAATGAACATTGGTGTTCATGTCAGAGAATCGGCTTTGATCACATTACCAGTCCAGGGTGATCTCATCCTGAAACATTCAGGAAATATCCAAGCGTGATCATCAACCTGAATAATGACGAGAAAAAAAACAACAGCAGACAGGTTACTTAGGAGAGGTCTGTGTTACTGTAATTCTGATTGTTTATGCGCTGCTGATCCAAAATGTTGTGGAGTGATTTATTTTGTGTCCTGATGAAAGTCTGCTGTGTACAGCTGGCAGCAGGTCAACGTCGCCGTCCTCCAGGGGCAGCTACCTGACCCACACGCAGCCAGGCCGTGACCCCATGACCCCAAAGGGCAAACGGAAGTCGGGCATTCCACGATCTCAGGGGGCCAGTAGGGAGGCCAGTCCGAACAGACATACATACGGTAAGGTCATCCCCACGCCCCTGTCTTTCTTTTGCTTTTTTTTTTTTTTTTTTAATTTCTTCTCACCTTGCCCTAGTTAAGTAATTGCCTACATATCTATGGTATTGCCCATCTCTTTATTTGTTTGTTTGTTTTTTTCCACCATCGTTTCACTCCCTCCCCCTCTCCCATCCTCCCTCCCTTCTGTCACCGGCCCAGCTCTCCCTAGTGACCAACAGTACTCCCATGACTTTTCTTTCGTCCGTTTCTGTCTTCTTTCATGCCTTCCTGCTTCTCTTTAGGTGCCAGTAGGACAGTGCTTTTGTCCCTTTTTGTTTGGGGTCTTTGTGTTTTGTTTGTTTTTGTTTTGTTTTGTTTCTGATTTCCCTTATGAATTGATTACAGACCAAATTTTGCTGAAATATTGAGTGTATGTGCCATGGTGATGTTAATGTAGCGCAAGAAGTAAAATCGGCGTTCCTTCTCCTTTTGCACAATTCCTGTGATGTGTATTCATCACACGTGAGTCAGTACAGGCAAAAATGTATCTGGTTGTTTTCCCGCTCATCTGTTCTGTGGCTTTCTTCCTTGTACTTTCCTGTTTTGGTCTTTTTTTTTTTTGGGGGGGGGGGGGGGAGGGGGAGATAGTCTTTTTTGTGATTGCTTATTCCTTTTTTTTTTCATGTCTTTGAGTCTTCCTTTTGTTTAGCTGTGTTTTGTCATTATTATGACTGTTTGTGTAATTATTTGTCATCGTCACTGACTGAAACTTGCTGTTTTGGGGGAATTTTGCAGTTGTGCAGAATTGAAACCACATGAAAATTTAAACCTAAAAAACCCCATAACTTTAAAGTTGTTCACAAAGATTGATGTCATGAAGACGGGTACTGGTCCTGCGGTTGGAGTGTTTCCGCTCTGCTGGCAGAGTCTACTTGCAAGATCGTACTTTTCTGATAGACAAGAAAAGACAGCTTAGCACCAGCAGGCAGCTCTTCGGTCGGCTCTACCCAGGTAGGCAGCCCGTTGTGTAAACTAGAATGCGGATCTTAAAGCGCTTAGAGCTTGGTTTCTGGCCAGGATTAGGCACTGTAGAAGCACTCTTAATGATAAGATACGAGTTGAATTTTGAAATGCAATTTTTTTTTTAAAGTTTTTTTTTTTTCCCCTCAGGTCGGGAAAGGCGTCTGAGTGGCAGCAAGGTCCACCCAGGGGCAGGGCTGATGTCGCAGCGCGTGTTGCGCCCTGGCTCCGATGTGGAGGACGCCCTGCACGACGCCCTGGTCAGTCATGCTGAGTGTGTTTATGTGTGTGTGCATGTGTGTATGTGTGTGCGCAGGTGTGTGTGCATGTGTGTGTGTGTGTGTGTGTGTGTGTGTGTGTGTGTGTGTTGAACGAACACTAAGGGAATCGATCTGGGCCATGAAGTAGCTCTGACATGGCCTTCAGCCATCATGTGAGCTATATACAGCATGAACGGAGAGTAAATCTCATGCTTTATTCTGTCATATTTTGTGGTGTGGTTTGTTAGTGTCAGTGTCCTGTTCTTTTGTACTGTGGTGTGAGTTGTTACTGTTCTGCCCTGTGTACAGTAACTGGTAGTGATTTGTTATTACCCGGTCCTTTGTACTGTGATGGTTAGTGGTGTAGTGTGTTACGGTCTGGTCCATTGTACTGTGATGGTTAGTGGTGTAGTGTGTTACGGTCCGGTCCATTGTACTGTGATGGTTAGTGGTGTAGTGTGTTACGGTCCGGTCCATTGTACTGTGATAGTTAGTGGTGTAGTGTGTTACGGTCCGGTCCATGTACGTGATGGTTAGTGGTGTAGTGTGTTCGTCGGTCATTGTACTGTGATGGTTATGGTGTGGTGTTACGGTCGTCCATTGTACGTGATGGTTAGTGGGGTAGTGTTTACGGTCCGGTCCATTGTACTGTGATGGTTAGTGGTGTAGTGTGTTACGGTCCGGTCCATTGTACTGTGATGTTAGTGGTTTGTGTGTTACGTCGGTCCATTGTATTGATGGGTTTGTGGTGTAGTGTGTTACGGTCCGGTCCATTGTACTGTGATGGTTAGTGGTGTAGTGTGTACGGTCCGGTCCATTGTACTGTGATGGTTAGTGGTGTAGTGTGTTACGGTCCGGTCCATTGTACTGTGATGGTTAGTGGATGTAGTGTGTGTTACGGTCCGGTCCATTGTACTGTGATGGTTAGTGGTGTGTAGTGTGTTACGTCCGGTCCATTGTATGTGATGGTTAGTGGTGTATGTGTGTTTACGGTCCGGTCCTCCATTGTACTGTGATGGTTAGTGGTGTAGTGTGTTACGGTCCGGTCCATTGTACTGTGATGGTTAGTGGTGTAGTTGTGTTACGGTCCGGTCCATGTATGTGTGTAGTGGTGTAGTGTGTTACGTCGGTCCATTGTTTGTGAGGTTGGTTAGTGTGTACGGTCCGGTCCATTGTACTGTGATGGTTAGTGGTGTAGTGTGTTACGGTCCGGTCCATTGTACTGTGATGGTTAGTGGTGTAGTGTGTGTTAACGGTCCGGTCCATTGTATCTGTGATGGTTAGTGGTGTGATAGTGTGTTACGGTCCGGTCCATTGTACTGTGATGGTTAGTGGTGTAGTGTGTTACGGTCCGGTCCATTGTACTGTGATGGTTAGTGGTGTGTAGTGTGTTACGGTCCGGTCCATTGTACTGTGATGGTTAGTGGTGTAGTGTGTTACGGTCCGGTCCATTGTACTGTGATGGTTAGTGGTGTAGTGTGTTACGGTCCGGTCCATTGTACTGTGAGTATGGTTAGTAGGTGGTATGTTGTGTGTTATGTGTACGGTCGGTCATTGTACTGTGATGGTTAGTGGTGTAGTGTGTGTACGGTCCGGTCCATTGTACTGTGATGGTTAGTGGTGTAGTGTGTTACGGTCCGGTCCATTGTACTGTGATGGTTAGTGGTGTAGTGTGTTACGGTCCGGTCCATTGTATTGTGATGGTTAGTGGTGTAGTGTGTTACGGTCCGGTCCATTGTATACTGTGATGGTTAGTGGTGTAGTGTGTTACGGTCCGGTCCATTGTACTGTGATGGTTAGTGGTGTAGTGTGTTACGGTCCGGTCCATTGTATGTGATGGTATGTGTAGTGTGTTACGGTCCGGTCCATTGTA
Source organism: Conus canariensis (assembly GCA_033310375.1). Taxonomy (NCBI): domain Eukaryota; kingdom Metazoa; phylum Mollusca; class Gastropoda; order Neogastropoda; family Conidae; genus Conus; species Conus canariensis. Next base: position 27,265,471 of record CM065745.1, on the reverse strand, counting down.
TTGTGATGGTTAGTGGTGTAGTGTGTTACGGTCCGGTCCATTGTATGTGATGGTTAGTGGTGTAGTGTGTTACGGTCCGGTCCATTGTACTGTGATGGTTAGTGTGTGTGTGTGTTACGGTCCGGTCCATTGTACTTGTGATGGTTAGTGGTGTAGTGTGTTACGGTCCGGTCCATTGTACTGTGATGGTTAGTGGTTGTAGTGTGTTACGGTCCGGTCCATTGTACTGTGATGTGTAGTGGTGTAGTGTGTTACGGTCGGGTCCATTGTATCTGTGATGGTTAGTGGTGTAGTGTGTTACGTGTACGTGTCATGTGTATGTGTGGTCTGTAGTGGTTGTAGTGTGTTAGTGTACTGCGTCCTTGTTGTAATTGTGTGTATGGTTACGTGTCTGTGTATTGTAGTGTGTATGGTTCGTGTCCGTGTATTCATTGTACTGATGTGTATGGTCTTGTGTAGTGTAGTGTGTTACTGGTTCCTGTCCATTGTATGTATGGTTAGTTGTGAGTGTTATGTTGTCTGTTAATTGAGTGGTGATGGTTCTCCTGTTGTAATGTGTAGTGGTGTGATTGTGTCTGTCTTGTTGAATGTGTAGTGTGTGATGTGTTCTGTCCTCTGTTGTAATGTTGTGATGTGTTGTTAGTGTGTTACTGTCTCGGTCCATGTGTATGTGATGTGTGTCTTAGTGTAGTGAGTGTGTGTGGTGTCTCTGTCCTTGTATGTAATGTGTAGTGGTGTATGTTACTGTCCATCTTGTAATGTGGTAGTGGTGTATGTGTTATTTCTGTCCTCATTGTAAGTGTGTGGTTAGTGTATGTTGTTACTGTTCTGTCCTCTGTTGTAATGTGTAGTGGTGTGATGTGTTACTGTCTGTCCTCTGTTGTAATGTGTAGTGGTGTGATGTGTTCTGTTCTGTCCTCTGTTGTAATGTGTAGTGGTTGTGATGTGTTACTGGTTCTGTCCTCTGTTTGTAATGTTTTTAGTGGTGTGATGTGTTATGTCTGTCCTCTGTTTGTAATGTGTAGTGGTGTGATGTGTTCTGTTCTGTCCTCTGTTGTAATGTAGTGTGTGTACTGTGTGTGAATGTGTATGGTGTATGTGTTACTGTTCTGTCCTCTGTTGTAATGTGTAGTGGTGTGATTGTTACTGTTTGTCCTCTGTTGTAATGTGTAGTGGTGTGATGTGTTACTGTTTTGTCCTCTGTTGTAATGTGTAGTGGTGTGATGTGTTACTGTCTGTCCTCTGTTGTAATGTGTAGTGGTGTGATGTGTTACTGTTCTGTCCTCTGTTGTAATGTGTAGTGGTGTGATGTGTTACTGTTCTGTCCTCTGTTGTAATGTGTAGTGGTGTGATGTGTTACTGTTTTGTCCTCTGTTGTAATGTGTAGTGGTGTGATGTGTTACTGTTCTGTCCTCTGTTGTAATGTGTAGTGGTGTGATGTGTTACTGTTCTGTCCTCTGTTGTAATGTGTAGTGGCGTGATGTGTTACTGCTCTGTCCTCTGTTGTAATGTGTAGTGGTGTGTTTTCTGTCTGTCCTCTGTTGTAATGTGTAATGGCGTGATGTGTTACTGTTCTGTCCTCTGTTGTAATTGTGGTGTGTTACTGTCCTTTGCTGTACTCTGTAATGTGTCGCGCTGTGGTGTGTTGCTTGACTATCTTTTTTGCTGTAACCTATAGTGGTGTGGTATGTTCATTTCCCATTCTTCATACTGTGATGTGTAGTGTTTTGCTGTCCAGTCCTTTGTGTTTAATGTACAGTGGCAGGATGTGCTACTGTCCCATAGTGTGTTGTGTTGTCCAGAGCTATGCTGGGTGTGCTGTCCTGTAGAATGTACTGTGTGATACACAGATGTATGTCAGTGGACAGTTCAGTCCCAACAGTGTCCAGACAGCCCTGATGTACAGCTGCTCTTCTCATTAGAGCAGTTGGCATGTCACTGTCTTCTGGTGGATCGTTTTTGAAGAGCCGGCGTTCTGGTTTCAGTCCCGACCGCAGAGGAAGCGTTACGAAGTGTACGACTCGGATGACGCTGCCAGTGAAACGTCCAGCGTCTGTTCAGAACGCTCCTACACCTCCTACAGTGGACGCACCTCCGAGGTGAGTGTCGGGGTCTGGTGGCTTGGTTGTGTGTGTGGCGCATGCAGCGGAGAGCCCTTCTATGAATGCTGGCTCTACCCTTTTTTTATTCTTTTTTCTTTTTTTTTTGTAAAATGTCTGATCTTAAGTGTCACTCCATTGGCAGTACCACCATGCCTGCTCATTTTGGCTCCCATCCACAGCTTCTCCTGCCTTGACCAGTTGCAGACCTGGCACCGGCAGTCCCCACAGACAGAACCAGTATCAAGTCATTTAGAGGCAACCTGCCTGAGAAGACCCTTCACTACAGCTGATTGACTTCAGTGAAGCTTAGTAACGCCTGTTCTGAACCAGCGTGTGTAGGACACCATTATCCTAGTCCCTCCACTGACGACAGTAATTGTTCAGGAGTGGACCCAGGTGAGTGAGCGTCTCCCTCTAGAGGGCCACTGCATCCATTCAGGGACAGTCCCCATGAACCTCGACATGAACTCTCGAAGGACACAGATTGGAGAGAAGGCATCCACGTCCATTCAGGGGCAGGCCCCATGAACCTCGACATGAACTCTCGAAGGACACAGATTGGAGAGAAGGCATCCACGTCCATTCAGGGGCAGGCCCCATGAACCTCGACATGAACTCTCGAAGGACACAGATTGGAGAGAAGGCATCCACGTCCATTCAGGGACAGTCCCCATGAGCCTCGACACGAACTCTCGAAGGACACAGATTGGAGAGAAGGCATCCACATCCATTCAGGGGCAGGCCCCATGAACCTCGACATGAACTCTCGAAGGACACAGATTGGAGAGAAAAATAGAAATTTGAGGTCTCCATGAATGTAGGGCGTGGAGGGCCATAGAATTTGATACTTGTTTTACATGCTGATCGATGAGTTTGAGGAGGAGGAGGAGGAGGATGCTCTAGAGTTCCATTATCGTTTGAAACTGCGTGACGGGGCTGTACTCTGCGCTCACTTTTGTAATATTTCCCAGTGTTAACCAGGCCCGCTTGAAAATTCCCACAAACATGAATGGCCATGATGGGAATCAAACCCACAACCTTGCTGCCAGGGATCAGCGACGCTTAACCACTGCGCCACGGCAGCTGGTTTAGTATTGGTTTTGTGTGTTGTTTTTTAGACAGCAGTGCAGTAGTTACCTTTTTGGGCTGGGAAGTAGTGAGTTCGAGTCCCATCAAAGACTGTTTTTGGTATTATGTGCCATATTATGTACAATAACTCTTTATAAATTACAACCAGTGTGCTGGCTGGGTTCAAGTCTTGTCAAAGACATTTGTTTCATTTCTGGCCACTTCCATCGTAGAACTGAGAGAGCTATGGGCTCAGATGGCAAGACTGGTTCCGCAGTGGAGTTTTGTATCATTGACGCTACATGTGTCTGTGTCTCGCAGGGTCCTGCTGACCTCAGAATATAGTATGGACACCTGCAATCCACAGGGAGCAGTAGATGTTAAGTTGTCAAGAGGCAACCCACCGGAGGAGACACTGCACTGCTGCTGAGTCTCACTTTGGTGGTGTTCAGTGGTGCCTGTTCTAATCCAACATATGCAGAACACCACCATGTTGGTGGTTGAACCCCCCTTCCATTCAGTCATGGTGAAATGTTGGCTAAGAGGCAGTGGCTGTCTCAACAAAGTTGTCTTCACGCTGGCACATGCGAAGTGGGCATTTTTCATATTTTTTGCTGTGGAGCCAAGTTTGTATGGATGGTAAACTGGCATGGTCAATGGACATTTATCTTTATCTGGTGTCAGAGGGGAGGTAGGGATAGGTAGATAATGTCCTCTGCGTGCCTGCACCCTGTGTGAACACAGCACAGGCTCCAACGGTGGTGCAGGATTGCTCCCAGCTGGTTTGTTTGGCAGTTGAGGACGGTACTTCTCTGGGTCCTACACGCACCTTCAGATCTTTTTCTTTTTTTTTTTCATCTTTTTCTTTTTCTTCCCTTTGGGAGGTGGGGGTGGGTGGCACAAGCAGTATGGTGACCTCGTGAAGGGCAAAATCACGGAAGTGCTTTTTGTTGGTTTGTTTGTTGACTGAGTTGTGTGTACACAGCATGTGGATTGCCCTGTTTGTCTGCAAGCTGCTCTCGCAGAAGAAGGGTCAAACAGAAATGCAGTGTGTGGGTGCGGTTGTGCAAGGGGGAGGCCAGAATGAGCGGCGTTGCAGTTATGCCTCTGGAAAGGTGTGGAAGATAACGACGAGACATTCAACAAAGATTTCATTTTCATGTTTGTTGTGTTGGCAGAGATACAACAAGACATTCAACAAAGCTTTCATTTTCGTGTTTGTTGTGACGGCAGAGATACAACAAGACATTCAACAAAGATTTCATTTTCGTGTTTGTTGTGACGGCAGAGATACAACAAGACATTCAACAAAGATTTCATTTTCATGTTTGTTGTGTTGGCAGAGATACAACAGACATTCAACAAAGATTTCATTTTTACGTTTGTTGTGACGGCAGAGATACAACAAGACATTCAACAAAGATTTCATTTTTACGTTTGTTGTGACGGCAGAGATACACAAGACATTCAACAAAGATTTCATTTTTACGTTTGTTGTGACGGCAGAGATACAACAAGACATTCAACAAAGATTTCATTTTCATGTTTGTTGTTGACGGCAGAGATACAAGACATTCAACAAAGATTGCATTTTCGTGTTTGTTGTGATGGCAGAGATACAACAAGACATTCAACAAAGATTTCATTTTTACGTTTGTTGTGATTGCAGTATTCAGACATTTCAGAATGTCGTTGGGATCCGAGCCGTGTTCTAATGTCTGGAAAACAGATTCTTATGTTTGTTGTTGCGTAGTTTGCTTTTTTTTTTTGTTTTGTTTCTTCTCATTCCATTATGCTGTAATATGTTTAACGTGGTGACAGCCCTGATGTGGCCCTTTGCAGTCAGCTGGGCTATAGGCAACATTACCTTACCTTACCCATGTAAACGTGATATCAGATTGTGGACTGGAAAGATTCTGAAGCTTTTTTTTTTTTTTTTTTTCTCATGTCTCAGGATATGTCGGAGATTATCGCCTTTTTAGGCAGTGGGTCTTACACGGAACGTAAAGATGGACTGATATCACTGCAACACCTTCTTCGCTCCAGTCGATACCTCAGGTGGGTATAGACGTGGCAGTTTGGGTTTTTGGCCTTTTTACTGCATGTCCACCCGTCAACCATTGCCATTTGACTGCTGACCCACCTCCACAGGACCACAGTGGGGAATTCAGTGTCCCAAATGCAAGTCAACGACAGCTGCTAAGTTGAAGATGATGTAGATGTAAACACAGGCATAAAGCACATACAGACACCCGCACAAGCATGCACGCACACACGCACGCACGCACCACACACACACACACACACACACACACACACACACACACACACACACACACACAACCAACAGAGAGACGCGCGCACACACACACACACACACACACACACACACACACACACACACACACACACACACACACAACACACACACACACACACACACACACACACACACAACCAACAGAGAGACACGCGCACAACACACACACACACACACACACACACACACACACACACACACACACACACACACAACCAACAGAGCACACACACACACACACACACACACACACACCACAAAGACGCGCACACACACACAACACACCACACACACACACACACACACACGTAATCTGACTGGTTGCCTTGTTATCACAGACTAGTGATAAATTCATAATCGTACTAAAAACCTTGTGACCACAGAATGGTAATCCATATAAACGACTTGCAATCACTGATTGATAATCCAGATGAGTATCTTGTGATCACAGATTGATGATCCCAATCAGCTTCTGGAGATCACACTTTAATAACGAACTGATTACCCTAGTGAAAGCATGCTATCACACATTAATAACAGATCGGTAATTTACCCAAGTGAAAGCTCGCTATCACACATTAATAACAGATTAGGAATACAGATGAAAATCTGACTACAGATTAATAATGAATTTGATCACTGATTGATATTAGATTGATAATCTTAATGAAGAATTTAATGATCACAGTTTAACAACAAATTGATAATCCAAAGGGATGCTTTGTGATTACAAATTAATAATGACATATTGATTATCTGAATGAACATTTTGTGATCCACATGCTGATAATCCACATGAGTGATTTATGACCATAAATTGATAGCACATTGATAATCCAAGTGAGCGTCATGTAATCACAGTGTAAGTACAGTCATCTAATCCAGATGAATATCTTTTGACCACAAAGTAATATTGATGACCCAGATTAGCTTCTTGTGACCTCAGATATGATAAATGAATGATCCAAACAAAAGCCTATTGATCGCAGCGCTTCTAAACCCCTCACAATTGAAAAGCTGTTCACACACCAGTTGATGTGATCAGCGAAATCCTGTTGGATATCATTCTTTATGGAGTGCTGAAAGATGAAATGAGATTGTGTACTTTCTGAAGTGCAGGGTTCTTACACTGTTTGAAACTCACTGAAGTTTGAAAATTGTTGCTCTTTGAATTTTGACAGTTGTTTCCAAGTCTGAAGTCCCTTTGAATAGTGAAGAGACCCATCACCTTTGTGGTAATCTTGAAAACCTTGAACAGCAGCACTGAGTGTGATGAGACACAGGCTGATTTTATTTACCAAAAGGTCCAGAAGATTTTCCTGGGTTATGTAAGGCAGGTAAAGATAAATCTGTTCAATCTCTTGGATTATCAGTATATCCGCAGCAAATATTGTCCCTAGAAAGTAAAATGATGTCAGTTTGAGAGAATTTACAATAGTCTAGGACTGGGGATACCAGTTTTGAAAATTGTTGAGGAGAGGGGTAGGGGGGTGGTCCTTTTTTATTTTTAAGGTAAGCTTTTTCTCCTGCTTACTTGTATTTGCCTGCCCTTAAAATTTCAAAATTTTACCCTTGAAACATCCATGAAAAGCCGTTTAATGTTTACCACGTTTGTCTCTGTTGTACCTGAAATTGTATTATCAAAGGAACTTGTTCTGTTTGCCACTGACTCTCAGATAAAAACTGACATCATACTCGATTACATTATTATCTCTGCAAAGTTCTTTGTATATAAATCCAGACTTGAAAAGGTGCTTCCTCTGTTTCCTGTCTTCAGGAAATATTTAAAAACCAAATACAAGTAGAAAAATGCATTGCAAAAATGAATATGAACTATGTTGATTTTGCAAAGAAATGGCAACAATATGAATTTTTTATTGAAAACTAAGATTTGTGTGCACGTGCTGGCGCGCGCATGTGTATGTATATGTGTAGTCCTGAACAAAGCCTGGCGTGGCAGCTGAAAGTCGACCGTCGTTTCTGGATAAGCAATTTATTTGTACTGTTGATGTCGATTCCTATGCTTCTGTATAGAAAACTTTAGGAATCTAGGGTGGGTTTTTTTTTTTCTGTCTCTGTCTGTCTGTCTGTCTCTTTGTCTGTCTGCTGTCTCTCTCTCTCTCTCTATTGATTTTGAAAAAAAGGACAACACTCCAAAATAGTAAGGTTAATGTGTGACACTGGCAGTGTAGACACAATGCTGTACTTATTTTGTAATATGTATATGTTAAATAGGAATCGCTGTTCTTTTTGCAAACCTATTGCAGCTTTGTAATATACTTATGTAAGATAAGATCTACTAACATTTTTGGTTTTTGTAGTGCTGTTTTTTTGTTGTTGTTTTTTTTTCTTTCTTTTCACGTTTTTCATTTGTGAATTTCTTTACAAGCAAATAAAAGCGTTTGCACTTGGAAAGAAAAAAAAACAAAAAAAACATTTGTCTCTGTTTACCTGTTCGTGTAATTCGTCTGACATTAGTGATGTACCTCTTGATCACTATGACTGAGGACAGAGCTGATAGAATCAGAGGAATTAACAGAAATACCAGTGGCATGTAAACTATGACGCTAGTGGCCTGTTTTGGGGTTGCAGTCGGATGGAGCTGAAGAAGGTGACAGAGGTGTTCACCCGATGTTCCACGACCCTCACAGCAAAGTAAGTCTGTCTGATGGCCCGTCGCTCTGTGTGTGTGTCTGTCTGCGGGGACTTCTGGAATATGTTTAGCATAGTGTGTTTGTCTGTCTGTCTTGTTCTTTGTTGGTGTTTGTTTTTGGTAAGTTCTTGTGGCTGTATGTTTCTGTATACCCGCCTCTTGCTCGTTGTCTCGCTCTCTCTCTCTCTCTCTCTCTCTTCTGTCTCTTTCTCTCTCTCTCTCCTCTCTCTTTCTTTCCCTCTCTGTCTGACTCTTTCCCTCCTTCTGTCTGTCTGTCTCTCTCTCTCTCCCTCTGTCTCTGTCTGTCTTTCTGCCTGTCTGTCTTTCTCTCTCTCTCTGTCTCTGTCTGTCTGTCTGTCTCTTCTCTCTCTCTCTCTCTCTCAAGGACCACAAGACTCATTGCCCTCCTTAGTGTCCATAATAAAACGAAGAATGAGAGGAGGAGTGTGTTGACCCAATCCTGCGTCACTGACATGCCTCCTACAGGGGATGTGCTCTGTGCAGGTGTTCAGCATCTTCCTGGACACGTTGTCCGAGCTGTGTCTGGTCCACGGGCGTGACCTCACCGACTGGCTCTACATTCTGCTGACACGCCTCCTCAACAAGACCGGCACTGACATGCTCGGCTCCGTCCACGCCAAGCTGCTGAGAACCCTGGACACGGTCCGGTGGGTAACTGTCAGGCCTGGGGGGGGGGGGGGGGGGGGACTCCCTTTCTTCTGGAAATCATCTGTTCGAAGTTTTCTCCTATTCTCTCACTGGCTTTTTTCTTTTTTTTATTTGTTTTGTTTTTGTTGTTGTTTTTTGTTTGTTTGCTGTCCCATCTTCCGTGCCACCTCAGTGGCATTGCACCCACACCGCTCTTTCTGAGATCCCCCGTCCATAGCACAGCCTGGCCCGCTGCATCCACGGCACCGTCAGTCCACAGGGAGCAGTCATTGTCGAGTCGTCAAGAGGCAACCCACCGGAGGAGACGCTGCACTGCTGCCAAGTCACTTCGGTGGTGTTCAGTGGCGCCTGTTCTGATCCGTCATATGCAGGCACCACCTCTAAGCCCCTACTGACTGACAACAGTAATTGCTACACACACACACACACACACACACAACACACACACACACACACACACACACACAGAACACACACACACACACACACATGAAACACACACACATGACACACACACACACACACACACACACACACACACATACACACACACACACACACACACACACACACACACGCAACAACACACCACACCACCACATGCACGCACACACACCACAGACATATGCATGGCCAGTTACCCGTTGATGGTGTCTGTTCCTACAGGGACACGTTTCCTTGTGATAGCCAGTTCAATACCATCACCAAGTTCATCATCGATCAGACACAGTCTCCAAACCTCAAGGTGAGTCGTGTTTGGTGGAACTGTCCATCTATCTGTTGATGCCAGGGAACTTTTTAATAGACATTAAAAAATCTTTTTTGATTAGTTGTTATGCTTGTTATCGTTTGTGATTTATGATAGTACATGGACCACAAAAACATCTGTTTTACATGCTAAGTCTGGTTAATGTGTTTAATGAGATTAAAGTTTGAAAATGAAAGGTATTTTGTGTGAAAACCTGTTAAAAGCCTGCCAGTGCTATCGGAAAACAAGGTTGTTGACAATAGCACACTGCACACTAAAGTAAACTGACCAGTGGTTTGGGGGGGGGGGGGGGGGGCAAAAGTGGGATGGGTTGGGGGGGGGGGGGGGGTAGAGGAGGAGATTTTTTTTTTTTTTTTACCTTGTGATAAATCTGAGGAATAGATGTGTTATGTCAGAAGATAGCAATCGGTTTAACATTTGCTTTCCCTCCCTTTTGCAAAAAAAGGAAAAAATTGCATTTCATAGGATACTTGCCGACTTTAATATAATTTTACATAAAAGAAGACTGTACAAGTCAGCATGCAGTTAGTACTTGGGGGGGGGGGGGGGGGGTCACTTAGCGTCACTGACTCGGCAGCAGTGTAGGGTGTCTTTTGGAGAAAGACAGGAGTATGTGTGGCCTGGTCCCAACCTGACTGTGGTAGTTCCCTGTAGAGCACTGGGACTGTGACACATCATGGTACAGTAGAGTCACAGTGACAAGCTGACACATCGTGGTGCAGTAGAGTCACTGTGATAAGCTGACACATCGTGGTGCAGTAGAGTCACTGTGATAAGCTGACATGTCGTAGTACAGTAGAGTCACTGTGACAAGCTGACACGTGGTGCAGTAGAATCACTGTGATAAGCTGACATGTCTGGTGCAGTAGAGTCACTGTGACAAGCTGACACGTGGTGCAGTAGAGTCACTGTGTAAGCTGACAGTGGTGGTGCAGTAGAGTCACTGTGACAAGCTGACAGTGTGGTGCGTAGAGTCACTGTGACAAGCTGACATGTGTGGTGCAGTAGAGTCACTGTGACAAGCTGACATGTGGTGTGCAGTAGAGTCACTGTGGTAAGCTGACACGTCATGGTGTAGTAGAGTCACTGTGATAAGCTGACACGTGGTGCAGTAGAATCACGTGACAAGCTGACACTAATGGTACAGTAGAGTCACTGTGATAAGTGACACGTCGTGGTGCAGTAGAGTCACTGTGATAAGCATGGCAGCAATGAACATAGGGAGGACACAGGAGAGAGGGGGGCCGAAAAATAAAACACCTGTCAAACTGAAAAAAAAATTGGGAACGGTAAAGAAAAGTGTGGGGTATAGGGAGGAAAAAAAAAAAGATGAAAGTAGAACGAAAAAGAGAAAACGTTATCAGTAAGGCGAAGCATGCAATTCAGTGTTGGTTGATTGTTTATTCGGGCGATAACTGTGTAATTTGCATTCGTTTCCTTTGGAGTTTCCTCGCTGACAGAAAAGTTCACTCTGCCCTTGTGAACATAGTGCCATATGTGTGGGTTTTTGTTTTTTTTTTTGTCCCGTAGCTCTGAACCGTCTGTCTTTCCCTCTGTCCTCTCGTCTGTGCTTCTCCTGTTCTCTATCCTTGGTCAGCTGTTTTGTTCTTCGTCTTGACCATCTGCTTCTCCTGTCCTTCCGACTGTGATGGTCTGTTTCTCCTGTGTTTGAGAGTTTCTTTTGTCGTGCCGTCTCTAACCGTCTGTACTCTCCAGTCCTCCTGTCTGTAATTATCTGTTTCTTCCGTCTTCCTGTCTTTGGCCGTTTTCCCTGTCTCCCTCTTTGACTGCCAGTTTCTCCTGTATGTGAAGTGTCTCCTGTCCTCCTCTTTGACTGCAGTTTCCTGTATTGAAGTGTCTCCTGTCCTCCCTCTTTGACTGCCAGTTTTCTCCTGTATGTGAAGTGTCTCCTGTCCTGTTGTTGTGGGACATATTGTCCTATCTGTCACTGCCGTTTCTCCTGTATGTGAAGTGTCTCCTGTCCTGTTGTTGAGGGACATATTGTCCTATCTGTCATTGTCTGTTTCTCCTGTATGTGAAGTGTCTCCTGTCCTGTTGTTGTGGGACATATTGTCCTATCTGTCACTGTCTGTTTCTCCTAGTTTCCTTTTTGTTGTGGGGGACATATTGTCCTATCTGTCACTGTCTGTTTCTCCTGTATGTGAAGTGTCTCCTGTCCTGTTGATGTGGGACATATTGTCCTGTCTGTCACTGCCAGTTTCTCCTGTATGTGAAGTGTCTCCTGTCCTGTTGTTGTGGGACATATTGTCCTATCTGTCATTGTCTGTTTCTCCTGTATGTGAAGTGTCTCCTGTCCTGTTGTTGTGGGACATATTGTCCTATCTGTCACTGTCTGTTTCTCCTGTATGTGAAGTGTCTCCTGTCCTGTTGTTGGGGACATATTGTCCTATCTGTCACTGTCTGTTTCTCCTGTATGTGAAGTGTCTCCTGTCCTGTTGTTGTGGGACATATTGTCCTGTCTGTCCTGTTGTATTCTCCTGCTGTTGTGGAATATTGTCCTGTCTCACTGTCTGTTTCCTGTCTGTTGTTGTGTGGGACATATTGTCCTTCTGTCACTGTCTGTTTCTCCTGTATGTGAAGTGTTGCTCCTCTGTCCTGTTGTTGTTGTGGGGACATATTGTCCTTCTGTCACTGTCTGTTCTCCTGTATGTGAAGTGTCTCCTGTCCTGTTGTTGTGGGACATATTGTCCTGTCTGTCACTGTCTGTTTCTCCTGTATGTGAAGTGTCTCCTGTCCTGTTGTTGTGGGACATATTGTCCTTCTGTCATGTCTGTTCTCCTGTATGTGAGTGTCTCCTGTCCTGTTGTTGTGGGGACATATTGTCCTGTCTGTCATTGTTTTCTCCTGTATGTGAGTGTCTCCTGTCCTGTTGTTGTGGGACATATTGTCCTGTCTGTCACTGTCTGTTTCTCCTGTATGTGAAGTGTCTCCTGTCCTGTTGTTGTGGGACATATTGTCCTGTCTGTCACTGTCTGTTTCTCCTGTATGTGAAGTGTCTCCTGTCCTGTTGTTGTGGGGGACATATTGTCCTGTCTGTCACTGTCTGTTCTCCTGTATGTGAAGTGTCTCCTGTCCTGTTGTTGTGGGACATATTGTCCTTCTGTCACTGTCTGTTTCTCCTGTATGTGAAGTGTCTCCTGTCCTGTTGTTGTGGGACATATTGTCCTGTCTGTCACTGTCTGTTTCTCCTGTATGTGAAGTGTCTCCTGTCCTGTTGTTGGGGACATATTGTCCTGTCTGTCACTGTCTGTTTCTCCTGTATGTGAAGTGTCTCCTGTCCTGTTGTTGTGGGGACATATTGTCCTTCTGTCACTGTCTGTTTCTCCTGTATGTGAAGTGTCTCCTGTCCTGTTGTTGTGGGACATATTGTCCTGTCTGTCACTGTCTGTTTCTCCTGTCCCTGTTTTGTCTCCTGTCCTGTTGTTGTGGGACATATTGTCCTATCTGTCACTGTCTGTTTCTCCTGTAGTGAAGTGTCTCTGTCTGTTTTGTGGGGGACATATTGTCCTTCTGTCACTGTCTGTTTCTCCTGTATGTGAAGTGTCTCCTGTCCTGTTGTTGTGGGACATATTGTCCTGTCTGTCTCTGTCTGTTTCTCGTGTATGTCTCCTGTCCTGTTGTGGGACTATTGTCCTGTCTGTCACTGTCTGTTTCTGGATGTGAAGTGTCCTGTCCTGTTGTTGTGGGACTAGTCGTCTTCCTGTTGTTGAGGCTCTTGTCCTGTCTGTCCTTCTGTTTCCTGTCCTGTTTCTGGATATTGTCTTTCTGTGGACTATTGTCCCTTCTGTCACTGTTCGTGTATTTTATTGTCTCCTGTCTGTTTCTTGGGACATATTGTCCGTCTGTCATTGTTGTGGGCTGTATTAGTGTCTCTTCCTGTTGTTTTGGGGCTTTGTTGTTGGGACTTTGTCTTTCTGTATGTGGTTTCTCTGCTGTCTGTTGTGTGGGGGACATATTGTCGTTTCCCGTCTTTTCCTGTATGTGAGTTCTCCTGTCCTGTTTTGGGGGACATATTTCCTGTCTGTCATTGCTGTTTCTCTGTATGTGAAGTGTCTCCTGTCCTGTTTGTGGGACATGTCCTGTCTGTCACTGACTTTTCTGTATTATCTGTCCTGTTGTTTGGACATATTGTCCTGCTGTCATGTTGTTCTCCTGTATGTGAGTGTCTCCTGTCCTGTTGTTGTGGGCTATTGTCCTGTCTGTCACTGTCTTCTCCTGTTGTCTCTGTGTTGGACATATGTCCTCTGTCACTGTCTGTTTCTCCTGTTTAAGTGTCTCTGTCTGTGTTGTGGAATATTGCTGTCGTCTGTGTTTCTCTTGTGTTTGTTGTGGGAATTGTCTCGTCCTGCGTTCTCTGTATGTGAAGTGTCTCCTGTCGTTGTTGGGACATATTGTCCTTCTGTCACTGTCTGTTCTCTGTTGTGATTTTGGTGGGGCATTGTCCTTCTGTCACTGTCTGTTCTCCTTATGTGAAGTGTCTCCTGTCCTGTTGTGGGACATATTGTCCTTCTGTCACTGTCTGTTTCTCCTAGGAGTGTCTCCTGTCTGTTGTGGGACATATGTCCTTCTGTCTGTCTGTTTCTCGTAGTAGGTCTCCTGTCTGTTGTGGGACATATTGTCCTTCTGTCATGTCGTTTCTCCTGTATGTGAGTGCTCTGTCTGTTGTTGTGGTATGTCTTGTCACGTCTTCTGATGAATGTCCTGTCTGTTCATATTGTCCTTGTCTTCTGTCCTGTATGTGAAGTGTCTCCGTCTGTTGTGGGACATATGTCCTATCTGTCATGTCTGTTCTCCTGTTGTGAGTGTCTCCTGTCCGTTGTGGGGAATATTGTCCGCTGTCATGTCTGTTTTCCTGCTTGTTGTGGGACATTGTCCTTCTGTCATTGTCTGTTTGTCCTTCCTGTTGTTGGGAATATTGTCCTGTCTGTCTGTCTGTTTCTCCTGTCTGTGTGGGATATTCTATTGTCCTTCTTGTCTCTGGTGGAATATTGTCCTATGTCCTTCGTCCGTTGTCTCCGTCCTGTTTTTGGGACATATTGTCCTTTTCATGTCTTTTCTCCTGTCTGTGTTGTGGGACATATTGTCCTTCTGTCATTGTCTGTTCTCTGTCCGTTGTGGCTGTCTTGTCCTGTCCTTTTTGTTGGACATTTGTCCATCGTCATTGTCTGTTCTCTGTTGTGTGCTGTCCTTTGTCATTGTCCTTCTTCCGTTGTTCTCTGTATTTCTCTGTCCTTTGTGTGGGACATATGTCTATTGTCATGTCTGTTCTCCTGTTGTGAATGTCTCCTGTCTTTGTGTGCGGGACATATTGTCCTATCTGTCATTGTCTGTTTCTCCTGTTTGTGAAGTGTCTCCTGTCCTGTTGTTTGGGGACATATTGTCCTATCTGTCATTGTCTGTTTTCTCCTGTCTTGTTGGTGTAGGACATTGTGTCCTATTGTCATTGTCTGTTTCTCCTTGTCCTTCTGTTGTTGTGGGATATATTGTCCTGTCTGTCATTGTCTGTTTCTCCTGTCCTGTTGTGGGGACATATTGTTCTATATTTCATTGTCTATTTCCCTTGTCCTTCTGTCGTTGTGGGATATATTGTCCTATCTGTCATCGTCTGTTTCTCCAGTCCTGTTGTTGTGGGACATATTGTTCTATATTTCATTGTCTGTTTCTCCTGTCCTGTTGTTGTGGACATATTGTCCTATCTGTCATTGTCGTTTCTCCTGTCCTGTTGTTGTGGACATATTGTCCTATCTGTCATTGTCTGTTTCTCCTGTCCTGTTGTTGTAGGACATTGTGTCCTATCTGTCATTGTCTGTTTCTCCTGTCCTTCTGTTGTTGTGGGACATATTGTCCTGTCTGTCATTGTCCGTTTCTCCTGCCCTGTTGTTGTGGGACATATTGTCCTGTCTGTCATTGTCTATTTCTCTTGTCCTTCTGTCGTTGTGGGACATACTGTCCTGTCTGTCATTGTCTGTTTCTCCTGTCCTGTTGTGGGACATATTGTCCTATCTGTCATTGTCTATTGCTCTTGTCCTTCTGTTGTTGTGGGACATATTGTCCTGTCTGTCATTGTCTATTTCTGTTATCCTTTTGTTGTTGGGGGACATATTGCTGTGTGAATGATTGTTTGTTTTTCTTTTGTCCTTTCGCTGTGTTGGGACGTATTGTCCAATCCATGATTGTCTGTTTCTCCTGTTTGTCCATAGTTGTGGGACGTGATGCCATGTCTGTGATTGTCTCATCCTAAGTTATGGGACACGGTGTCCTGTGTATGATGGACAATTTGTCCTGTTGTGCCAGTATCATGGGACATGTTTTTTCCTGTCCAAGATTGATTCTCTTGTCCTTCCATTGTTGTGGGACATTCTGTCCTACATGTGATTGTCGGTTTCTACTGTCCTCACTGTGTCATGTCTGTGATTATTTCTCCTGTCCTTCCTGAGGTGTGAGACTTGCCTCTGATTGTCAGTTTCCACCGTCCTTGGGAGTGTTGGACACATTATTCTGTCTGTCTGTCCGTCATGATTCTCTGTCCTTCAGTCAGCAAATGTGGTTTCAGCATTTCCCTTTTTTTTTTTTTTTTTCTTTTTCAAATGAACGCCAGATAATGATGCTTATGATCAGGGCAAGGTTTATTAAAAAAAACAGGTGAACATTCTTTTGCGGTGAAAGTTCTCTTCCAGGTTCATTGTGAAGAGAAGGGAAAATGGAGAAGTTGGTTATGATCACAGAAATTGTCTTTGCGTGTTGTTTTATACTTCATCATAGATATTTGATTTAAGTCAAGTATGAAATGTGAAAATCTTGGTCAGAATGGCATGTGTTAAGATGAAGTGTAGTCTTTTCTCAAGTCTAAGACAGTGGTCTCATTTGTACTGTCCACTGTCCAGTGGGTGTGTTTGACTTATTTAAGGTCTGTTTTTTTTTTTCTTCTGTCTGACTAACAACCCCTGTAGCACAAGGTAAAGCCACGTGTTCCCTCCTTCAGACAGCTTCCAGCCATGGCTGAAGTTGTCTTTTGTGTGACTTCCAAGAATGTGTGGTGTTTTCCCTGTCACTCTTGTCAGTAGTGAATGAGTGGCGTGATCTGTTGTCTCACCTGTCGGTGTTTGTGTGATGGCTCTCACATATACAGGGTTCCCACGGTCCTTGGAAATGTTTGAAAAAAGTCCTTAGGATTACAAATCTCCCTCACAAAGCTTTAAAGGTCCACGACAGTATCTCTTTTGTCCAGAGCTGTTTGAAATGGTAGTAAAATATTTTTACCAACATCTGAAAGTATTGTTTCTCAGGAGAGGATTAAAAAAAAAAAAAAAAAGGAAAGTGTACAGAAAAGCGTGTAAGAGTGGCAGTCCTGGAAGATGCCATGCGATCTAGACAATCAGTTGAATGGTTGCGCTGTTGTTTCCTCTGGTCATGTCTGGGTGGTCTTGCATCAGACTCATCTCACACTGTGTCCCATGTCGCGCTCAGGGTTTCTGGCAGTTTATATGAAGTCGACCATCCTTGTGACGGCAGTGTCGCGTCTTGAACAATCCTCCCAAGATCTGATCGATGGAACGTGGGAACCTTGTTGGTGGTGGTGGTGAAAGTTGGCCTTGTTGTATCCCTGAGGGTTCCCACATGTCCTAGCAGGTATGTGTTAGTTTGGTGTTGGACTGGAGAGCTTGCAGGTCCCGGGAGCAAATTGAAAACCTGTTTGTTTGTTTGTTTATTTTTCTTTTTTAAACTCGTTCATGCAGAGCATTGCGTGGGCTTATCAGTGCTTATCTTAGGGGGTGAGAAATGGGTTGGTCGTTTCATCTAGCCAAGAAGGGTCAGTCCTGAGTAGTTCTGCACATGGAATAATTACGGTGTAAATGATACGAGAAGAGAATGATTTTTTTTGTTTATATTGTTATGATAAAGAGGCTTTTAATAAAAAAAACTTGTGAACTGAAAATGAAATTATCTTTGTACAGGCAGAGTTTCGTATTGAAAGTGTTATCCAGAGCAGACTTGTTGTCTTAAAGATTTCATGATATTTCTCGTCATAAAGGCTTCAGAAAGTCCTTATGAGGTCCTTGAAAGGTCCTTGAGTTCAGGCCTGGAAGCATGTGGGAATCCTGCTCCCTCCCTTCTCCCTTGTTCCCCCCCCCCCCCCCAACCCCTGTGTGTGGTGTTGCCCTGTCTGGTGGCTGTGTTGATAAGGGAGTTGGGGGGGGGGGGGGTTGGAGTGGAGGATGTGTTGTGCAAAGTGAGGACTGGAGCAGACCTGTTTACCCACAGAAATTCGCTTTTTTTTTTTTCTTTTTTCTTTTTTTTTTTTACACATGTTTGGCAAAAACACAGTGAATACGACAAACTTAAAAGGAAAAAAAAAAAGACCCTTCCTTCTCCCTCCATCCCCCCCCCCCCCCCCCCTCCCCAATTTGATGGGTCTGTTTTGACCAAAGAGGAAAAACTCTTGTTAACTGGTGTGCACAAATTCACATCTGACTGTGTCTTAGTTCTTCGACAACATGCCAATCCGTAACAATAGTTAAGGGACAACAGGCCATGAAATGAGAGAGAAAACTGGCAAGGGAGCATGGGTTTGTGCCAAAATATGCTGGTGAATCGGACATGAAAGTAAATGGTGTTGGAAGAACTCATTTTTTTTCCGTCGTTAACAGCAGGTTATGGTACACCTCATGTAAACTTTACCCTCTGCTGTAATGGGGGGGGGGGGGGGGGGGGGGATCTCACCCATCTGCTTTTACAAACATCAGGGAGATTTCTACATACTCTTCACAGAGGATACTGACACTTCTGTTGAAAAGTACACCGACAGCAGTAACAAGGGTAGACAGGTCTGCTGGGGGTGTGGGCGGAAGTGGTAGCACTGCTGACCGTGCCTGTGATTCCAGTCTCTCCATTCTCCTGTCACATACTTTCACAGCCCTCGTGTGTGTTTGCCTTTATTTTTTTTTCCATTAATACTTAATAAGAAATGTTTTATTTTAAAGTAGTTCATCTTCTTCAGATGTGAATGGTGAAGTGAAACGTAGGGACAACAAAGATGTAACAATATGTGGGCTTTATCAGCAGGCTACTGCTTTTCACTTCTCACCATCAAAAACTAGATGATCTGGGGGGGGGGGCTGTCCCAGGCCAAACAGTGAATTAGAAAAAGACTAGGAAAACAGGGTGGAGGGTTCGGGGTGGGAGGTACCCTTACCTACTATACCTGGGTATGCGGCACCTTTGTAAGAAATGATGTCAGCTGGCCACAGCTGTGTGTAGGTGCTCATTCCAGTCCCTGATGGTGTGGGGAAGAGGGGGAATTGCCATCTAGGATGTGGTGGTGGTTGGAGCAGAGCTGTCGTAGGTGGTTGAGTCTGTGTCTGACAGGGACAGGGACTGTGTGGGTCTTGCTCATGGCAGCCTTACCATGGAGGATGTTGTGCGGCTTGGCCAGTCCTCTTGTCTTTCTTTGATGTTGACAGAAAAGACTGTCGCTGTGTGTGTGTGTGTCTCGCTCTCTCTTATGCTCTCTTTCTCTCTCTCTCTATTTTCCCTCTGTCTCTCTCTTGCTCTCTTTCTCTCTCTCTCTCTCTCTCTCTTTTGTTTTCCCTCTGTCTCTCTCTTGCTCTCTTTCTCTCTCTCTCTTTTTTGTTTTCCCTCTGTCTTTCTCTTGCTCTTGCTTTTCCGCTGTCTCTGTCTGGCACTTGCTTTCTCTCTGTCAGTGTGTGTGTCTCTCTCTTTCTTTCTTCCTCTCTCTCTGGAAATGTTTGCACGTGTGTATGTTCACTTTGTAATAGTGGCTGTGAGGCTGGGGCAAAAAATGCCTGGACCCACAATGTCTCGGGTCACATCCCTTAGCGCTTAACATAGCACCATGCGCCTGTTGTCTTTTGTTGACTTCCCTCTTGATGCTGTTGTTGAGGACATGCGAAAACTGTACACATGTTCCTCAGAACACAGTTGGCAGAGAGGATGTCTTTCTCAGCATTCTGTAGCTCTGGCTCAGTTTGCCTGGTGTGAAAGTGGTTCGCAAAGAATTGAAGGCAGTATATGACAGAAAATTGTAAAACCTTTAAACAAACACCAAAAAAAGGCATAAAAGACCTAAAGGAAATTGTAAAACCCGTGAAAAAGGCAACCTTTGTACAGGTACACACGCACACACATACACACACACATATGCGCACACACACACACACACACACACACACACACACACACAAGTAAACGAATAAACCAAGCACGCTGGTGTGATGTTCAGACATTATCCCCAAAACAGACTGTAGCTCTCTTGATGGTGGGATCAGGAACAGCCATGTAAACACACACACACATGTCACCGGCGGTGAACCTCTGAATGCTCACCAAGAAAGAAGGAAAGAAGAAGAAGAGGAAATGTTGCTGACTGATCAGGGTGAATGATTGCGGAACAAATGTGCAGTGCAACAGAAAACCACGGAAATTTCTGGAATGTTGATTTTAATGCATACGTTTTTTGTTTTTTTTTCTTTGTTTTTTTTTCTTTTTTTTTTTTTCCTGCTCTGTCCTGTCCCAAGTTGACCAAAGAGAAACAGAACAAGGTAATTCCGCCGCCTTCCACCTGTCCCTCTCTGCCCACGTTCCATCCAGGTTTCATTCACCCTGCCGGTTCTCTGTTTTCCTTGACTCTCTTTCCATTTCTCCAACCAGTTCACTTTTATTCACTCTTTTCTTCGTTACTGTACCTTTGTTTTGCACTCATTACGAGAGAGAGAGAGAGAGGAGCGTGCACAAGAGAGGAGGAAAGCAGGTTTGTGTGTGTGCACGCATGCATGCGTGTGTGTGTGTGTAGAGAGTGAGAGACAGAATCAGAAGCATGTTTAGCTGTCACAAACACCACTGCAGACACAACAAACCGGAAACCAGCAAAATGATGTGTCACATAGTCAGATGTAACATGTACCAATAGAAGACAGACAGGTGACAATTTTTTAAGCAAACTGATTCAGTCTGAAACCATTGATGTTGCTGGTTTACTGCGTATGAAGTCTTGGCTTCACTCGCACCTGACTAAATGCAAGTCATTCGTAGACTAATGTTTAATGTCTTGTGACAAGGATTCTTTCCTATGCCCATGTCTGACACGTTACATCGAGAAAGTGATTCCCTGTTCTGTCGCCTCAAATGTTACACATGATTTTGCTCCTTTTAATTTTTTTATGTCAACAGCTCATGAATATCCGTATCTTTCTATGTGAAGATCATCTGTCCTTTTATATGAAGTTTTCACAGATCTGTTCTGTAATTTTTATCATCATGGCTGTTGTTAAGTCCATTTTTCTGTTGCATGATTGTGGAAGTTTTTAGTGTTTATTTTTAGGTTTTCTGTTTTCTCCAGAGAGGAAAGGGTATGGAGGAGGGGGGGGGGGGGGTTACTCTTGTACACAGAATCCTATGCTTTGCCTGCCCTCTCTTCCCTTTCCACACAAGGCTGGGCAGTGTAGATCTGTGACAAAGATTCAGACACTTGCCCGCCTGCTCGCAGACATACCTACACCGCTTTTGTGTCAGGAAAGTCGGACCATGCGCTGTGGCAGGCAGGGAGAGAGTCCAGGTCCATGCAGGTGACAGACACATCAACATTTCAGCGAGAATTAAGACCTTGCGTATTGCAAACACAGATTTGGGATACCTTTGAGATGAATGGAGATAGCATAAGCATTT
>CM065745.1:27206687-27241687 GCA_033310375.1 Conus canariensis | reverse complement strand
GTGGGTGGGGTGGGTGTACATATTTTCCGCATGGTATTAGAAATAATTCGTAGGTAGAAAATAGCAAAAGTACCCTCTCAGCCGTTCTCTCTCTCTCTCTCTCTCTCTCTCTCTCTCTCTCTCTCTCTCTCTCTCTCTCTCTCTCTCTCTGTGCTGTGGGTAGCTTTGCTGAGTGCTCTCTCCCTAACCTGTGTGAACTCTGCACAAGTCCCCAGGCTCACAGAGGCCTGTGTGATTCACACATCCTCCGAGTGTCCCTCCTGTCTGTCGCCAACAGTCCTGGTAGTCCGTCAGTCCTGTCACGATCCACTCTGCCGAGCTGTTGTCTGTACACTGTACTGTTGTCTGTACACTCTGTGCTGTTTTCTGTCTGTTCTCCAGGACATCAAACAACAGGTGAACAACCAGTGTCAGGTTCTTGTGTATAAATCGCTTTGCTTGAGAGTTGAGCCACTTTCAGATTTGTGCCAGGCAGGAGAGCCATTATGGAATAGGCTTGCTTGAGAACGAGGTCAGAATAGCGGTGGAGGGGCGTGATCTTAACGTGCACATGCTGGCTTTGGTTTTGCGGTAGATATTGGAGAGCCTTTTTCAGATAGATGATTTTGTGTGGTGTAGAGAGACAGTTGCTAGGAGTGTAGATTTGTTTTTTTTTCCTCTATTGTTTTCACAGAAGTTGTTTGTTCGTTGATGGAATGAGAATGAGTGAGGCAAAACACTTTGTAGGCCATGAGACGAAAGCATTTTGTATGTGATCAGACAGAAAGTGTTTAGCAGGTCATGAGACAGGGACATTTTGTAAGGTTCTGAGAGAAACCATTGTGTAGGTCATCCGATAAAGCATTTTGTTGGTTATCCGAGAAAGCATTTTGTAGATCATTAGACAAATTTTTTTTGTAGGTTATTTGACAGAAAAAAACATACCTGTGTCTCTTTATATTTTAACCCCCCCCCCCCCCACCCCCCCCCCCCCACCCCACCCCCTACCTTTGAAAACTTCTGCAGGCAACACTGATTTTGTATGTCATCAGACAAAGAAAGGATTTTGTATGTAATCAGACAAAGAAAGGATTTTGTATGTAATCAGACACAGAAAGGATTTTGTGTTTCATCCGACAAAGAAAGCATTGTGTAGGTCATCAGACAAATAAAGCATTTTGTGTTTTATCAGACAAATGAAGCATTGTATGTGTCATTGGACAAAGAAAGCATTTTGCAGGTCGTCAAAAGACAGAGAATTTTGTAAAGCGTGAACACGCTAGTTTGTGACAAAGAAGGATTTTGTAGTTTATGAGATGGAGAAAGCAGTTTGTAGCTTATATATAGAATGTGGTTTGTAGTTCATGTGGTAGATGTTGTTAAGTTAATAAAAGTGGTAGCACAATGGGACCATTAAGTTTGCTTCTTTATTTTGTGTATATGAAGGGGAGAGAGAGAATTGATTTGTGCATGAATGAAATTTTCTTTTTTATTTGCTTTTTAAGTTTTTAAGTTTTACTGTTGTATAGACATTGACTAGTCTCTGTCCTAGTGTCAGGGTAAACTATTTTCAATACTGTGTTATGAAATGATAAAAAGCCATGAAAGATGATGAAACTGACTTTCTCTTAATTTGTTTATCATGTAAATCTATTTGCATTTTTTACAATTGATGGTTTCACATGTCGTGGTTCAGTTTATTTTTTAATTATATGGCAACTTGATTAATGTATTTCACTTTTCTTTTTTTTTTAACCAGTCTTCTGATGTTGTAAGTTGCTGTTCATGCAGAGGGGAGATAATATGGTTTCTTCAGATTTCCCTTTCATATGTAGATTTATTTATTTGTTTTTTGACTCATGTAAACAAAGTTCGTGTAATCATTATGGTGTGTGTGTGTGTGCGCGCGCGCACGTGCACTAACAGGCGCATGGTATACTTCAACATTGGCGTTTTCTCCACAGTAACCAATGCCAGTGTAAATAGACTTTGCAGAATGATGAATATCAAGGAAAGCTATCCAGCCATCCCTTTCATGAAGATGTCACTGAGTGGTAAAAAGCTGTAAAACTTCCAGTAATCATTTCAAGGTTATAACATTGTCTTGTTTGTATGTAAATTGTGATCTGCTACAGTTATGGATTATTATACAGGCAAAAGATATGTATGCTGATAATTATTTTGGCAAACATTGTAACAAATGTAAAGTTACAGTTTTATCAAGCGCAGTTTCTTCCAAGTAGAAGTATAGATGTACGTAAATATATTACTCCTGATTGTGAAAGGAAGATAGGCTAGATGCAATTGTAATTTTTCCAAATGTGGATAAATATAGCTAAATAAGGTGAACCAAGCAAGCAAGCTTTGGAACAAGCCTGTGAGTCGAGAAAAGGGAGTGGAGCGTACAGCATCTCCTGGAACACGCTGGTAGCATACATGCCCCTTGCTCACCCCTGACCCCTAACCTTGAAGACGTGGTGGTCCGCCCTCCCCCCCCCCAATTTCTCCTTACCTGCCGCTTTTATCATTCCTCCATTCCAGTGTGCACCAACTCTGTGCATGGTCTTCGACCGTCACAAAGGGGGCCGCACTCGGTACTTGTTTGAATGCAGTAGACTTTCGTCATGGGAACAAAATCTGCATGCTTGTTTCCCTCTTCTTCTGTCTCACCCTGTGCTTTGCCCCCCTCATCCTTCTGTGGTGTGTATGCATTACACGTGAGTCAGAATAGGTAAATTTTCTCTCTTTTTTTTTGGTATTTCTTTTTTTTTATTATTATTATTATTATATATTACATTCCCTTCAGTTTTATTTGATGTTTTATCCCTTCCATCTCCTGATGTGGTGTGAAGTTGGGTTTGTTGTGTGTTTGTGTGCTTCCTGATGGCACTGGGTTGTCGTCACATGCTTGCCTACTTATGCTGTGTACTGATGGGGGGAAATGTGCAGCATGGATGAAGTTGAGATAAGGAGGAGGTAGTGGGAGCATTGTAGGTGATATCATATGTATCTCTGAGGGGTTTGCTTGGTAGTCTCTTTCTTTCTTCTTCTTTTTTTTTTTTTCATTTTGTACATGTGTTTATTCCAGCATGTTTATTTCTTATTTCTTTTTCTTTTTCTTGTAATTCATACGAATTGATTGATCATTTATGGTTAAGATGAGGGTAATCTTTGTCTTGTTGGTAGGATACAGTATGTCTTCCTCTCTCTGTCTCTGTCTGTCTCTTTCTGTCTCTATCTTGTCTGTCTGTCTCTCTTTCTCTCTCTCTCTCTCTCTCTTCTCTCTCTCTCTCTCTCTCTCTCTCTCTCTCCATGATGAATTTTATGTGGAGTGTACTTAGTCAGTTTTGTTATCATGGTAATGTAATGGCCCTTTCAGACAAGGGCTATGCCAAATCTGAAGTCATTTATACATGTTCTCTCTCTCTCTCTCTCTCTCCCTCCCCCCCCCCTCTCTCTCTCTCTCTCTCTCTCTTTTTTGCTCAGTCTCTTCACCCTATACTAAATCTACACCTTTCCACCTATCTACCTGTCTACTAATTTAGATGAGCACTCATGCTTTAGAGGCTAAAAGTAACTTTAACCTGACTATTGTAAAGCCGAATATGTACACGGCTCCAGCCACCGGAAACTAACTGCATGTTGAGCAGAGGATGAGAGGATGGAGAAGGAAGAGGGGTGTGGTTGTCCACTGTCCCGATGGCTTTGTATGAACACTGCAAGCCATGTTGTTTGTTGGTCCTGCCGATCACAATAGGGCTGTACTGCGATGGGGCACTGTACTGAAAACAGTAGGCTTCGCACTTGATCTACACTTGGTTCAGTTTTGAACAAAGAGTTCATTGAATGACTTCTTCTGGAACATTTTGTCTTTGCCTGTGAAAGATTTGCTTCTTAACGAACATGTCCTCCATTTGAAGACAGCTCCCCCCCCCCCCCCCCTTAAACACATTTCTCCTTTTCTGTCCCTACCAGAGTGACCTTCTAACGAAAGACCCGCACACTTTGAAAATCTGGTGTTAAAATGTTTACAGAGATGGTTATTGTGAGAGACCAAATGGTATAAGTGAGGATGAATATGTTGAAACATTCAGCTTAGAGGCTTGATAGCATCATACACCATCATGTTGTGCTGAAAACACAGCAGTCAGCAGCAGTTTAAGTTTGTTGTAATGACTGTGATGGATGTTTTTTGGTGTGTTGGAGGAAGGGGAAGGGATGGGTGGTGGTGGTGGTGGTGGAGAAAATCTGTATTAAAGGGAATTAATTTTTTGTATCTGTAAGCTCGATGTTTTTCCATTGCAAATTGATATTTCGAAGATTGCATAATGTACATTTATGTCTTTTTCCTAGTGAATTTCAGTCGTGTATGTATACAGATATATATGTGTGTGTATATATATATATATAGATAGATATAGATATATTAAACTGTAAAGGATGAGGAAGTCTTGAGTTAGAGTTTTGGTTGATTCAAATTTGAAGTGCATTTTCTGGTGCTTTTTTTCAATACAGAATAATGATAGGCGTTTTTTTTATTTAAGTTTGTTTTAATGCAACTGTACACCAAGTATCACATCAACATGACAAAGAATATTTGGGCTTTAAAATTGTTCTTTTTCTTATGTACAACAGACTTGTACAAACATACAGATTAAAGAGTTGGCTACATTGTTCGTTAACTACTTCTACACTGATGCAACCACCTGTTGTTCATGTTTGTATTGGGGTTGTTATGACACCTAAATTGTACAGCTGTCTCAAGAAAGGTTTATTTTAATTTTTTTTTATTCAGTTTTTCTGTGGTGTTTGTATTATATCCCTTTCAATTTTTGTTCCACCACAAAGTTTAAAGAAAGCACAGTTAAAGAAACACACACAAAAAACCCCGAAAGGTTGCAGCATGCATATATATGTATGCTTAAAATCTAGACGCTTTTTGCCTAGTTGATTGAGTCTTCTGTTTACAGACCTCTTGTGTGTGTGTGTATGTTGTGTGTGTGTGTGTGTGTGTGTGTGTGTGTGTGTGTGAAAAGCATCTCTGTTCAACATGTTTCACAAAATAAAACATGAGGGGAGATACAGTATATAAAAAAAAATGTCATGAAAATAAACAACATGCCACTTATACATACAACTCCAGATTTAGATTCTCATTCTCATTTACATTCATGATTTAGTCTGGATCTGTAAACATTGGTTTGTATAGAAGCCATCAAGAAATGAAATCTTCATATACAAAGTTTTTTTTTAGCAATATACTCTAAAGTATTATATCCGTATTTCAGCTTGTTTAGAAAAACTTACAATCTAGATTTTTGTTCTATATTACACTGATATATAGTATTTTAGCAAATAATACAATGAAATAAAAGACACGATTTATATAGTATTTAGCAAAGAGTATGATTAAATAAAAACACGTGAACCATATAGTATTTAGCAAATAAGATGACACTCGATCCTTATAGCATGTAGCAAATAATATGATGAAATAAAACACTCAGTCCATATAATATTTAGCAAATAATACAATGAAATAAAATACACAATCCATCCAAACCTGAAAGTGTTTTTACCATGTTCCCGAGGCAGCTGTAAAGACCACTGTACGGCTTGCACACAGGCCACTCATTTTATACCCATTCTTCTCTTTTAAAAGGTGAAGAAGCTCCATGGTGCATTCCATGTCACGTTCCACTCACAGTGAAACATATTCTTTTAGATTGTTGGGACTTGCACGATGTGAGATATAAACACTTTACAGCAGACTCCATGAAAACCCTGTTCAGAGATGTCCCACCTGACGTGATCTTTGAGTTTCTGAAAGAGATTAACATTTTTCATCGGATCTAAGATTTTACGGAAGAAAAGATTCTTAATGAAGTTTCTGGTATGCTTTTAGAAGATGTATTTTAAAGAAATGTGTGAAAGGTTGGTGGGTTTTTTTTTTGTTTGTTGTTGTTTTTTTTTTTCTTCTTTTTTTCGTTGATGACTTGTGAGTTGATTTTAAAAGGTGACAGCCCTGATATGGCCCTTTGCGGTCGGCTGGGCTATAAGCGACATTACCTTACCTTACACAATCCATATAGTATTTAGCAAATAATGCAATGAAATGAAAACACACGACCCACAATGTATATTTTTAGTCAACTCCAGTCACGGCCGGTGACTCACCTGCCTGCAGGTTAACATGTGTGTGGTGTCTTCAGGTGAAGATCTCCATGCTGAACTTCCTGCACGGGCTGGTCATGGTGATGGAGCCCTCCGACTTCGTCAACACCATGGACACGCGCCTGGCCGTCTCCCGCATCATCAACTGGACCATGGAGCCCAGGAACGTGGACGTCAGAAAGGTGGGCAACGCCCGAGTGCAGGGGCAGGAAGGGCACGGAGTGGAAGGGGGTGGGGAGGGGGGGGGGGGGGTGGGGTTCAGGGGAGAAAATGTGTGTGGAACAGGCGGTAGAGAAGGTTGTGACATCATGGAATGTGGGCATGTATACCAAACAAAACAAAAAAAGTAGAAACGGGGAAGTTTAAAGGTGGGAGAGAGTGGGGATGGGAGTTTAGGCGGGGAAAGGAAGTGATCCATGCAGATGCCATTTTAAAACCGGTCACTGCCCAAGCTGGGCCAGTACATGTACTGTGTATGCTTACCAGCAGGGAGTTTTCCTCCAAAGGTAGCACGGTGTAAGCAACCCAGTTTCTCTGGTTACAGCTGAAGGGAAAGAATCCTGGAACAGGTGGAAATAATTTCCCTGATTTCTGTTACGAATGTGTTTGTGTTTATTGTCGTTAATTACCCCCCTTTCCAGAAAACGTGGAATCTGTTGGTAATCACACTGCCAGCTGATCTTCTGATGCTGCCACTGAAGTAGGAAGCAAGTGTAAATGCACCTCTGTAGTCTGCATGGCTTCCTGAGCCGTTGGTATCCAATCCGCAGCTCTTCAGCTGCTGAACTGTCCAGTCGTATTGAACCGACAGTCGCCTGTCATCGTCACACAGTGTTGCCCTCGGCATTACCTTGAAAATATTCGTTTGGGTTTTTTTTAAGGCAAAGCAAAGCAGATTCAGGATGGTAGCAAATCCAGCGAACTCTGTTGTTCTGATGTGGCGCATCTCACAAATACCCTCTGTGGGAACGAAAGGTTCATTCAATCATGAGAAGCGAAATAGGGCAGATTGGTAATTTTTTTTTTTACATAGGGTGAAGTAGGACAGAATGGTAGATGGCTGCCTTTGGGGGCCAACCCCTGTTTGAGATGGTGGATGGAAATGGGTATGGCACTACAAAAGATGATTGATTATGCACTGCTGTAGTCTGTTCGTCGCCAGATACCAGTTAACTTTTGATATCATCCCTCATCTTCCTAATTCCAACCATCATTAGCATTTTACTCACCTGAATCTTGATTATGTGGTGAATGTTTTTTTAGTGACTTCAGTTTTTTTTACAAAAGCGACATTAGCTTTTTAGGGGTATCATTTTTGGTGCTGTTGTCAGTCGTTCGACCTGTATGCGTTGTATATGTAGTTGTTGCAGTGTTGTGAGTCATTCGATTAGTCGTGTGATTTATTTCAGAGCGCCCAGCTGGTGCTGATTGGTCTGTTCAACCTGAATCCCCCAGAGTTCTCCCTCATGTTGGCCGCCCTGCCCAAAGCATTCCAGGTACTGTACAAAAGCCCAGAGGAACAGGGGTCCCCATGCAGGTGTGAAACCAGGGTCAGTGACTCTGTCAGCAACCAATGACAGAGGATACAGAGATTAACACTGCGTGTCAGACATTTAAAGAAATACTGTCGGTCATTTCTGCTTTTGTCCAGACATTTTTTACCCTTGCTCATGTTCGTAACGTGAAAATAAGGTGTAATTATGTCTGTGTTATGTAGAAAGATTGTGGTGTTACAGTGTGTGCTGGCTGACCAACGAAGCACCATTTACCATACTATCATAGTACCTTAAAGGTCTGTCAGTCTTTCTCATACACAGGCATGCTTGAACAGACACACACACACACATGCATGCACGCACGCACACATACACACAGACACACTACACCACATCTCGCACACATAAACACACACACACTTGCGCACAGAAATTCTCTTTCAAAAGGAAAGTAAAAGTCAAAATGAATTTAGACATTAGATAAGTCTGTCTAGTCAATGGCAGCCGCACACTCACATTTCAAAAGTGTGCTGTCCATGTGATCATGCTGGTGGAAGCACTCCTTCAGGCGCTGTGTCCGGTTTTCTTCCATTCTGACATTGTGTTACTATAGGTCACTGTTCTAGCACATGATTGTGTATCTCAGCGGAGAGTTGCCCATGTTTTCTTAACACTGCAGGTGTCTCTCACGCAAGGTGGATGTCAGGATATATCTATTAAGAAAAGAAGCTGTCCAGAACCTGTCAGTGATGTCTGGAAGTCTTTGACAATGGAGCCTTCTGAGTGAGGGAGTTTTCATAGGTGTTGTCAGTGTTGCTGCTGCCCTGTGGATCACACAAGAACCTTCCAGGATGTTACCTTGTAGGTGATAAACAAGTAGGGTAAGTCTTGCTCCCATAAGAAAACCTGACATAGAGTACTTTTTATTCAAGACTGGCACAGCCTTTTAAACTTGAATTAAGTCAGACAAATTAATACAAAGACAAACAATCTAACAGTGGGGGGAAAAAACAAGCGCAGGCCAACAACCCCCTGTGTTTTTTCCCCCACTATTAGATTGTTCGTCTTTGTATTTGTCTGACTTATTCAAGTTTAAAAGGCTGTGCCAGTCTTGAATAAAAAGTTACTCTATGTTAGGTTTTCTTATGGGAGCAAGACTTACCCTACTTGTTTATCGCTTATTGTTTACTGTTCCCTGCCTCATTCTATTTTCAACCTTGTAGGCGATTAAAGAAAAAAAGTGCTGTCCTGAAAATAGAACTGGACTTTACTGACAGTTGTGTACAAAGTGAAGGCACGTTGTGATCACTGAGCTGTTGACTTTCCTTAAGGCAGATGAAAGCAGGCCAGGGTGAGAGTGTCGGCCATTCTGCCTGATCTATCTCCCTTAGTGTACAAACTGAATAGGGGCAAAATGTTAAGAAATGGTACAGTGTCACAGAAAAAAAAAAAAAAATTCATCAGGTCACATGGGCAGGTAGACATTGTAATATGGACAGGTATTTACCCACCAGACTGCAAGTAAAAGAAGAATGTGGATGTATTAAATTTTGGGGAAAAAAAGTAAATACAAAGTGTTTATAGATGAAAGACAGGTAAATGGATCATAAAGTTGACAAGATAGTCAGTGGTGACAATAGAAAAGGAAATGAAAACAAAAAAAAAAAAAAAAAGAGAGATAAACAAAGAGGAAACTGTAGGCTCGGAATTTCCAGAAGGCAAGGATACAGTTTATTCCCAGAGTCGCTGCAGTGTCTCCCACATCCATACATGGTTTTCATTAGCTGATAACATTTTGTATTGGCCAAACATGAACAGCGAAGGGTTGCCAGACAAGAAGTGTTCAGGGGAGGGAGTGTGTATTTAGAGAGGGTTCATATCATGAGGACTCTGTGCATCATGACGCAGGTGTCTGTAGTGCTTGAAAGAACGTCAAGGGCTCAGTCCCTGATGTTTCAGGATGGAGCTACCAAGATTCTCCACAGTCACATGAGGTCAGCCAGCGAGTGCAACTCCGACGTCCTGTCCCCGCGCAACGCCACCTCCCCCGTAGGACAGCAGAGGAGTCGTCCCCCTTCCAGGTGAGTTTAGAGATGTTCCACCTGATGCGGTCTCTGAATTCTTGAGGGAGATCAACATTTTTCATGGGATCTGAGATTTTATAGTGGAAAGATTTTTAACAGAATTCAGGTGTGTTTTTAGAAGATGTATCTTAAAAAGAGTTGTGTGAATGAATGGCTGGTGAGTTGACTTCAGCATGGTGACAGCCCTGATATGGCCCTTTGCGGTCAGCTGGGCTATAAGCAGCATTACCATTACCATTGTGGCATCTCTCTCATGTTTTTTTTTTTTTTTTTCATTCCCCTCTCAAGGCAAGATAGCTTTAGTTGGAAAAAATAAAAGGATGAAAACAAAATGCACATACACGTATAATCCGTCACCTTGAGGGATTGAAAGTAAAAAATAGAAAATCACATCAAGCTAAATCTACTTTAAAAATTCTCTCTCTCTCTCTCTCTCTCTCTCTCTCTCTCTCTCTCACACACACACACACAACACACACACACACACACAGAGGCACATGTTAACCTCATTGAGATCTGTGCTGACACAGGCTTCTGTAACAGCAGTATACTGACACACACTCATACCCAGGACAGTATAAAGGTTTATCAGTAACTAAGAGATGAGAGGTGCAAGGCTCACCAGTGACGGTCAGTTCTGACGCCCATCCTGCCAGGCAAAGCGTGGGCCAGCCAGAGGAATGCGAGACGGAGAACATGAACCCCGAGGACATCTACAACTCCATCAAGAAGACCTCGGCCGACATCCAGAACCTCAGCCTGGGCACCAAGCTGGACGGCTATGATGACATCAAGAAGAAGCGGGAGTTTGCCTCCCAGGACAGCGGCATCCAGGAGCTGCGCAACGACAGCCCCGACGGCGTGGAGTCCCGGCGAGGCAACCTGCACATGACAAACAGACAACCAGAAGGAGGGTGAGAGTGCGATGGAGAGAGAGAGAGAGGAAGGAGAGGGGGCTGGAGAGAGGATGTGGGGAACAGGGATGGGGGAGGGAGGGGCTTGAATCATTTGTGTGATGTTGTGTCTATTATTGTCACCTTTTGTCGTCAAATGATAATCAGTTGGGTTTTTTTTGGGGGGTTTTTTGTAGCTCTTTGGAAGTAACGCAAATGGTGCCTGTAGAAATAAAACCTAGAGTGATCAGAATGCTTAGACTTAGCGCGTAATTCTTTGCACAGGTATGGAAACAAAAAGTTGGAGCAGGGTGACTCCTGAGTGAGCTGATTAGTTGAAGATCAGTGCCAGGTCAGTCGCTGAAAGGCTGATGCTGAAAGATGGCAGCCAACGTCAGGAAGGAAAAAAACTTAATTTGATTTTCTGAAGACGTCGTCATGTTCAGCAAAAGTTGTGTCCCGAAACATAGATCAGTGTCTTGTACTTACCCATCTTTTTTTTTTAGGCTGATACGTTCATTGGTTCAAAGATTGTATTTGGTGTTTGTATTGCAAAGAAAAGGCAAATAAAATAAAAAAATGGAGGGTTGGTGGGGGGTAGGAATGGTGGTGTTTGTTTGAAAATCTGTAGAAGAGAATGTTTGTGTGTACATCTGGTTGTTTCCGAGGTTAGTCGACTGGAGAAAAGTTTTTGGAATTGTTTGTTCACATGGATCTGTGCTGTTATTAAGGCCTTTCAGTATGACTGACATCATGACTCGAGTTGTTAGATATTTTCCTAATACCGTCAGTGCACTTTATCTGTAACACAGGAATGTCAGTCTTGGCTGGCTTCAGGCAGTTGAGGGGTCCCCGTGTTGAGGGGTCCCTGTGGTATGCTGTTGCTTATCTGAAGAGAAAGTTCTGGTCCTTTGAGTTAAAGAAAATGGACTGTGCACTGGAAGTGCTGGGCAACTGCATTTGATCTGTGGAATGCCAGTATTGATGTGGGGCGAAGTGACGGCACATTGGGGATCTGTGTGAGGGTGAATGTTCATCGGATATATGGATATGACTGATATGATGTGGGGTGACCTGTATTCATGCAGGTGACGGCACATTGGATGTGTGATTGTATGCTGCATGTGTGGGATGACATTATTGATGTTTAGGATGACTCTGCTTTTGACATGTGGAGTGGTTGTAGGTTTATTGGATGGGGTGACAGTTCATTGATATGTGGGGTGACTGTCCTTTGGACTTGCGGGGGAGCTGTACACTGGTCATGTGGGGTGACAGTTCATTGACATGTGGGGTGACTGTCCTCTGGACATGCGGGGGAGCTGTACACTGGTCATGTGGGGTGACAGTTCATTGATATGTGGGGTGACTGTCCTCTGGACATGCGGGGGAGCTGTACACTGGTCATGTGGGGTGACAGTTCATTGACATGTGGGGTGACTGTCCTTTGGACATGCGGGGGAGCTGTACACTGGTCATGTGGGGTGACAGTTCATTGACATGTGGGGTGACTGTCCTTTGGACATGCGGGGAGCTGTACACTGGTCATGTGGGGTGACAGTTCATTGATATGTGGGGTGACTGTCCTCTGGACATGCGGGGGAGCAGTACACTGGTCATGTGGGGTGACAGTTCATTGATATGTGGGGTGACTGTCCTCTGGACATGCGGGGGAGCTGTACACTGGTCATGTGGGGTGACAGTTCATTGATATGTGGGGTGACTGTCCTTTGGACATGCGGGGGAGCTGTACTCTGGTCATGTGGGGTGACAATTCATTGATGGTATAGGGTGACTGGACTTTGGACAAGTGAGGTGACTGACATTAGAGATGTGGGGTTGAGAGTTCATTTATAGGCAGGGTGACTATGCATCGTGGCAGTTCACTGCTATGTGGGCTGACTAGTAACTTTGGATAGGCGTGATGACTGTTTATTGTTTATATGGAACTTTGGACATACGGGGGTGACTTTGCATTGATTATGTGGGGTGACTGGGCATTGGATACGTGGGATGGCAATGCGGTGGATATGTGGGGGGGGGGGGGGGGGGATGTACTGATGTGGGGCGGCAAGGGGAGGAGGGGGGGGGGTTGTACTGATGTGAGATGACTGTACATTGTATTGATGTGGGGGGAGGGAGGGGAACTGTGCAGAGATGAGTGGACTGATGTGGGGTATTTATGTCAGCAGACGGGCCTGAACGGGTTTGGCAAGTCATTGCTGGCACAGGACAGTGACACAGGTCTGTAACACTCGTGTCTTTTCCCCTGGTACAGTGCCACAGGTCTGTAACAGTTAGCTCTTTTCCCCTGGTACAGTGACAAAGGTCTGTAACAGTCAGCTCTTTTCCCCAGGTACAGTGACTCAGGTCTGTAACACTCGTGTCTTTTCCCCTGGTACAGTGCCACAGGTCTGTAACAGTCAGCTCTTTTCCCCTGGTACAGTGACACAGGTTTGTAAAACACTCGTGTCTTTTCCCCTGGTACAGTGGCACAGGTCTGTAACACTCAGCTCTTTTCCCCTGGTACAGTGATACAGGTTTGTAACACTCGTGTCTTTTCCCCTGGTACAGTGGCACAGGTCTGTAACACTCAGCTCTTTTCCCCTGGTACAGTGACACAGGTCTGTAACACTCTGCTCTTTTCCCCAGGTACAGTGACACAGGTCTGTAACACTCATGTCTTTTCCCCTGGTACAGTGACACAGGTCTGTAACAGTCAGCTCTTTTCCCCTGGTACAGTGACACAGGTCTGTAACAGTCAGCTCTTTTCCCCTGGTACAGTGACACAGGTCTGTAACTGTCAGCTCTTTTCCCCTGGTACAGTGACACAGGTCTGTAACAGTCAGCTCTTTTCCCCTGGTACAGTGACACAGGTCTGTAACAGTCAGCTCTTTTCCCCTGGTACAGTGACACAGGTCTGTAACAGTCAGCTCTTTTCCCCTGGTACAGTGACACAGGTCAGTAACAGTCAGCTCTTTTCCCCTGGTACAGTGACACAGGTCTGTAACAGTCAGCTCTTTTCCCCTGGTACAGTGCCACATCCCTGCTCCTGTCATCTTCCTTTCCTCTTCTCCTCTCTCTCTCTTCCTTCTCCTCTCTCTCTCTCTTCTTTTCCTCTTCTCTCTTCTTTCTCTCTCTCTTCTCTCTCTCCTCTCTCTCTGTCTCTCTCTTTCTCTCTCTCCTCTCTCTCTCTTTTCTCTCTCTCTCTCTCTCTCTCTCTCTCCTCTCTCTCGTCTCTCTCTCTCTCTCTCTCTCTCTCTCTCTCTCTCTCTCTCTCTCTCTCTCTCTCTCTCTCTCTCTCTCCTTTCTCTTGACTTTGTCACAAACTTCTTTGACAACATTTAAAATAAATGTAAAAGGTGGGTGTGCTTTGCCTTGAAGTGTACTGACTGTTCATCACTGAGAGAAGAGAGAGGATCAGAAGGAATTATGGTAATAATACTTTTTTTGATTATATGAACAGGTTTAACAAGTTAGATTTGTTCGGTTTCAAATGTTCCGTTCGTTCCACGTTAAATCACCTCTCGAAATGAGAATTGTCTTCGCTCTGCAATCTGGTTTGAGGAAGAGCAACCTCTGACTTGCCTGAAAAGAGCACCATCAGAAAGCTACTCTATGATGGTCTGTGGGAATGGACTGCATACAGTCACACGGTTGAGGTAAAGGCTTGCATAGTTGTCCTGGGATCGAAGCTCACATGTGCAGAACAAAAACAAACAAGCAAACAGAAAGAAGAAAAAAACTGAGTCATGTAGAAGTTATAACAAAGAACTTCAGCACATCCAAATTTTATTATGAAACTTTGGCACATCACCATAGAAGTAAAGAACAGCTCAGATAAGTTGACGACTTTTTTCTGCTTCTTATGATAACTGTTGCTCTTGAAATACTGTTGGCCTTCCAGAGTCTCTCTGTCTCTGTCTGTCTGTCTGTCTGTCTGTCTCTCTCTCTCTCTCTCTCTCTCCTTTTTTACTCCCTTTCTTACCTTTCTTTCCCTCTCTTTTGTTCTTTCTGTCTTTTCTCTCCTCCCTTCCCCTTCTCTCTCTCTCTCTCTCTCTCTCTCTCTCTCTCTCTCCCTCTCTCTCTGTTCCTTCTCTTTTCTTATTTCTTTCCTCCATCCTCTGTCTGTCTGTCTATTTGTCTCTCTCTCTGTCTGTCTGTCTCTCTCTCTCTCTCTCTCTCTCTTTTCACCCCACATTTTAATATCTCAGTATTGTGTCAACTCTCTGCAATGGATGTTTGTGTTCCAGCCTCGTACGAAAAAGAACCGACCATGGCTGATGTGCTGAGAGAACTGTCCAACCACAATGAGAGGTAACATAATCTGAACACCTTCCCTCTCTCTGTCTGTCGCCCCCTCTTCTCCTCTTTCTCCCTCTCTGTCTTTGTGTGTGTGTGTCTGTCTGTCTTCTTCCTTCTTTCCCCGTGTTTGTGATTGTCTGTACTGTCTGGCTGGACAGGTGGTCTTGTTCAGCTTTGGCTCACCATGACTTAGGTGTGAAAAACCAAGAGATGGACGGAGGTGGAAAGGGGAGTGGGAGGGGGGGGAGGAGGGGGGTTGCGCACGCAGGAGATGACCAGATTCATGTCCTTGCCTTGAATCCACCCCGGTTCAGCCTCCTGTAAAATGGGCGTCCGCTTCTTTGTTGGAATGTGTAAGGTGAAGCAGGGAAGGAGAGGAGATGGGCCCTGAAGGATTAATTCAGTGCTTGTTATATGCTGCAGGTGATGGAATGTGAGCCTGTTACTGCTTTCTCATCATTGTAATTCAGTGGATGCTGTGAACGAAAACGGTCGGGTCAATGTTGATTCGTCCATTGGTTCTCAGCGCTGATGTCCAGCGTGATGTGCTGGGCCTTGGCTATCAGTGCAGAGCCATCAGTTTCCCTGTTTTATAGTATTGTATAATTTTGCATGATGTCAGCCGTTCCTGATTGCTGCTCTTCATAAGTCCAGTTCATGACAGAATTTTTGGAGCGGACTAGAGAGAATGTTGAACTGTTGTACATGTTGTGGCCATGTTGACCATTCCTTGTGGTGCGGCGGTTTGCGTGGCAGGCTCAGGGCTGGGAGGTAAGGGGTTTGAGGCACCTAGTTGTGGGATTGTTCAGGCTTGGCCAGCCCTGTTCTGTGAGCTCCAACGGAAAGACCGGAACTACTTGGTCCATGTTCGTCCAGTGTATGATAGCGTCTTTGAGAGATTTGCTCACATTTCCTGAAGCTGCTGGGGTCCACATCTGTTGGGCCTGGTTTCATGCTGAGATATGTTATTTCCATGAGTATGAAATACAGCCCTGTGAAATGGACCTCCACAGTACTGTCTTCATCATCGTCATCACTGATGGTCTTTAAAGAGTCTCAAGTTCTCTTGACTCTTCATGCCCTGTTCTCAGTGTCCACAAAGTCATGTGCTTGGATGAGGGGACATTCACTCATCAATGTCGTCATAACTACGTAATTACTGTTGTCAGTTGTAGACTGTGTGGGTGTTCTGCATGTGTTGGATCGGCACAGGCACCACTGAGTATCACCAAAGTTCCTCTGCAGCAGTGCATTGCAGTGTTGATTGCCCCATAATGGCCACATGTTGGTTGCTCCCTACGGACTGCCAGTGATGAGGCTGCAGTAGGATGAACCCAGATGTAGCTGTGTGTATGGTAGCTGGAATAAGAGGCATGGAAATCATGCCGTTGAGAGATCGGTAATTTTAAATCATACCAGCCGCCGCAAAAAAATTATGGTTAGTGTCGCAGACTCCTGGCTGGCAGGTCATGGGTTCAATTCCCATCAGAGCCCTGTGGGATTTTTCGGCCACGATCGGCTCCTACCCAGATTTGAGTTTTCTACAGGCTCAGTTGGGGAGACTGTGACCACACAGTCGAGTTTCATCCATTTAATGGATGCGTCTCTGAAAGTGTTGCTCAAATTTCCTGAACAACACTGCAGGTGTCATATCTCCCTGGGGCCTGGTTGATGCAGAGCTTAATCTAGAGCGCGGAATGGGTACAATCCCCGAAAATCTGTTCCTTCCTGCAATTATCGAGTCTTAACGCGGCAGACTCCTGCACAGGTGCAGGACTGCCCACCCTGTTCACTGATCGTTGCGGGCGCTTGTTTGTCGTCTGCTTGAAAAACTGAAACCAGGACTGAGCAGGAGCGAACGATTTGCTGATACTTCATTGGCTGTTAGTGTAAATCAACCAATCGGCGCCGTTCATCTCCTCCATCTCAATCAGTGACGAGAAGTTGCGAGAGTTTAAGGCGCCATATTGGATATTTTCCAAAATGAAGCGTGCACCCACCCTATTCGACTTAGACTTTCGTGGAGGAAAAGTGAAGAAAAAAAAAAAGATTCTGTGCAATGCGAGGGTGGAGAAGATCATGATGAAACCGCAGTTGTTTAATCTGGATGATTTGATCAAGGTGTGTTGAAGTCTGTGTACAAAGGTGGAGGAGGTATGTAACGTGGGGGGGGGGGGGGGGGGGGGGCCCCCTTTTTTGATATGAGGGGGGGGACTGCCCCCCTTTTTAAAAAATCCTAGATTGAGCTCTGTTGATGCTAGGAAATTTTGTGAAAGCAAGCATAGAGTACAGCCCCGTCATGCAGTCTCAGACCAGAATGGAAATCTGTAGCATCATCTTCATCATCCTCATTCATATCAATCAGCATTTTAAAAAAAAAAAAAAAAGTGTCAAATTCTATGGCCCTTTATGCCCATCTGTCAAGGTGACCTCTGTTTTGATGTCCTCTCTGTGTCTGTGGCCTTGGTTTGGTTCCGTCAGGGTCGCCGTTATCGGCGAGTCCATGGGGGCTGTTGTTGGACGGACTGGTGGGGCCTTCCGGAGGGAGAGCTCACTCACGCCGGATCCGCAACTAAGCAATTATTGTCGTCAGTAGAGGACTTAGTAAGTGGTGTCCTGCATACGTTGGATCATAACAGGCACGACTGAACACCACCAGAGTGACCCAGCAGCAATGCAGTGTCTCTTCCGGTAGGTTGACTTTTGACCATAACTGCTCCCGGGGTTGCAGCAGGCTGGGCCAGGCAGGAGCTGTGGATGGGATATTAGAATGAGCGGCGTGGGTACACTGCCGCTGTGGTGGCACAGAAGATGCGACAGAAAAAAAAAAATGTTTAATCGTAAATTAACAACAACAGCAAATGGTGGTGGTGGTGTTGTGGACAGGGTGCGAGAAAGGAGGAAAATGCTGGACACGCTACTGAAGTGGGTGAGGAACAACGGCATCAGTGAGGAACAGTGGGACGAACACTTCAAGTCCATCCTCCTCATCCTGATTGAAACCTTCAATGACACCGATGTAAGTCCATCAACACTGTGTGCAAGCTTTGGGAGTTTTCATGCTTGACCACGCATCCTTTCACACACACATGCACACACACACACACAGGCACACACACACACACACACAGGCACACACACACACACACACACACACACACACACACACACACAACACACACACACACACACAGAGCACACACACACACACACACACACACACACACCACACACATACACACACACCACACACACACATACACACACACACACTCACACACACACACCACACACACACACACACACACACACACACACACACACACACACACTGTGATCACCAGACCCACGCTGACACACACACACGCACCAGTGTCAGTCCCCTAGAAGATGTTGCAAGTTTTCAAAGGCCACCGTATGTTCCAAAGAGTATAACTGGTTACTCACTTCAGTAAAAGAGAGAAACCTCTTGAAGAATTTGTGATGAGAAGGTGCAGAAACTGTCTGAGTGATTCAGAGGCCAAACAGAAACACTGTGTTGTCATTCCCGCCCAAAAAAAACAGCAGGTGGCTAGACGACAGATGAAGCAAACTAAGACATAAGATAATTTTTTTTTTCATTCTGTTATTAACGTTTATAAGACATGATAGATGCAGATGTTGACTAAAGGAAGATGTCATCGTACATGATGAAAGAAAAAGATCGTT
Source organism: Conus canariensis (assembly GCA_033310375.1). NCBI lineage: Eukaryota > Metazoa > Mollusca > Gastropoda > Neogastropoda > Conidae > Conus > Conus canariensis. Next base: position 27,223,048 of record CM065745.1, on the reverse strand, counting down.
TGTCAGTATGGCTAAAAAAAAAAAACCACTTGGTGCGAGAATGGTGACTGCAGAAAGGCATCAGATGATGATTAAAGAAGAGATTCTGTGTCTGTGACACAGACTTCATTTTGGTCAGAAGACAGTGGAAGAGGAACCTAATGTAATAGTTCCTGCAGCTCCCGTCATTGACTGTTGATATTCAGTGCTTGTGGAACAGCCACCTGGTTCACGCATCATCCTAAATGAAGACAGCCATCCCGTGGTGCATTCCATGTCGTGCGCCACTCACAATGAAACATATTCTTTTAGAGTGTTGGGACTTGCATGATGTGAGACTCACAACATTTTGCAGCAGATTCCATGAAAATATTGTTCGGGGATGTTCCGCCTGATGCGATCTTTGAATTCTTGAAAGAGATTTAACATTTTTCATCGGATCTAAGATTTTATGGAAGAAAGACTTAACGAAGTTTCTGGTACGTTTTTAGAAGATGTATTTTAATGAGATGTGTGAAAGGTTTTTTTGTTTGTTTGTTTTTTGTTTATGACTTGTGAGTTGACATTAACGTGGTGACAGCCCTGATATGGCCCTTTGTGGTCGGCTGGGCTGTAAGCAACATTACCTTACCTTGCCTCCCGTGATTAGTGTGGTCGTCCTGTGAGTCATGACCTGGTCTGACCATATTCTCCCCTTCCAGAAAACCATGAGGATGGACGCTTTGATAGTGTTCCGCTCCATTCTGAAGAGACAGGCAGCTCGCTTCAAGGACTACGCCGAGCTGACCATCTTGAAGATCTGCGAGGCCCACAAAGATCCTTCCAAAGACGTAAGTGGTTTTCCTCGCTGCTCCTTTGTGTGTGTGTGTATGCGAGAGAGAGAGAGAGAGAGAGAGAGGCGTGGGGGAAGAAAAGTGAAATGTATTCTGAAAAGACGCTGTGTGGTTCGCTTCTGTCTTCTTCAGAAGCTAAGGGAATTGAAGTGGCAGGAATTTAGATATCGGGTTATGATTGATCACATGTTTCCTGAGTCTGTTGAAGGACTGTTTCTTCTCTTCTTTTTTTTCTTTTTTTTTTTTTTTTTTTCGCTCTTTCAGCACAGGACTTTCTTTTTCCTGTGTGTGGTCACAGCTCTGAATGGGCTGGGCCTCAGCTGGGTTGTAATGAACATGACAGTAAACCTGTGTTTAGGTGGAGTAAGCAGATGTTGAAAAGGTGGGGGTGGGGGGGGGGGTGGGGGCGGAACTGCTGCCTTGCATCTATATCTGTACTTAAGGAAACCTTTCGGTGGATCAACTTATGTGTGTGTTCACACTGTGTCCTAAACTGTGCTGAACAATGGTTTGTGGGGTGTTGACGTAACAGCGGCATGAGTTTGACCTAGGCTGCAGCTATAGTTATGAAAATGTTGATGGCGTGCATGTAGACGCAGCCATGAATGTTACATTGGGCAAATACAGTAACAGAATGAATGCGGTTGGTTCATTGTGGACAGAAGTTTGGTGATAAACTCGGAGTAATGATGTGGTTTTGTTTGTAAAGTTCAGAACTTTGAGGTTATGCTTGCTTCACTGCAATTCTGCTTTCAGCTTTCAAAAATGTGATGCATGTTTATGTTTTGGAATATTTTGTTATTGTGGCACAAGTACTACATGTGACATGATAGTGTACATTTGATGTACAAGTATCTTAACTATCTTTTCCAGAGACAAAATTAACCATATATTTAACAGCATTCATATTTTAACAGCTTGTAAATCATAGATGTACAACTATCTTTTCTAGAAACAAAAGCGATCGTATATTCAAAAACATTCATATTTTTTAACATTTAGTGTACATTTGATGTACAGCTATCTTTTCCAGAGACAAAAGTAACCATACATTCAACATTTATATTGTTTAACATTTAGTGTACATTCTGATGTACAACTCTCTTTTCCAGAGACAGATTAACTGTACATCTGACAAAATGTATAGTATGCATGTCAAGTGATTATTTCCCTTGGAGACTTTCACAGTGTGTGTGAAAGCCCAGCTGGATCTTGATTTGAAGACGAATGTCACTCCCCGGTAGAATACGGTCATCGTAGTTTTGAGGTAGCCAGCCCAGCCTTTGCTGGAGTGAATTTTAACCTCTGCTGTTGCGGAACACCCTGAAACATTTGTCAGCGCTGTCCAGGGTCTGGTTGGCAGAGCGGAGAAAGCCTTGTTTGCTTGATGGGGTCCGGGGTTCAGTTCTCCGCTTGAGACAGGCAGGTTAGGGGAGGTCTTCTCCTCAGAGTCAGCACCTGTGTGGGGTCTGTCCCACTCCCAGTCCGTCACAGTAGGCTTTAATTTAACATCCAGTGCGTGAGTGCATGTGCGCTTGCAAAAGGAAAAAAAGAAAAAGCAGCTTTCATGCACATGAAATCTTGTTACATCTTTTATAGAAAAATAAGCCATGGGAAGAGTTAAAATACACATACACAAAGGCACACGGGACAAGCGATGGGAAGAATTGAAACATACATACACAAAGGTACAAGGACACACGCACACGTTACATCCTTTATAGAAAAGTAAGAGATGTGAAGAATTAAATTACACACATACACTGAGGCACATGTGTACGCATGTGCGCACACACACACACACACACACACACACACACACACACCCCAAAACGTGTATACTTATGCAGACTTGGTAGGACATGATCCCTTTTGAAGGAATATGGCTGCCTCAAAGGATGAGATTAAAAATGCTCTAATTCCCAGCCAGTGGTGAACCTCGGATGTTAAGCCAAGGAACGGAGGAGTAGTGCACTGTTTGTTCTGAAAACGAAAAATGACAATGACTGTTTGCTTTGAATTCCTTTGCTTTGTGTTTGAAATGCATGAACAAGGTATCCGAGTGAATTGTGCATGTGTGTGTGTGTGATCTAACGTAATGTTTAGAAATTTCATTCCCTTGTATTTGCGTTCAGAGTTTGAACATAACTGTGTGCTGAAATGATAATGCACTGAAGGTTTAAAACAGACTATACATTATGATCTTTTTTGCTTTGTGTTAGTGTTATTGCAAGCAATTTTTTTTTTCCTTTTGGGGGAGGGGGAGGGGGGAGGCAAAGAGAGAGAGGGGGGTGATTTATGTCTGGTGCATGCCACTAACCATCTAACCAACTAACCCCCTGTCCTCCTCTCCTGTCCTCTGACGCCCAAAGCCGGGGGAATTACAGGTGCAGCGGGCGGCGGAGGAGTGCGCGCTGGTGATCCCCACGGCCATCAGCCCAGAGCAGGCCCTGCCCATCCTGAACAACATCATCCACACCGCCAAGTTCCCCATCCACTGGGCCGCCATCAAGATGCAAGTGGAGGTCTGTGAAGGGATGGATGGATGGGAGGGTGGGGAATGAAGGAGGGACAGGGTTGAACGGGAGGGAGGGACAGGGTTGAACGGGTGGGTGGGACAGGGTTGAACAGGAGGGAGGGACAGGGTTGAACGGGAGGGAGGGACAGGGTTGAACAGGAGGGAGGGACAGGGTTGAACGGGTGGGTGGGACAGGGTTGAACAGGAGGGAGGGACAGGTTGAACAGGAGGGTGGGACAGGGTTGAACAGGAGGGTGGGACAGGGTTGAACAGGAGGGAGGGACAGGGTTGGACGGGAGGAAGGGACAGGGTTGAACAGGAGGGAGGGACAGGGTTGGACGGGAGGGAGGGACAGGGTTGGACGGGAGGGAGGGACAGGGTTGAACGGGAGGGAGGGACAGGGTTGGACGGGAGGGAGGGACAGGGTTGGACGGGAGGGAGGGACAGGGTTGGACACGGAGGGAGGGACAGGGTTGGACGGGAGGGAGGGACAGGGTTGGACGGGAGGGAGGGACAGGGTTGAACAGGTGGGAGGGACAGGATTGAACAGGAGGGAGGGACAGGGTTGAACGGGAGGGAGGGACAGGGTTGAACGGGAGGGAGGGACAGGGTTGGACGGGAGGGAGGGACAGGGTTGAACGGGAGGGAGGGACAGGGTTGGACGGGAGGGAGGGACAGGGTTGAACAGGTGGGAGGGACAGGGTTGAACAGGTGGGAGGGACAGGGTTGCATAGAAGGGAGGGATACGGCTTGAGGGAGCATGGACAGGGTTGAACTGGATGGGAGGGAGGGAGAGGTTTGGAGGGAGGGAATAGGATTGGGTGGGAGGGACGGATAAGACTGGTTGGGAAGGAGAGAGAGATCTGGATGGGAGCGACAGATAGAGGACAGCACTGAGGGGAGTGGTGTCTGCGCTGGTGAGTAGAAAGAGAGAGAGAGAGGGGTGGGGTAGAGTCAGAGGGAGTCTGTGGAAATGAGTACGTGTGTTGGGAGAGTGGGAGGGGTGTGTGCTCTGATGGTATGTGGAGAGGACGGTGTGGTGGGTTCAGGGGTGTGTTGAGCGGGAGATGTGGTGTGCTGAGAGGGGAGGGGGGGGGGTAGCGTGATGAGATGGAGGGGGTGGAAATAAGGAGGGGCGTGCAGGGTGTGTGTGTTAGGGGGTGGCAGGGGAGTGTAGTAGTGTGTTGACAGGGAAGCATAGTGTGTTAACATGGGATGGTAATGTGTTGACAGAGCAGCATGATGTGTTGACAGCGGGATGTAAAGTGTTCACAGGGAAGGGTAAATGTGTTGACAGGGGAGAGCAATGTGTTGAAAGGGGAGCTTGATGTGTTGACAGGGGAGCTTGATGTTTTGACAGGGGAGGGTAATGTGTTGACAAGGGAGGGTAATGTGTTGACGGGTGAGGACCAATGTGTCGACAGGGAAGGGTATTGTGTTGACATGCGAGCGTGATGTGTTGACAGGGGAGGGCGTTGTGTTGACAGGGGAGTGAGGTGTGTTACCAGGGGAATGTGATGTGTTTCAGGTGGTGAAGCTGGTGTCTGCCGAGGTGTTGGAACGCTCCCTGCCGAGCACAGTGCCTGGTCTGATCATGGTGGGTGACCTCCCCTCACAGTCACCTGTCTCCTCACTCCAGCATTTCAGGGTTTTCTCACTCGGCTTCTTTCTTGCACTGTATACCTCTTTAATCTCTCCATGACCTCCTCCCTCCCCCCCCCCCCCCCCCCACACACCTGTGCGTATTACTCTCCTTTGTTGTTTCTTCCTCTTCCCCAGATAATCTCTCTCCCTCTCTCTCTCTCTTCCTCTCTCTCTCTCTCCCTCTCTCTCTCTCTCTTCTCTCTCTCTCTCATGTGCACAGACACATACACACACTGCATACACATTTCAGGTGTGTATAAGAGCAAACCTACTGACGTCGGTGTAATCTAGTGAGAGACTGCAACAGGAGAAGAAAAGGAGAACATGCGAGGAACATTGACCATTTCCGCGTGGTAAGGTAAACCGACGTTACTTATTACCGAGCTGACCGCAAAGGGTCATATCGGGGCTGTCACCATGTTGAAGTCAACTCACAGATCATTTGAAAAAAAAAAAAAAGAATTGAATATCATGGAATGAATGTTGTGCTCATACACTATACACACACATGCAGGCATGCACACGTTCCACTACATACCATCACACCCTCCCCCTCCACTCACTCTCCTTCCCCTCCTCTTCTCTCTCTCATTCTCCACTCTTCCTCTACTTCCATTCTCTCTCTGTCTCTCCCCTCTCTTTCTCCCCCCCCCCTCTCTCTCTCTCTCTCTCTCTCCTTTTCCTCCTCACTTTACTCTACCCTCTTTCCTCATGCCCTATTCCTCGAACTCTACTCACCCTCTCTCCCACTGTCCCTCTGTCTACTTCATTCACCACTTTGGCTTCACAAGGGGAGTATTGTGCATGTTTATGTCTGTATTTTTTTGTCGCTGAGGAAGGCGTATTGCCGAAAATTTCTTGTCCTGTTTTGTGTCGTGCATTAAAACTGCGTTACTTCACACTTTGTTTTGTGTGCTCTTCTGCTTTTTTGTCGTGTTCCAGTAACGCTGCAGTTTGTTTCTTTTGCCGTTCCAAATTCCATTTAGTTTGGCGCTGGAGGCCTGATTAGAACTGTTGGGTTAATGTGTAGATCTGTTATCAGTAGTCTGTCCTTGACCTGCTTTTCTCTCTGCCCACTGAGGAAATTTTGAGCACTAGGACATGCTACTTGTGGACAATAGCTGTAGCAGCAGTGGCCGCCACTTGCAGAAGACATGGACCCATGCCATTACTCGACGTCATACTCGACACCAGCCGGAAAAAATATTTCCACATCACATGTCCTTGCCTGGAACTTGAGGGCTTTGTCGGTGGGTGCCACACTTGCGCCAGGCATTGTCCTCAAACAGTGCATTCTGTTGCTCAGTACTTTTCAACTTCGCAGTATGGGAATGAAATGGAGCGTCGACCCTGGCAGGCAGAATGGCAGTTAGAAGGTTAAAGCAGATGAAGAAGGACATCAGAATGATTCAGGGGAACACATCACGTCTGCTGACTGTCTTCCCTGGACTGTCCTTTTCAGTCTTGGTGTCTGGCAACTTGCATTCTGTTCCACATGGAAATTGTGTTAAACAGTCGTACTCTGGCGTTTTTGTGCCAAACATGCCCTGAATCGTCGCCCTGAGCTGGTGTAGAGCAGTTTGTAAGGTCTGTCAGGGTCAGTGTGGTTGTCAGTGTTGTCAGTTAACGAACATCCCAAGAAGTGCCATCCTGCACAGATACATCCACATACATACTACCCTCACACTTGTATGTGCAGTTGTACACTTACACACACAGATGCAAGTCTGCGCAGGTATACACATAGCATAGAATTTGTTTGCTGGACGCTCGAGGCCTGACTGATTTGTTGGTTTACTGCATTGGTCAGGTAGCTGATAGATCTGTCCCCAGGTCCCATTTTCACAGGCTGTTATTTATTTGATGACTCGTCTATGCATTGATTTGACCGTACTACCTGCACATTGCAGCCTGGTTCACACAAGACGGCAAGCACTGACTGTGGTCATGTCATTCAGAATACCCTCCCACACCACCACACCACTCCCCCACAGCAAGGACCCCCTCCCTCCAGTCCCAGTCTCGTCTCACCACCCCACTGTTGCTAATCCAGCCCCTCCATCCTTTCCCTCCTATTGTCTCCCCTCCATGCTCTTTTCCAGTGTGTCTTGCTGTGGCACTCCAGTGCCAGGTTGTGGTACACTGTTCAAAAGCATGGCTTGCAACGGACATAGATGAAGTGTAAAGGCAATGATATGATTCATTTCTTCGTCCCCAGGGTTACGACGACAGTGACAGTCGGGTGAGGAAAGCAGCTGTGTTCTGTTTGGTCAACATCTACATACAGGTGGGAGAGAGTCTACGCCCTTACCTGGCCAACCTCAACAGCAGCAAGGTCAGTTGGTCTTGTGTCAGGTCAAGGTGCTGACTTCACACATGCACACACACACATGCACTCATGCACACACACACTCACACACACAACACACACACACACACTTTCTTGCGCTCCTTCTCTCTCTCTCTCTCTCTCTCTCTTTCTCTCTGCATCTATCACAAACACATACATTACACCTGCCCCCTCCCCTCTTTTTAAAAATTCTTTGGAACACGAAAGAACAATTAATATTACCTCTCCCACTAGCACCCAACTCCACCCCCCCCCCCCCCCCCCCTTTATGTGTGTGGTTTATTTTTCTTTCTTTCCTTCCATTCTTTTGTCTTTCCCCTTTCTTCTTTCCTTCTTTCTTCACTTCAGCTCACACATGTGTGAACCTCTTTCTTTTCTCTCTGCCTGCATAGCACGGGAGGGAGGGTTAAAGGAACATTAGAGTACAGCCAGAGCTATCCTCTAGGTATAAAAAAATTCAGTGCTGGAGAGGAACATTAAAGTATTGTAGAATAAGCCAGAGCTATCTAGAATAAGCCAGAGCATATCTTCTAGGTATCAAAAAATACAGTGCTGGAGAAGAATATTAAAGTATTATAGAATACAGCCAGAGCTATCTTCTAGGTATAAAAAAAATACAGTGCTGGAGAAGAATATTAAAGTATTATAGAATACAGCCAGAGCTATCTTCTAGGTATAAAAAAAAAATACAGTGGAGAAGAACATTAAGATATTACAGAATACAGCCAGAACTATCTTCTAGGTATAAAAAAAAATACAGTGCTGGAGAGTATTTAGAATACAGCAGAGCTATCTTCATGGTATAAAAAAAAATGCAGTGCTGGAAAGGAACACACTCTGTTGGAGACCAATCGTAGAAGTTCAAATTCAGCCTGACTCTCCTCTTCATCCCTGGACTGTGCAGTTCAGACTTATGACAGCTGGCAGATATGCAGACTGCCAGTATCAGTACAACCACCACAGCTAATCCATCTATTGTTGGTGAATACATTGGCCATCTTTGTGATCATCACACGTCTTCTTTGCTGATGATGTGTTCTGTCTGTTGCAGACCAAGCTGCTGAACCTGTACATCAAGAGAGCGCAGGAAGACTCCCGCAGTGGGATTATGTCCCCTGCTGCCTCCGACACATGACCTTACTGTTCCACACCTCCCCCACTTCATCCCCTTCCTCCTTACTCTGCATGGACGCTGCCCTGCAGGGAGAGAGAGAGAGTGAGATGGAGGGGAGGTGGGCAGGAAAGCGCTGCCTCACGATTGTGACATAATGAAACGCTGACAACATAAGTTAGATGTGATGACACACTTTGGAGTGGAAGAGAAACTCTGTATGGAGTTCACACCGAGCCGTGAGGACTGAAGACTGGAAGACCGGAATAGAGTGTGTGTATGTGTCAGGGAATGCTTGGGAATCTCCAATGAGAGGGTCTGCCTGCTGGGCTTGTTGTCAAGTCAACAAAAGAGTGCGGTGTGTGACTGCCAGGTGGCGGCAGTTTGTTGACATTTGTGCAAGCAACTCTGGGGATTGGGTGTGTGGATCTGAAGCCCAGGACTTTACAGCTGTGTGTGTGTGTGCATGCCTCACTTCATCGACTGTGCAGAGTGGACCGTCCCACTGAACACCGCTACATTCACCAGGGAGACGTTCAGGGTGGACTTTCGGACTCGGCTTTGCTACCGTCACGAACGGGGGATATCTGGCTACAGATTTTAATGGTTTGAAAAAAAAGGACCGTGCCTGGTCTGCAAGATGTGTGGAATGCTGGATATAAAATGGAATGTCCGACATCTGAACAGTGAACAGAAAGACCAAACGCAGTATGTTTAGAATTTTGAGGGGGTTTTGGGGGTGTTTTTTTTTTTTTTTTTGCCCCCACAGTGTTTTTCTGCAGGTTGATGGGACACCCTTCCCCAGTGAAAACCATGTGTGCCGAACACGTTGTGCTACGGAAGATTATCTCCGAGACACTACACTACCAGTTGAGGGAGGCAGCCAGCAATAATCACAGGACAACTCGGAGGCTTTTAACTGAAATTTCTCGCACATTTTTTGCAGTTATAGTGAAACTCTTTCATTGTGAACGTGGAGCACAGCGGTGTTGAGAAACAAGGAATAGGAAGGTCAGCCTAATGATAAAGGGACTGTCGCGAGGTCACTTCTGAATTCTCCACTGTGTTGTGAAGAAAGAAGGGGCGTAGGTTGCTCACAAAATGCTGAATCCTTGTGGTCAGAAAGGGGGAACTAGGGGGGGGGGGGGGGGGGGGGGGGGGGGGGGGCAAAGGACAGGGGAAAGGAAGAACTGTGCACAACAGACATCTCCCAGGGCAAGGTGGGAACAGAGGAGTGGGAGGAAGCGGTCGAAGGATTTAACAGGACTTCAGGAGGAGGATGCTGTGTAGCCCGTGACATTTTTTTTAACAGCAGATTTTTAACTCTCCATTGCTGCAGCTCTTGTGCCAAGGAAACAAAGCATTTAGCAGGCGTCCTCCTGCGGTGTGGGGGACTGGGAGACGCCGGCTGGTGATCAGGGAGCGTGGGTTGCTGTGTTGGCTTTCTCCTGGATATGTCCTCTTGTATGTAGCTTTGTCTGTCTGTTGCCTGTTGTGTATGTGTGTGTTTAAGTCATCCATCTGTGTGCTTGAAGTGAAGTTTTGTTGTGCAGGGAAACTAAGGGATGATGGAGGAAAGTTGTTCTTTGTCCAGGATGTGTCTATTGGTGCTGTTCCTTTCCCCGATCTAATGGCTTCCTTCAGGTCAACGTGATGGATGAATAAAGGCCCGTTTCTGTTTGTTCCATTGCGGTAAAGATCAGGCGAAAATCACTCGGAGTAGAAATGAAGAGGGCCTGATTCTGTGTGCCCTCATATGGATACAGCAACAACTACAGTTTGGAAAATTGATCTGGACTGTAGCATGTAGCAAACCCATGCCATGCTGGACAGAGCAAAGGACACCGTGTCCAGACCCAGAACCATAAACAGACCTTCAACTGTTGTCTTGGTAAAGTGAAAGAAATGTGGCTGACCTGAGGATCTGCCAGTCCTGGGAGAAACGATACCTGCAGAGCTCTGTAGCTACAGATTTCACTCTGATCACTGCTGTCCTTGTTTTGGCCTGCTTTTCGGATACATTCGGAAAGAAACGTATTCCACCAAATTTTTGCGAATTCTCCAGTTCCCTTTTATTTTCTCCAGTCTTCAGATAAACGAAAAGTGATTCCCTTGTTTCAGTCCTTCAGCATTTCAAAATGTAACCAGGCATGGACAAGCCAGTGCTTAATGCATTAAGGAAAATAATCACAAACAGGCCTGAGTGACATGCAGTGGGTATAAACAAACTGGGGGGATTTCTGGTCGGCAGGATACCGTGTGAAAGGGTTGACTGCTACCTAGCAGTGAGAGACTAGCCTGCTTGTGAGAGGGTAAGGCAGACAGACCAGGTGACTACATACTGCCGTCTGCCTTGTCCTCTGTGATGTGGCACAGTCTGTGCCAAAAATCACCACTCGCTGACCCACTTCCACACAGTTTGGTTTTCAAGGGGTCTAGGCTGTATTGCACCCAGCATGTGGCACGGTCGGCCCTGTAGGTTACTTAAAGAGTTGGACTCTTGTACCCAAGTCTGTGGCTCAGTCCCAGCTCCAGACATCCAGGTTGAAGAAATGTCCTGTACAGAGCTAACCTCGTTGCGGACTTCATCTCCTCCTTGTAACTCGGATGAGACATGTGGAAGTCCTGCGTCCGAACACTGACGTGCAATGATATTGCATGCACGCTAAATCCCATTCCACCTGTGACACAAGAGCCAGCCATTGTGTGCTGATGAGACGGATGACAAGGAAGCAAAACATGTGCAGCGAAACGTGTGCGCATTGGTGGTGTGTTCAGACATCTCCCTGAAGGTGGAATGTGGATACCTGACTGGTGGGATCAGAAACAATGGTATATGCAAAATCTCAGATACCTGACTGGTGGGATCAGAAACAATGGTATATGCAAAATCTCAGATACCTGACTGGTGGGATCAGAAACAATGGTATATGCAAAATCTCAGATACCTGACCGGTGGGATCAGAAACGATGGTATACGCAAAATCTCACCAAACAGTGGTGAGTCCAGCGGAGGAACGAAGCAAGGAGAGAGAGGGAAGGGGCTGCATGTGCCCCAGTCCTGGGTGGTGATGAGCATCGGTTTCATTCAAGGCTGTAGTGCGTAGGACTAAGGGATGGTGGGGGAATGGAGACACACACCTGGCAAAGAATGGCTCTTGTCCTCTGTCACGGTCTCATTTGAACAATGTGGTTTGGTTTATTTTTGCAGATGGCAGGCACAATGTCTGACGTTCATTTCAGCTGTAAATGCAGTTTAGCAAGAAAATTTCTTCAGCAAGAACTTGAATCATTCAACGTTTTGCTGGGGCTTTTTTTTTTTTTTTTTCATGTTTGATTCACAGAACTGTTCTGTCAATTGTTTGTCTTATGCCACGCTATGTTGTTCAAAACAAACGTCAGGAAGTTAAAAAAAGCTTTTTGACGCTGTTCAACCTTTGTGTTATGATTTTGTTTTTTTTTATCATTGATGTTCATAGTCAAACTGATTACAAGGCCACCTGAAATGAGATGGTATTGATTAAAGGACCATTTTATAGGAATAACCAAGTAAGAAAAGGTGCAAAGTCAGAATCACTGTAAGAAAATGACACACTGATTATTTAAACATTCTTTTATGAACTCTCAGAAAGAACTTGTGTAAAGGAGCCGCATTATGCAAAGGCAACTTGTTTATATTTCACATATTTAAAAAGAAAATTGTTAAAGTCTAACAATTTGCTTACAAACAAAAAATTTTTGTTGAAAACTTGAACTTCATCAGAGAACAGCAGTTCCAGTAATTATAAATTCTCCATTTCTTTGTCAATCCATTTTAAAACAATTATTTTTTCAGTACCACTTTATCTGAGCAACCCATATTGTCACCAGAGTTGTCTTCTATTGTTCTTTTTTCATGACAAATCATCATGCCTGCATCATTTCTTCCGTGTGATTTGCTCCTGTGCTTTCACTGCCTATGGCCTGCAGGACCAGTCTGACCAACATGTCACCAGGAGGCAGTGTTTGTAGGTAAATGCAGGTGGCATTGGGGAGTAGTATATATATTTCACAATGTCTTTCAGCTGCTCAGCAAGTCTGTGCTGTTGGTTCCTTCTCCCAGTTACCAGGAAGATGGGGGAAATCGATGTGGACCAACACGCACATCAGTATCAAGGGGTACGAGGGACAAGGGATGAAAAATAAAGGTGAAGTTGAAACAGTCTCGTTTCTGATTCACCTTCTTTGTGATTAAAATCAACTTCATCTTCAGTATGAGCACAATGAGAGTTGTGTCAAAGGGCAGGGGGGGCAGAAAGGAAATTTTTTTTTTAACCTATTTTCAGCCATGGTTTTTATCCCTGTGCGTCAAACATCCTCTGATTTGCAGGGAAAAAAAACTCTCATTACTGTACCTCACATTTGTAGTGGTGTGGGGAAGACAGGTTGATGAAGCAAGCATGGGTGGTCGCTACAAAGAGTAAGGAGGTTGCAGCATTTGTGATCCTCTGGGTTTTTTTTCACTTCGGACTCCTCATGGCTTCTTCAGCTCTTCTGTAGTGTTCTGTTTATTACATATTTTTTAAACTCTGGTTGGGTCATTCGATGCGATTTGGCTTTTTAATTTTCTCTTAAGGGTATAGTGGTGGGGTGGTTTTTTCTCATCTCTGGTGATACTTGGTGTTGGGGGATGGGATGGATCGTCATCAGCGTCTCTAATTACTGGTTAAGCTTGGTGTCTGCAAGTAAGGTTGTTGTCATTCTCATCACGGATGGAACCGGGTGTTGGGGGTGGTGGGGTGCAGATGATGGGGTGGTCGTCAGTCTAAAATCACTGGTAGAATGGGGTGTTAGGGGGTGGTGGGGTGGTCGTCAGTCTGTCTAAATCACTGGTGGAACTGAGTGTTAGGGGTGGTCGTCAGTCTGTCTAATCACTGGTGGAACGGGGTGTTAGGGGATGGTGGGGTGGTCGTCAGAGCTGAGTGTTAGGGGTGGAGGGGTGGTCGTCGGTCTGTCTAATCACTGGTGGAATGGGGTGTTAGGGGTGGTCATCACTCTGTCTAATCACTGGTGAAACCGAGTGTTAGGGGTGGTAGGGTGGTCGTCAGTCTGTCTCATCACTGACGGAACGAGGTGTTAAAAGGTCACCACGTCTGTCAAACCAGTGGTTGAGTGGAGCGCCGAGTCCAAGCAGGTAGAAACAGCCAGCCAGTTCACTTCATGATGATGACGACCTTGTTGCTCTGAAGAACAAATGTTCAAAGTGTTCAGTCACTGGTCCACTCTCATGTTACTCAGCTTTAATCTCCAGAAATGTTCTCTGTGTGTGTGTGTGTGTGTGTGTGTGTGTTGTTGTTGTTGTTGTTTGGTGGTGTGGTAACTTGCTGAGGAGGTGGGTGGGGCTGACGGTACAGCAGTGTACCTTGATGTGGCCAGTCGGTGCTGTACATTGTCACATTTCAAATCAATAATATATTTTTTCACTGAACTCCGTCACCGTATTAACAACTTTAAGGGACGTATGCCTTCAAATAAGATGTGTATCAGAAGATCCCAGTCACATTTTTCACTTTTATACACCGTAGACCTATGGCATGTCATTTCTCGAAATCACTCTGTACCGATTGTGTAAATGTGTCCTTTGTCGGCAGTGTGCATGTCCTAATCCTCAGATGGTTGGTGTCTCCTGTGTAACTTGATCTCCATTATCGTCTCACATTTATGCGTGTCATTTTGACTGGCACATTCAAGGGCAAAAAGGTATGACGTTTTCTCTCCATTACTGTTTGGGAAGACGGAGCAGATTTCACATGCCTCATACCAGTGGGCATATGATCATCTCAAGAGAAAACCTGTGAAAGAGCTCGGATGTCTTTTGTGGAAGGACAAGAAAACGGCTTGCTAAGTTTTACATCTTCTGTTTCTGTATTTTTAGTGTAACAGGCCTGAGTGTGGGTGTGTATTCTACCCGCCTTCTTCCCTCCCCCTTCCTTCCCCAGTCCTTACAGTTACATCTGTCCTCTCCTTTGTCCCCTCTGTGAAACTGCCACTACCAAAGTTTGCGTTCATTGATGACTGGATGTTTAACATGCGTATTTATCAAGGTGTAAAGATTCTCTGTACCTACGGCTATAATAGTCTCTGCATGCTTGTAATAAAGGACAATATTATCATGCCCTGTTGGGGTGGGGGGGGGGGGGGGTTGGCACAGGTGGCTGTATTCATGGAGATGGAAGTGAATCTTTTTTAACTGCACTTACCTTGGAAGGCGTCTTCCATTTGTCACTGTATTGAGTGTGTCAGACCATGGGAAAGCCGAGCGTTTTCAGGTTCAGGGTTGGGCCTTGGCAGAGGCCTCAGAGTTTCCCGTCCTTCCAGTGAACTTTGGTATGCAAGTGAGAACAAATGGGCTTCAAATTTTTATCACCTGGTTCACTCATCCACGAAAATTCCTGTCACATTTTAGTGGGCATCGGTGTTTTTTGTCATTGTTGTTGTTGGTTTTGGTTTTTTTTTATTCTTCCCACTCCATTGTGATGTTGCCTCAGGATCATCTGCAGAAGATGCAGTGATGGATTTTGTAGAAGTTGTGTTCCACACACTAGCTAAGAGTCCATTCAGATCATGCAATATCTTGCAATTAAACAAAAATAATTTCCCAGTATTGGAAAGTCAAAAGAATTATCGATGCAAGTCATGGAAATAAAATTAAGTTCTCCAACAAATAGTGTTGTGTTTGTTTTTCAAGCATGCACACGTGTCAGTGTGCGAGAATCAACCAGCCTGTTACAGCTGTTGTCAGTGGCCGAGTTGAGAACAACAGGCACGCATTTCATGAGTGAAAACAGCTAAACTGTGGTTGTGGACATTTTCTCAAAATGGCAGGGAAAGGTCGTTAAAAACTCACGGAATTTCTAATGTCGAATCCAGAAACCTATATTCTTATCATGGAATTTTGTACTGGTCAGCCTGTATGGACGCTGCTAGCTCTGCCAGGGTGACTGAGTGATGGACAGGAACGTCCTGTTTGGCTCGGCCAACCAGTTCTGCCAGGATCAGGCGGCTGTTGGAAACGCTGCCCTCCTCATGGAGGTGGTCCATCCCCTGCAACATCACAGAGGATCGGAACTGAAATCTGCCTGCGACAGGTTTTTGTCCGTTTAGATTGTGGGGAGGGTTAGTGTGTGTGTGTGTGTGTTTTGTTGTTTTTTTATGTTGTTGTGTTGGGTTGTTTTTTTGTTTTGTTTTTTTTGGGGGGGGGGGGGGGGGGGTTATGATGCGAGTTGTGGAAGGTTTGGAGTCGCGTGGAGTTGGATGTGTTAAGAATTCATCAATGAGTTGAGCAATACAAATGTGTCAAAAAAATTTTTTTTTTGGGGGGGGGGGGGGGGGGGTGGAAGAATGTTGAGCAGTTAGAAATCTTTGTCTGTCTGTCTGTCTGTCTCTCTCTCTCTTCTCTCTCTCTCTCTCTTTTTTTTTTGTTACTGCAGTGTCTTGAGCAGAAGAGGTGTGCCAGACAAAATGTGTTTTCATTTAAGAGTGTTGAGGAATTGGAGATTTTTATCTTTAATTGAGGCATGGTCAGCAGTAAAAGTGAGTCAGTTGAAGGATATTTTGTTTGCTATCGAAGCAAGTTATCCAGAGAACGTGTGTCACAGTTGAAGATATTTGTTGTTGAAGTATGTCCAATGCTGCAAAAGGGTTTGTTTTTTTTTTAGCATGTTACATAATGTCAGTTTCTTTTTTTTTTAGTTGAGCATGCTGTTGATGAAAGTGCAAGATTTTTGTTGTGGAAGTGTTTCAGAGGAAGATTGTTCTGTTGAAGCTTCTTGAACAGCGGAAAGTGTGGTGAATGCTGGATGTATTTTCTCATTGAGACGCATATTAAGTCGTTTCATTTACATACATATGTAAGAGTTCAGTTGGTGGAGAGCATGGTAAATCATC
>CM065745.1:27181687-27201687 GCA_033310375.1 Conus canariensis | reverse complement strand
GGAGCGCTGTGCGAGTCCCTTCTGTGGTCTATACTACGGCCGAGAGGGCAATTTTCGGCCCAACCCCGGGAGGGTGCCTCCATGCCCCGATCCAAAAGCACCGTATCCCAGGCCACGGTAATCGCAGTCGGGCAGCGCCTCAACGCCGATCGCCCCACATCTCCAGGAGTCGTCCCCTGGCGACACAGGCTAGACCCGCCGTCCCCCATACGGCTGGAAGGATCGCTGCGCCGCCTGACACTGACCTGTCACATCAGTGCTCCTTAAAGGAGATCTGCCACCTCTCCCTCGGCGTTCGCTGCTATGCCGCCTCGCAGGGAATTGACGACGCTCGGGTATTTCACTCCTTCCGTCATGGTCGGGATCACATGTTCTAATTATAGACCACGATCCGCTGGATCGGGTTTCACTTGTGGCTTTAAAGACGAGACTTGGTTGACACTTGATCTAGGCTTGAACCCAACGCGCCGGGCTGGACTGACCTCGTGTGACCAGCTGACATAGTGTGCACCACTAACTTAGCTCTGTGTGTGTGTGGTTGTGTGGGTGTGTTGGCATGTGTGTGTGTGTGTGTGTGAGCGTGCGTGAGTGTGTGTGTGTGTGTGTGTGTGGTGGTGTGAGAGAGAGAGAGAGAGAGCATGCACGTGTGTTCATATGCCTGTTAATGCACACGCAAACAACCACACACTGAAGTATAATGGCAGTAATTAAGCGTATGGAGGAGGCAGCTGATAGAATGGCAGTTAAGAGGGTGATAATTCATTTCAAATATTACAACTTTTTTTTTTTTTTTTGGTAGTTAATTTTTGATGAACGTTTCTAAAATGAAATTAAACAAGTCTAAGAATTTAAGAAACATATAATCTAAAACCAAAACAACAACAACAACAAAAAGTAAAATGTCACAGGTGCACATACACACTATCTCCCATTGCAAGCGCGAAACCACAGAGTTCTACACATTGACACAGACATGTCTGTCAACTACAGACCAAATCGCTGTGCACAATCCTACAGACCAAATCGCTGTGCACAATCTGGGAAGAGAGAGAGTGAGGGGGGGGGGGGGGGGGGGAGACGAACGACCAATACGTCATAAAAAGACCACTCATCTCTAATTGATTAATTTTTGCGTCAGCCATGACGCAATGCCAGCTGACACCGGGGAAACAAAAGCAAGACAACACAACAAACAACCAAACAAGCTTGTATCTTTCATTTCAGACACCGACTTGTCAACACAGAAAAAAAAAAGAAGAAGAAGAATAAAGAAAGAGAAAAAAAAAAAAGAGAAAGAAAGAAAGAAAAACGTCCTCCTGTTTGTCCTTTTCGCATAGCTGTGCAGACAAGTCTCCGGTTCAGTGCCTCAGAATGGAATACATTCAGGTGTCTCTGACCTAATTCACAGGCGAGCGAGAAGAGGGCAGTCACTGCGCCCCTTTACCCATGGAAAGAAATGCCCAAGAAAGTAATGCAAAGCCCCCCCCCCCCCCCTTCCCTCCCCTACCCCTTCACCCTTCCCCGATTCTCCCGATTTACGTTGTCTTACCGCTCCCCCCCCCCCCCCCCCCCCCCCCCCCCCCCCCCCCCCCCCCCCCCCCCCCCCCCCCCCCCCCATCAAACAGCGAATCGTTCAGCAAACTTTGAAACACATGGAAGTGCTGTACTATAAGCGTTTCTTTTGGAAACCAATAAAAATACATCTTAAATAAATGTTAGCGAACCGCCCAGAGAAACGTGGACAAACGAGTCACAAGACAAAACACTACGCGTTTCGACCTCTTAGGTCTTCCTCAGGTGAGAAACAAACGAATAAAACAACGAAAATTCACTTAGCTTTGATCGCTTCAGAGTTCAGCGCAAGGACAATAAAATAAGTACGGTTGACACCCCCCCCCCCCTCCATCCCCCTCCTCTCCTCTCCACTCCCTTCTCATATAAACAAACCTCTCTCTCTCTCTCTCTCTCTCTCTCTCTCTCTCTCTCTCTCTCTCTCTCTCTCAAACGCACGCACAGACACAAAAGCGCGAGCGCTAGCATGTACATTGAACCGAAAACAATAGGCGTGCATCGATCGATTGATTAGCAGCTAAACCTGTAACGGTTGATTTAGCATGACGGTTTTCATCCGTGTTCTTGTACCAGCTAGTGTGCATCAGCTGTGAAACATCAAACCCCTCTCCACACACTGCCCCTCCCCTCCCTTACCCTCCTCTCTCTCTCTCTGTCTGTCTTTCTGTCTGTTTCTCTCTCTTTCTCTCTCTCTCTCCCTCTCTCCCCCCCCTCTCTCTCTGTCTGTCTTTCTGTCTGTTTCTCTCTCTCTCTCTCTCCCCCCTCTCTCTCTCTCCCCCCTCTCTCTCTCTCTGTGCGCGTGTGTGTGTGTGTGTGTGTGTGTCTCTCTCTCTCTCTCTCTCTCTCTCTATATATATATATATATTGTGTGTGTGTGTGTGTGTGTGTATATATATAGATATATTATATGTGTTGTATGTGTGTGTTGTGTGTGTGTGTGTGTGTGTGTGTGTGTGTGTGTGTGTGTGTGTGTGATTGTCACATACATTTGTTTTATATATGTTATATATTATTCACAAAACCTCGATAAGTAAAAAAAAAAAAAAAAAAAAAGTCTGTAACTCAACTCCAAAACGCCAAAGTCCCTTAAAAAAAATAATAATAACAATACATAAATGGGGAAAAAAATTATTGAGATGCTACCAGCAAAAAATCCAGGGCCTTGAAAACGACTGATGACGAGGACAACATCATGGAATAGACCTAAGCGTTCATGGATGGGTCATCAGAAGGACAAGGGAGGAATGAGGGTGGAGGAGAGTTCATTGATTACAGAGATGGCAGACCTGACCTCCGGAGTCTTTTTTTTTTTTTTCCCAACAGGAAGAACCTTCTTCAACTTTAGAACAAGGTCATCAGCATTGCTCCAGGCTATGAAGATTGGATTGGATTGGACATAAGCTGCGAAAGCCTGCAAGCAACACCACCAGACAAGCCCTAACATGGAACCCCCCAAGGAAAACGGAAAAGAGGTCGGCCAAGGAACACCTGGCGCAGGGGGGGGGGGGGGGGGGGGCCTGGGAAGCAGACATCAGGAACATGGGGATGACTTGGAACCAGCTGGAAAAAAAAGAGCCCAGGACAGAGATGCCTGGAGATCCTTGGTTGGCGGCCTGTACCCCTGGAGGGGTGATAGGCGATGATGATGATGATGATGATGATGATGATGATGATGATGATGAAGACCTCCACCCAGAACAGCCGCCAACCTTCACACACACACGCGCGCGCGCGCGCGCGCGCGCACGCACGCACGCATGCACGCACACACACACACACACACACACACACACACACACACACACACACACACATACAAGATTGCGTCTTCTTCACCGATGGCACATCTCTTAACTGGAAAGACTCCCAACAGCTCCAGGACTAAACAGCAGCTGCGTGACGTCAGGCAGGCCCTCAGCAACCTCCCTACATCATCTGCCGTGAACTTTGTCCTCCAGTGGTTGCCGTCTCAGCGTGGGATAGACGGGAACCAGAAAGCTGATGTCCTTTCCGAAACAAGCAGAGAAGCCTGGCCTGCCCCACTGGGTGTCCTGCGGTGAGGTGAGAATCCATATTCCGCCGCCAGAACATCCACCGGTGGGTTTGGCATCAGTACTGGTGTGAACCCAATCCACCATGCAGTTACAGAGACAGGAGCAGACAACTCTTCTCCGGTTGAGGACCGGCCAGTGCAGACTGCTGACCCCTCACCGTGTGCACTCTTTATTTCTCAAACACACCACTGTTCCTGTGGGACGGAAATCCAGACCTCCTGCTGAACGCAAAATCAGCACTGTCCGACCCCCATGATCTGCTACGACGCCGAACCTGGCCAGAGGGAGCCGACCTCCGTGGCCAACACGTGGGGCAGCCGTGCCGACACACGTTGAAGACTCTGTGCTCTGTCAGAATGTACAGGGCTGAAGATTGAATCAACAAGACACATCGCTGGTTTCAAAGGGAGGTGACTACAGGCGGACATTGAAACAAATCTTAAAAAGACTTTAAAATTAAATCCGCCAGTTAACATGGACAAACAAACTACAAGACAAAACACGACGCGTTTCGACCTCTTAGGTCTCCCTCAGGCGAGACAAGCAACATTCAGGACAATGAACACGAAGAACGGATAATCACTTTATCTTCTCAAATTCGGCGCAAGATGGGTGTTTATCTTGCCTGAAGAAGATCTAAGAGGTCGAAACGCGTCGTGTTTTGTCTTGTAGTTTGTCTATGTTAACTGGAGGATTTACTGTAAATTCCTTTTGGAATTCAAGATAAACCGCATTTACACGCCGCTGAAGAAGAGGTGTGTTACGTTCAGACACACCGGAGACACACACACACACACACACACACACACACACACACAAGCCCATCAAACACACACACACACAAGCCCATCAAACCCCACACACACACACACACACACACACACACACACACACACGCACACACACACACACACACACACACAAGCCCATCATACACGCGCGCGCGCGCACATACACACACACACACACACACACACACACACACACGTCCATCATACACACGCGCGCGCGCACACACACACACACACACACACACACACACACACACACGCACGCACGCACGCACGCACGCAACACACACACACACACACACACACACACACACACACACACACACACACACACACACATGCGGACAGACCCACATATGTACTATGTGTCCATCAAAGAGCTGAAAACGTGACAGCGTTGAAGAGCTGAACAATGTATTGCGTTAGCAAGCATAGACACGCTTTAATTTAAAACAATGTCAAACAATTATAGCTCTGAGATTCTGACCAAACGCTCACACTTTTTCGAACGGGCCAGCATTCTACACGAACACGTCATGTTTCGTTGGTTTCGACTGTCATCGGTTGCATTCGTTTCCAGCGAACGTTAAAAAGTTCGTGACCAACTCGAAAGGGACTTAAGCCTGTCTGATACTTTTTTTTTTCCTTCCGATTTTCATCCGCTTCATGCTGAAGAGTCAAAAAAAAAAAAAAAAAAAAAGCTGGCCACACGTATCGCCATGTTGTCCCTTTCTAGCAGTGTGGACGGTGTTGTGTGTTTGGATTGTTTGCTCTCCTACCTGTTTTGGCTATGTAGATTTAACGAGATCGTCCAAAACAAACAAACAAACCAAAAAAAAAAAAAAAAAAAAAAAACACACACACAGGTAATGGAAAAAAAGATTAACAGTGAATACGAAAAATTTCAACAGAATAATTGGTATGGCCAGGAATGCAGAGTCACGAACTATAAGGTGCGTAGAGTGTTGAGAACATGTAGAAGAACTGTAGATAAGAATGATACATCCTTGTACTGTATCGCAAGACGTGAATATAAAAATCTGAATAAAAAGAAGTAGAAAGATTGCAATGACTCGTTAAATGAACTTTTGGGTTCTATTAAAAGTGAACAGAAATTCTGAGGGACAATGCACAAGATTCGTAAAAAGAAATCTGTCAAGTGCGTGAAACCTCTCACAAAAGGCATTAAACGCTTAGAGGCAAAAGGGACGTTGTACGTAGTATACAAATAGGTAATAGAACCATTAACAAGTGTGCCTTACCCATCGCACACGGTCGAACCGTGTCAAGGAGGACGAAGCGGTCAGGTGACAGATGGCACCTAAGGTAGTGAGGAGTTCGGACCTGCCCGACAGCGAAAGGGGAGAGGAATGTAACCACTAGGACCTCGGTGCACCAAGTGAGCGCTAAATACTCAGTCAGCTGAGGTTCTTTTGTAAACAGTCTTTGAAGAGCAGGAGTCTTGGACTCGTTCGGATGGTATTGCCGTGGGTCACTGTGTTGGTTTGATTGTCAGGCTGGTTGAACGCGCGTGGATGTTGTTATCGTAGCCCTCTTTAAGATAATTACTGTGTTAAAGTGGCCTCCGAAGTCGGCGGGAATTTTCGATGTCCATCCGGTGCCAAGTGTTTGTTTGCTAATCAATTAGGTAGGGATGTGTGTAAATGCTGATGTGTGGAGAATGTAGCGAATGGAGAATTCAGGGTACTTGTGAACTAGGGGTTTGAGAAGCAGCATGGACAAAGGCATGGCCCGAAGGGGAATCCTTTGTTTCCATCCCTATATAAACTGAGGGAGAACAACGTGAAAGGAGGAACACCAAGAGAGAGAGAGAGAGAAGGCAGAGGAGAGAGAGAGAGAAGAGAGAAGGGTGGGCAGGACAGAGAACGGGTCGAGAGAAACGTGGTCTGGGAGATAGAAGAGACAGCAAAGTCTTAGGGAAAGACAAACTGGAAGAGAAGAAAACTAAGTTTGAAGCCCAGAGGTGGGTGAAGACAGACAAACTGAAATTGAACCCAGAGGTGGGTGAAAGAGACGAAGAAGAAGAGTTCTACGTCGAGATCCCAGAGACGACCACGAAGACCCAGTCCTGAAACCTGGAGCCAGTCAACCAAGGGCATCACCATCAAGCAGTGCTGAAGAAGACGTGAAGAGACTTTTTCAAGAACTGTGGTGTGGTGTGAAAGCGTGGTTGTGTGTGTGAAAACCTGGCCAGGTAAGAAGTCATTTTCATTATAACCCGGGATTAGGAAGTATTGATCTTTTATGTGTTGATTTGTTCATTTTGTGTAATTGGATTTTTCATGTTTGATTATAGTAGCATAGAAATTGGATTTCTTGTGCTCAGTCGTGTTAGGAGAGAAACGAATGCGTGACATCCCATTCCCAGAGAGAGGTGAATGTTTGGTGGGCGCATGAGTGTGCATATGCGTGTATGAGTGCCAAGACAACCTTGGTGTGTTAAGCCTGACCAATAATACATCAACTTAGTGCACTTAAGCAATACCATCACGATTTCCCCCGTCCTGGACAAAGTGACGAGCCTGCCAGGATTGCATGGCCCAAATTAGTCTCAGGCGGGAAACAAAGTGAGTACTAGAGTAGTACTGGGGCGAAGCGTCCACTAAAGGCAATTTTAATTAGCTCTTCTAATTATTTCCTTTAGTTCTTTGAGTGTTGAGTATTGACTTGTGTGTAGGGTGGTTGTATTAATCATAGGTCGTTCAGAGAAACGAAGAACGAGGTTCTAGTCTTAACTCTCACAGAAGCTGTGGTTTAAGATTAAGGCTCCTTTGTGTTAGGAACACTACCACTGGTTGGTGTACTCGTACCGTTTAGTTGATAAACTGTGTATCACCTTTTTCCGGGTTTATAAGCGTAACTGTTTTAGTGGTGCTAAAACATATTGAAAAAAAATGGCTGAAGAAAGTTTTACCCCATAGAAAAACTAGTAAGTTTGGGGAAAGAAATGGGATATACAGGAGATGAACTGCGTAAATTCATTGAACTCAGCAGAAGACTGAGAGAGATGAAAGGGCTGGAAGGAGGAAGTTTGAAAAGGAACAGCTAGCAGCTGCCAAAGTGAGAGCAGATGCAGAGAATGCAGCTGCCAAAGTGAGAGCAGATGCTGAGGCCGAGAGACTTAGGCTTGAAACTGCTGCGTTGAAGGCTAAAACAGATGCAGCAGATGCAGAGAGTGCAGCTGCCAAAACGAGAGCAGATGCAGAGAGTGCAGCGGCTAAAGCGAGAGCAGATGCAGCAGATGCAGAGAGTGCGGCTGCCAGAGCAAGAGCAGAAGCGGAATCAGAGATTTTAGCCAAACAAATTGAGTTGGAAAGAATAAAATCTGAAAATCGTAGTGAGATAGACACCAGTTCTGAGTCAGTAGGCCGCAGACTAAGTTGCGCACCTAGACTCAAACTCCCACTGTTCAGAGAAGAAACTGATTCGATCGATGCCTATATCAGTCGGTTTGAATCGGTTGCCGAGCACGAGGGCTGGCCCGAAGATGACTGGGCAATAAACCTGTCTGCCTTGTTGACAGGTCGTGCGTTACACACTGTTTCCACCTTACCCAAAGGTGATCAGAGGGATTTTGACAAGGTGAAACAAGCAGTACTAAAGGCATATGATTTGACTGAAGAAGGCTTTAGGCGTAAGTTTCGCGAGGCGAGAATCGAACAGGGTGAGACATACACACAGTTCGGAGTTAGACTGGATCACTATTTCAACAAGTGGGTAGAACTTAGTGGAGTAGACAGTGATTTTGAAGGCCTCAAGACACTGGTGATGAAGGAACAGATACTTGATGGTTGTGGAACGGGCCTCACAATCCACATTAAGGAAAAAGGTGCAACCACAATAGCTGAAGTACTTGAGACAGCTGAGACTTAGGGGAAGCGAGGCGTGATTTGCCTGAACAAGAGGAAAGCCCGGAAGCATATTCAGAGGATAGCAGGCCAGCACATATCTCACGCAACGGGCCAGTATTGCACGCCCGCAGGCCCACGGCATCACGTGAGCAAACAAGGGTGAAGGCCCACGTGGTTAAGGCTGTAGATGAGTGTACCTGCTTCCTGTGCAATAAGACAGGGCACTTGGCTAGGGATTGTATATTTAAGTCACAGAAGGCAGCAGCAATGAGAGTCAGGCCAAGAGAGAGGCAGACAGAAAAACGTGAACAAGATGACAGTGTTATTTTGTCTGGATTGTGCTGTGTGTTCACAGATTCAGGCGATAACATGGATGTGCACAAAGGCAGAGTAGGGGACAGTGTGGTTAATGTCATTAGAGACTCTGGGTGCACTGGCGTAATGGTGAAGGAATCCCTGGTTAAGGAGGGACAATTCACAGGTAAAACGCAGAGGTGTAGACAAATAGATGGAACAGTAGCAGAATTCAAAACGGCACTGGTGTTCATTGATACACCATTCTATAGTGGAAGTGTACAGGCTTTGGCTGTTCCGAAGCCACCATATGATTTGGTAATTGGGAACACTTCAGGAGCACGTGGGTACGAAAACCCAGACCCTGATTTCTGTGTTGAGTCAGAGAAAAGAAATCACGGGAGAGAAAGGCCTCAGGCGGTCACACACTCCAGAAAGCATTGGACCATGTCCAGTGAGACTAACCCCACTCACTTACGGGCAGAGCAAAAGGGCGATAACTCGCTTAGAAAATTGTTTAGGTTCGCTCACACCGGACAGAAGAAAGGTGTTAAGGAGGGCACCATCGGTTTTGAGCTTGAAGATGGGGTATTATACCGAACTTTCACGCATTCAAGTTCGGGGAAGATGAAAAGACAGATCGTTCTGCCTACAAACCGCAGAAAGGCGGTGATGTCAGAAAATCACGTGACGTCAGCCTCGGGCCATCTCGGTAAGAAGGCCACACAAAAGATTGTGACGCGAGAGTACCACTGGCCCGGTATCCTAGGTGATGTAAGGCGTTTCTGTGCACATTGCAACACATGCCACGGGGCACGCAAAGGTGTGTGTACAGAAAGAGAGATCGGACGGGTCTTACCAAAAGGGGGCCGTAGGCCAAATTAAAATGGTCGGGCGAAAAGTCAGGTATTGGGTGCGTGTGTCTTTTGCAGTGTCGTGTATGCGTGACGTGGCTGGTTGCGGGCCACGTGTATGAAGAGAAAGGGAGAGAATTTCCGTAGAAACATAAGTTTATCTATATATGGCCACACTACTTAGAGCTGGTGGAAGTTTCAGACTGGTGTTGATATTTGTTTGGTTAGTACGTACGGTATTGATTTTTCTCTAATTTTGTTGCAAGGTAAATCTTGTGTGCGTTCTCTGGTGTAAGGAGGCTTATGAGAGGCCTAGATTAAGTTGGTTTAAATGAGAGAATTGTGAGAGTTTCAGCTCCTTGAATGTGTTTTAGCCAGTGCAGGGCATTGTCTTGAAGTGGGGGGAATTTGTCAAGTGCGTGAAACCTCTCACAAAAGGCATTAAACGCTTAGAGGCAAAAGGGACGTTGTACGTAGTATACAAATAGGTATAGAACCATTAACAAGTGTGCCTTACCCATCGCACACGGTCGAACCGTGTCAAGGAGGACGAAGCGGTCAGGTGACAGATGGCACCTAAGGTAGTGAGGAGTTCGGACCTGCCCGACAGCGAAAGGGGAGAGGAATGTAACCACTAGGACCTCGGTGCACCAAGTGAGCGCTAAATACTCAGTCAGCTGAGGTTCTTTTGTAAACAGTCTTTGAAGAGCAGGAGTCTTGGACTCGTTCGGATGGTATTGCCGTGGGTCACTGTGTTGGTTTTATTGTCAGGCTGGTTGAACACGCGTGGATGTTGTTATCGTAGCCCTCTTTAAGATAATTACTGTGTTAAAGTGGCCTCCGAAGTCGGCGGGAATTTTCGATGTCCATCCGGTGCCAAGGTTTGTTTGCTAATCAATTAGGTAGGGATGTGTGTAAATGCTGATGTGTGGAGAATGTAGCGAATGGAGAATTCAGGGTACTTGTGAACTAGGGGTTTGAGAAGCAGCATGGACAAAGGCATGGCCCGAAGGGGAATCCTTTGTTTCCATCCCTATATAAACTGAGGGAGAACAATGTGAAAGGAGGAACACCAGGACAGAGAGAGAGAGAAGGCAGAGGAGAGAGAGAGAGAAGAGAGAAGGGTGGGCAGGACAGAGAACGGGTCGAGAGAAACGTGGTCTGGGAGATAGAAGAGACAGCAAAGTCTTAGGGAAAGACAACTGGAAGAGAAGAAAACTAAGTTTGAAGCCCAGAGGTGGGTGAAGACAGACAAACTGAAATTGAACCCAGAGGTGGGTGAAAGAGACGAAGAAGAAGAGTTCTACGTCGAGATCCCAGAGACGACCACGAAGACCCAGTCCTGAAACCTGGAGCCAGTCAACCAAGGGCATCACCATCAAGCAGTGCTGAAGAAGACGTGAAGAGACTTTTTCAAGAACTGTGGTGTGGTGTGAAAGCGTGGTTGTGTGTGTGAAAACCTGGCCAGGTAAGAAGTCATTTTCATTATAACCTGGGATTAGGAAGTATTGATCTTTTATGTGTTGATTTGTTCATTATGTGTAATTGGATTTTTCATGTTTGATTATAGTAGCATAGTAATTGGATTTCTTGTGCTCAGTCGTGTTAGGAGAGAAACGAATGCGTGACATCCCATTCCCAGAGAGAGGTGAATGTTTGGTGGGCGCATGAGTGTGCATATGCGTGTATGAGTGCAAAGATAACCTTGGTGTGTTAAGCCTGACCAATAATACATCAACTTAGTGCACTTAAGCAATACCATCATGATTTCCCCCGTCCTGGACAAAATCACAGCCTTTAAATGATACCTCCACTGATGAATGGTTTTAGCATTTGAACAGCGTACTAAATAAAAACTAACTTTAGTATCAGAGCAATATATTATTGGATAATACGGGAAATGCTGTGCTGGATAGATCTATGACAAGAGAAAAGGTACTGCTGGCTATTAAGAAGAAAAAAATAGTAGAGTTGCTGGACCTGATGGTCTTATCAGTCAATTTTTCAAGTATTCTGGAGAATCTGTTGTTGATTTCCTAGTACAGTTATTGAATTGTCTGTTTGATGAAGGAGTTCATCCTGAAAGTTGGAAAGAATCTATAATTTTGCCACAGTTTAAGAAAGGTGATGTGAATGATGTGAATAACTACAGAGGCTTCTCATTGTGTAAAATAAATATCAAATTGTATGGTTTTGTTCTTAATTCTAGATTACAGGAATGGATAAATCTGAATGACATTACTGGTGAACATCAAGCTGGTTTAAAAAAAAGGATGTTGTTCTGTCGATCATATGTTTACTTTGTCAGCTGCAGTACAAAAACGGTTTGCAAATAAACAAAAACTGTACGTTGCTCTAGATTCAGTTTCTAGCAAGTTGATGTGACCCGTTCTATGGAAAAATGGTATTAAAAGCAAGCTTTTTACTTGTGTAAGAAATATGTTTAATGATGTGAAGGTGCGAATTAGATCAGGAGCAAAACTATCAGGTGTGAATTGTACACGGGGAGGGGGTAAAACAAGGGGGGGGGGGGGGGGTTGTAACGCTCTTCTGTTTTCACTGTTCAGCAGAGAACTTCCGTTGGAAATGAATAAGAATGGTGTCATGGTGTTGCTTCTGACCTGATGGCATTATTCACATTGTGCGTTGCTGATGATATAATTCTTCTTTATATAACTGTAGTTGGACTACAAAGACAGTTAGAGAGCTTACATTCGTCTGCTTCCAGATTGGAGCCGACTGTGAACATGGCCAAAACTAGTATCATTGTTTTTCGTAAAGGTGGCTACTTTGCACAGAGTGAGAAATGGTATTATGGTAATGAGAAAATAGAAGCTGTCGACGCATATGAATACCTTGGCATTTATTTTTCAGCTAGACTAAGTTTTGAGCGTGCCATGTCAAGATATAGGTATAAGGGAGAGACAGGGAAAAAAAAAAAAAAAAAGCAGTGATAGCTATCATGCGTATATCGTGTAGACAGGAGGCTGCTCGTTTACTCTTTATAAAGAATCATTTGTTTCTCGGGTTCATCCAATAATGCACTATGGAGCTGAAATCTGGGGATTTGAAAAAGGTTTCGTTATTGAGAGAGTACATTTGTTTGGTGTGAAGCGATTTTTGAATGTTGACTCTCAAAGTCGTAATGAACTTGTGTATGGTGAGCTTGGAAGATACCCAGTTCATGTAAACTCGTACTTTAAATGTATAAAATACTGGTTGAGTTGAACTCAAATGGACGAAAACATGCTACCATTAAAAGCATACAAGTCACAATATAATTCAGATATCAATAGTAAGAAAACTTGGGCAACAAATGTTCGGCAGTTTTTTTAATTCACGTGGAGTTGCTTTTGTATGGGACAATCAAGGTGTTCAATGTATTCCAGCTTTTCTTAAATGTTTCAAGCAAAGATTCATTGATTGTAGATGGCAGGATTGGCACAGCCACATACACGATAGTGATAGGTTTGCACAGTACAGACGTTTTGAAACATCGTACATGAAAGAAGTTTACGTTGACTTTAGATATGGTCTCAAGAGGGAAAATGAGATGGTTTGCCGACTGTGTCATCTGGCTGAAGAAGATGAAATTTATTCCTTTTCTGTTGTCCAAGTCTAGGTGATATTAGAAACACTTTTATGAAGCCAAAGTATTGCAATGACCCATGTAAATTTGAACTGACTTCGCTTTTGTCATCAAGAAATGAAACTACTGCATCCAATCTAGCACAGTATGTTTATAAAGCTCAGAAAATACTCGATACTGCAACATCCTAGTATGTCCGTGAAGAATACGTATTACTGTGCCAGCTGTTCTAATATGGTGTTCGTTTTCTCTGATGTGAACATTACAGTGTCACTGGTTGCATTAAGTATTGTTAATATGCTTTGTGTGTGTGTGCACCCCTTCAGTGAGGGGCCTTGGCCTACACTATATAAACTTTCACATTCGTATTCTCTCTCTCTCTCTCTCTCTCTCTCTCTCTCTCTCTCTCTCATACACACACACACACACACACACACTCTCTCACTCTCTCTTTTACTGTTTATGTGTGCGTGTGTGCGTGCGTGCCTGTGTGTGTGTGTGTGTGTGTGTGTGTGTGTGTGTGTGTGTGTGTGTGTGTGTGTGTGTTGTTCTCTGTCTCTCTCTGTCTGTCTCCCTGTCTCTATTTTTCTCTCCCTATCATTCTGTCCACGTCTCTCTGTGTGATACAATAAACGAACTGCAGAAAAAGTCCAACGGTGTACCGAAATATTCAAACAGTCAGTATGGAGCAAAACTCTAAGATTCTGTACATGAATATTATCAAAGAAAAAGCATACGCTTGCACACTTGCGCGCACTCTCTCTCTCTCTCTCTCTCTCCTCTCTCTCTCTCTCTCATATCTATCTATCTGTCTGCATGTGTATTGAATCATACAGAGACAGACAGACAGACAGAGACACAGAGAGAGAAGAGAGGGCGCAAAATGCACTGACTTCATTAAATGGCCGACAGAAAGGTAACTGTACAGAACTGACGTCATAATATCAACGTGATCACGCGAATCCCAGAAGTTTGGGCATCTTCCGCCACACCTTTCGGTATTTCCGACCATAACGATGCCATTTATCGGCTAAGGAGGTTGTTATACACCGTTTGCCATTTCTGATCCTAACGATGTCATTAATAGGCCAAGGAGCTCATTATACACCTTATTTTGTGTGGTATTTCTGACCATAACGATGTCATTTATAGACTGAGCATGCAGCTCTTTAAGCGGCCCGGAGACGGGAGGACAAACCAGCCCTGTGACAACATTGCCGATCTACGTTGTGCCAATATTGCCGGTCAATGTTGTGGCAATAGTGCCGGTCAATGTCGTGGCAATATTGCCGATCAATGTTGTGGCAATATTGCCGATCAATGTTGTGGCAATAGTGCCGATAATGTTGTGGCAATATTGCCGATCAATGTCGTGGCAATATTGCCGATTAATGTTGTGGCAATAGTGCCGATTAATGTTGTGGCAATATTGCCGGTCAATGTCGTGGCAATGTTGCCGATTAATGTTGTGGCAATATTGCCGATCAATGTTGTGGTAATATTGCTGAAACAATATCTCACAAGCGTGGCCAGTCAACACGGAAGACAACCTGTGAACTCATTTTCACCCCTCACCTTTCACCCCGCTTAATGTGCGCACGCTGTATGCGGAGGGGAACGAATGCCGTTGATTCGAACGTAGAGAGTGTAGTCACTGCGAGGTGAAAAAAAAAAAAAAAAAAAACAACAACTTTGGCAGCTCTCAGACGTAAGTAATGAGACAAGGGGTGTAATATCTTACGTGGGTGCTTGTGCAGCAGAGATAGTCAACCCTGCAGACACACCTGTAACGTTATCGTTCGCGAGTATTCTGGGTCAGTCACTAATCACATCAGCACAACAAACCCAGTTTGACGTCAGTCTTTGTGTGTTCTGTGCGCCTGGTGTTTCAACTGGTGCTAGTGGATTGGTACTATATAGGCCGCTTCGCTGAGAGTTGTAGGCCAATGATCGTCTGTCTCTCCATCGAAGCAAATGTCATTTTTTTCTTGTTTGTTTACTATTTGCATCTCCGTGCCTCATATCATCAGCGCTTTAGATCACAAAGAAATGGCGGTACAGTATACCCTATGAAGCTAAAATCCACGTGTAGGAAAACGCGAAAATGGTTTAAAAAAGAAAAAAAAAGAAAGAAAGAAAGAAAGAAGAAAAAAAAAAACAGCCAACCAAACAAAATTAAAAAAAAAAAAAAACCTCGTATTCTATTATTTTCAAGACGTCTCATCAGATCCTAACACTTGGCTGTGGAGGTGTGCGATTTGAATAAACTGTCTGCAACTACATCAAAGCGAACTTGCCAATATGCGCACGCGCATGTGTGTGTGTGTGTGTGTGTGTGTGTGTGTGTGTGTGTGTGTGTGTGTGTGTGTGTGTGTGTGTGTGCGTGCGTGCGTGCGTGCGTGTGTGTGCGTGCGTGCATGCGTGCGTGTGTGTGTGTCTGAAGCCACAAAATTGTCTGTCAGTGAATCATCATAACACCAAACACAGTTAACACTTACTTGATGAGAACACTGGGGATTCGCTTCCTATGCATCCTGTGCCTGTGTCCGATACCACGAGAGTACGCTCCCTTTTAAACTTCCGACTGCTTGCAAAATGGAACTCGTCTGAACTGTCAAGTGAAAAGTGTCCACAGTGATGAAGAAAGCAAAAACTGTCAGCATTTTGAAATGATAAGTATTCTCTTCTGTTGAATCTGCATCCCTTTGAATTCTTCCTGGAGGGATGATCACTTCCGAGAAAGACCCGAAACAATGTGTAAGATGTCCTTTCCTATCGACCAGACAGAGGTTACCTGTGGTTGTTCATACTCAGTCGTGTCCTCTGTTTGACGATTTTCAAGATCAGAGGGCCTTGCCTGCCTTGAGTGAATGTTCAGTTGCACGTGCTTATTGTCTCAGTCGTTGCCGGGAGCACGAGTCAAGTGCAGAATACCCGGGCAAGCTTGGAGTGTCCTTTTTGACTCGCATGTCCAACAAGTGAGTCTCTGTAATTATGCTTTTTCGAGTGTGTGTGTGTGTGTGTGTGTGTGTGTGTGTGTGTGTGTGTGTGTGTGCGTGCGCGCGCGCGCGCGCGTGAGTGTGTGTGTGTGTGTGTGCGTGCGTGCGTGCGCGCGCGTGTGTGTGTTTATGTGTGTGTGTGTGTGTGTGCACGCGCGCGCGTGTTATGTATGATTGACTGTGCTCGCGTTTCAGCACAAATGTCTAATTTCATACTCTGCCAAAGAATAAGCAGGTATTAACTCCTATACACTCCGAGGTAGATGGAGAAAGGGCCATGGTTACTTCTGCAATCTGAAACTACCAGAAAAAAAGCGCCCCTTTTGTGGGGATACTCACCAGTGGTAAAGGGCATGTATATAGTATTGAAGGGGGGGGGGGGGGGGGGGGGGGGGGGGGGGGTTAGGGGCGGGGTTCTAAATGGCGGTGCTCTGTTCATAACACTAGTGGTCTGATTTACTTCACATTTATCATGCAAACTAAAATTCCAGGGGGAAAAAAACCGGGTCTTTTTTTTTGGGGGGGGGGGGGGGGGGGGGGGGGGGGTATTCACTGGATGCGTGGACAGTACCGGGGAACGAAGTGAAAAATTGGGGCTGCTTTCTTTCTAACACTACCAGTGTTCATTCTGTGTGTTCAGGCCCGGAACACAGCGTTGTCCGTGTTCATCATCCTGACTGACGTCAACCTGTGTGATGACAGAGGACCATCAATTGCCGCTTTGCCCACCCAAACACGCCCTCGAGACACTCGGTCTTTCTCTCCGTTGTTACAGTCCGGATTACGTAAATCGAGAATATCACGAAGAAAGAACAAGGAGGGTGACTCTTGCTCTCATGATGAAACAAATAAGCGCCCATAACTCCAAAGGAATGCTGCTTACGACACGGAGTCGCTTAGCAGAAATGACGACACAGAACAAAGGAGGAGACGTCCCCGAAATGGATGTTCCAAGCCTGCCCATATACCCTGTACCTGACACACAACGACAGGCGAAATAAACAAACACAATTCGACATTTAACACAGGCTTTTCGATTTGAAATAGAGTCAAATATCACGCATTCCATTGCTGAATGTTTCTAACCACTTGGGGTACTTTAGCATTTCAGTAGAAAATACATAGTCTGTATTGAACGAAAAGAACACACGTGTGTGCGTGCTGAGGAGTGGATATGTATGTAACAATAGGGTACGTTTCATTGTTAATACCGTTTCCGGTTTTGGAAAATCAAACGTTAACTATTGTGTCGTTGGAAAAGATTGGTTTATAGCAACGCTTTTTTTTTTTTTTCGTACTTGGGACAAAGTGAGTTTTGTCCGTCTATATGAAGTCTGTCTTTGCTGTCCCACGTACAGTTCCACTGACTTTGTCTCATCTTCTTCGACTGTGGTATGGCGAGTCAGCGATCTACGCAGATCCATCACTGTTGTGCTAGGCAATCGGCATAACTCGCATTTTTGGCAAGACCATAATTATGGCGAGGCAAGCAATGCCGGAATTCAAAGTGTCAAACACGCCTCATCGTTGCATTCATATGCATTAAAAACACGACGCTTACTGTCAGCCGTATTAGCTCCGTTGTGGGAGTGTTTATACTGAGGATTTAAAGATCCTTGGTTCAATCCCGGATTCCCAGACCCCCCCCCCCCTCCCACCCCTTTTTTTTTTTTCTTGCTTCGGTAATTCTAAGCGGATCTTTGACGAAGGATTGAGGGAAGGGGGGAGGGGGAAAGAAGAATGGGGGAGAGCGGGACAGGGAAGGGGACGGGGAAAGGGGCATGAAGGGAGGGAGGAGGGGACAAGAGGATGGAGAAGGGGGAGGGAAAGAAATGGGAAACAGCGGAAGGAGCGAAACCGGGGTTAAGAAATGACAGGGGGGGGGGGGGGGGGGGGGGGGGAGAGAGAGAGAGAGAGAGAGAGAGAAAGAGAAGTATGAACAGGGACGGGAGCGGCCTGTGTTTGTATATGGAGAGAGAGAGAGAGAGAGAGAGAGAGAGAGAGGAGAGAGAGAGAGAGATTTTGTTCCTTGGCTTTCAAAGAGCAGAACAACAAGATGTTCTCAGCACCAATGATGACAATCGTTCTTTATTTTATTTGAATAACGTACAAGTCCGTGTGACACCCCCCCTCCTCCCTTCCCTCCCCCTCCCTACCAATCCCCCCCCCCCCCCCCACCACCCAACCCTTCCATCCCTTCTTGGTACCCCAAGCCCTCCCCACTTCCAATCTTTCTTTTTTTTTTTTTGTCAGTCCATTCATCAAACATACAGAATTGTCTACAGGGAAGATGACAAAACGCGATTAGCCCAAGTCAGCCACAAAGCGATCTAGAACATCGGTCGGGCCCGGCACGCTTGCTCCACGATTCCCCGCTGACCGACTTGCCCCCCCCCCCCCCCCCCCCCCCCCCCCGCCTCCGTTTCGGTACACGCATTTGCGCCACCCTCCAACCCCCCCCCCCCCCCGCCCCCTCCCCACCCCCCTCGCTCTCACCCCTCGTTCCACCACACAAAAAGCTTTGGTCCCACTGGGCCTGGCTGGGGCTGCACGTGCTGTACAAGTACAACAAGACCACTTCTTGGTGATCCCCTCCCCCCCCCCCCCCCTTCCCTTCCCTCCTCTCCCCTCCTCCTCCACCTACCCCTCGCCCCCGAATCATTTTTTTTGGACAAAATTCATCATCTTGTCCTTGCACAAACAGGTCACACGCTTACTTTCTTACTCCCGTGATGACGTCATTACACGCCTATAACGCCAAAACGAATTGCTGCTGACGTCACCAAATCGCCTAGCACACAGGCCAATACAACTGAAGAACACAGAACGATCAAAGAGACCCCCCCCCCCCCCCCCCAAAAAAAAAAACAAACAAACAAACAAACAAAAAAACAAACCCACACACACAATGATTAAACAGATAAATAAGTGAAATAAATAATTTGTTTTTTTAAAGCTTGCCCATATACCCTGCGCCTGAAAGAGGTACAACAAACATGACAACTGGATAAATGAATAAACGAACACGAATTGAAAGTAATTCAAGACTGCCAGTCTTGAATAAATGTGATTTTCAATTTCTTCTTCGCTCTGCGATGTTAACGAAAATTTCCAGCGCTCCTGCGCGCGTACGTATGTACGTGCGCGAGTGTGTCTTAGGCGCTCCGCTAATGCACACACGTAGGAAGCAAGTGGTTTTAGATTTGGCTACAAGCTTAGCTTGTGTGTGTGTGTGTGTGTGTGTGTGTGTGTGTGTGTGTGTGTGTGTGTGTGTGTGTGTGTGTGTGTGTGATTCTTCAGTTTAACGTCTTCCCACTAACAGTGATATCGGACAACATGTGGGTGTGAGTGTGCGTGCATGCATGCATGCGTGCGCGCGTGCGCGCTTGTGTGTGTGTGTGTGTGTGTGAACATGTGCATGCCTGTATGATTCAATTACAATAACAAATGAAGCAACCGCACCCCCCACCTCGGGAAAAATTAGGCCTATTTTAAGTGAAAAAAAAATCCAATAATAATAATAATGAGGACAATTTCTATAGTGCCCATCCTAATAACGTAGCTACAGGGCGCTTTACAAGCTTTAACAATTCAACATCTAAAAAAATATATAAGCAAACACACACACACACACACACACACACACACACACACACACTTCTGCATTCACGAGTCACACACACACACACACACACACACACACACACACACACACACACACAATATGTAAAACTGTAAGGAGAGCGTCCAATGGACCACTTTGTCAATTCTTGAGCATTGTCAGTCATATTTGGACAGGTAGCACGATGCAGGTCAATTAATGTGCAAAAGGACGAACGGTTAACCGCTCAGAAATTTTAAAACAAATTTAAAGATGAATACCAACAGAACTATGTAACAAACTTTTGCAAATTGTGTAAAGATAAAAACCAGTCATTGAACACTCGAGATAGAGACAGGGAACCGGATCCATCA
>CM065745.1:27169187-27176687 GCA_033310375.1 Conus canariensis | reverse complement strand
TTCTTTTTTTTTTTTTTCCAACGCCTTTCCTTGCGCTGAACTCTGAAGCGATCAAAGCTAAGTGAATTGTCGTTGTCCTGTTTGTTTGTATCTTGCCTGAAGAAGACCTAAGAGGTCGAAACGCGTCGTGTTTTGTCTTGTGACTCGTTTGTCGACGTTTCTCTGGGCGGTTCAATAACATTTATTTAAGATTTGTTTAGATTTCCGCCTGCAGTCGTCTCACTTTGCAACTAGATCTTTTTGTGTGTGTGTGTTTGATCCTGATGACAGAGATACACACAGTATGAATGTATTGGTATCATTTTGGCGAATGCTTTGAGGAAACAAGTGAATCTGTTTAAGCTGGGAGAGTTATGCAGCTCACATGCTTGGTTTCATTTTAAATAGTAAACTCATAAAGTCTTTAATTCATGCATTTACATGTGGCTGATCCTTATTCGCTCTTCCCTCAAATGTTTATTCATATCTGCATAGTGAACATCGTGTTGACTGGTCTAAGCTTGGCAGACGGTTGTTGTTAATCTTTGTTGCAATGTTTGTTGCATGTGATATCATCTCACGTGGCTTTTATCTGAGTGTAAAGTAATAACTGTAACTGATCACAATTTTTAAGAGAATATCTTGCGCTGAAGTGGATGAAGATAAGTGACTGCTCGTTCATTTTCGTTGTCCTGATTGTTTTGTTTCTTGCCTGAAGAAACACAAAACACACACACACACACAAACACACACACACACACACACACACGCGGACATGCGCAGAAACATGTCGAGTACATTGTAACAGAGTCCTGGATCAAACAGGGGAAAATATCACTGAAATTAACAATGGAACTCAAACGAACAACAACAAAAACAAAACAAAGCAAAAAAAACAAAAAAAAAAAAAACAAACATCTACCAACAGAAGAAATCAGAATCACGAGTTGTCACAGCTTGCCATCAGCTGACCTGATCATAAAGGATCAGTATCACTTCAAAGCAGAATTCGACGTCACAACAATACGATAAACCAGCAACAACAACAAAAATCATTTGATCAATTTCACACATTCCTCGGGAGCATGATTCTCGCCCCTACCCCCAACTACTATCCCCATACCTACATAAACTGAACTTTAACGTTAACTTAACGATGAAAGAAAACATTCACCAACTCAAACTCTACCTCGCGCCTTTCTGTGTTGCAAGCGTGCATACTGAAGATATATACACATGTACATGATCGCACACGCCGAACACACACACGCGTGCGCACACGTGCTTATCAACAACCTGTGTTGTTTTTTTTTTCAACATAAAGACTGCATCACAAACATTCTGTCCAGAGGGAAAAGGAAAACGTTATCAGAAAACACTGTCTGCGTCAGAACAGTTGATGCCACAACACTCGTACTGTCCCGACCAGACAGCCCGAAACATACTGGTAATCAGTCTGGTTGATTACCACTGTGTGAAGACTGTCCCTGCGTAGTTGGGAGTGGCCTGGCCTTGTACAAACTGGACACACACACACACACACACACACACACACACACACACACACACACACACACACACACACACAGAGGCTATCGATCTACCCGATCAGTCTCGTTGATCTAGTAGCTGAGTGTGTCGAGACGTGTCCCTGTCTGGGCTGCACGTGACCCGATCATTTACCAACCGGTTTGGGTCACCTGACCAATCTTATTGAGCAAATACTGAAAACTGCGCGGGAACCGGTCACAAACAGTTTACTGCTCTAGTCTTGGAGACAGAACTGTCCTTCGATGACTGCGATTGACCTAGATCAAGTGTTGGCGATGCAGCAGATCGATCTTACTGATCTGATTTATCAGTGCACCGAGACTCGCTCCCACACGGCTGCAAGCTGAGGCATGACAGACAAAAGGCTCGTGGCATGGACCGTCCACCAGTCATCACAGCCGTCCAGGAATCCATATGAGGCGCCTTCAGTGCTTCAACGTCTCCATCCACCGAACTTGTAGTCCTCTGTTCTTCTTCAGTCTCGACAGGAACCCTCCCTCTCGTCTCACCACGGGGCTTCTTGGCACCTGTCTCTGAACTTTCACTTGACCCTGGTCGCTTCCGCTGAGTTCCGAACTTCTGGTTCTTGGGTTTCTTGGGGGACGGTTCGGGACTGCTTCCTTGGGAACAGACTCAGAGTCATCGGACGACCACTGGTCACTGTGTTCCGCGTGCCCGTCCTCGCCCGCCGTATTTGATCAGTTCGGCGACTGGCGAAGTCCTTGCAAGGGCGGGAACGTCTGGTGATGTTTTGTAGGAATCTGGCGGAAACGCAGCTCGGACTGAACAGGTCTCCCTCCAGGGGTGTTCAGTCTTAGCGCTGGTCTGCCCACTGCTGTGGACGTCAGACGCTTTGTCTGTGCCTGGAGACACGTGGTTCTTGCTATCGTCGTCACAATCCCGGGTGGTGACGTCAGTGCTGCTGTAGTGCAGAGGGCTGGTTTTGATGTCACAGCTGCAACTGACACCGGCACTGTTGGTGGTGGTGGTGGTGGTGGTGCCAGCAAGCGGCTGGTGTGTTGTGACATTAGTGGGAGAGCTGATGGCGCCATTTACAGATGTCTTTACAGGAGCAGCTGGCTTCGTTGAAGGACCACGGGTCTGGCACCCAGGTGAGGTCGTGGAGGTGATGGCGATGGTGGTGGTGAAGTGTCCCACAGAAGACGAGGGGTGGTGCAGAAGTGGCGGTGACCTGGCAATGGGGAGAGGACGTGGCACGCCCTTTGGTGACATCTCCCGTCATGAAGACGTGCTCCTTGCTGTCCACAGGGTAGAAAGGGAGGTGGCACACCACACACTCCACACTGGATCCGTGCGTTTGCTGATGGACCAGCTGGTTCTGCGTGGACAGGACGTCTGGGGAGAAGCCCTGGCAGGCTTTGCAGGACAAACCTGCCACACCCATCCCGGGCAATGCCCTCCCCTCAACGTGTTGTTTACAATGCAGCCTGTAGGAACTTAAGTCTCTCAGATGGAACAACAGTCCACATTCCCGGCATTGCAGAGTCTTAGAGTCGTGTTCTTCTGTGAGGACTGTGCAAGGTGAAGCTCTCTCTCTAAAATCTGAGTTGACCGCATTGATTTCACCTGTTGGGTGAGCGGAATCCTCGTCAGCACCTCTGTTTCTGTTCATGGAATGGGTTACATCCGAAGAATCGTTTTTCTTGTCGTCCTGACTCTCTTGGGAGACCGTTCGGAACGTGTCCATGGAGGAAGCATGTGAGGGACGGTCCAGTTCAGTACCACGCCATGCATCTGCTGCAAGGGTGCGGGCGTTCGGCTTGGCGTTCATCACGTCCAGTGCCGGCTGCGTGCTCAAGTGTGACACAACCTCCAGAAGGACGTGCCCTGCTTTGGGCTTCAGGCCGTGCTGCTTGGAGAAGTGCTCGCAGAAACCAGAGGCACTGTGATACGTCTGACCACAGAACCGACACATGAAGGACAGAACGTGGTTGAGGTCGTTCTCCCTATGGATGCGCAAGATGGATCCCTTCTTGGAGGTCGTACCACCGTGGAGGGTTTTGGCTTCAGGGTTACTGCTTTGAAGTGGGGAGGCCAAGTTCCCCCTTTCAGAGAACGACCCGCTCCTATTGTTCCCTTGACAGTGTCCAGGTTTGGATCAGTGGACAAAGGTAGAGAGGGTGCAGCGTTAACGGAAGGCACTCTCGGCGAAGGAGAGAGCAAGGGTTGGGAAGAAACAACTGAAACTACGGGTGCGGCGGGATTTCCGCTCGTCTGGCAAGCGGTCAAGTCGAGGGAAGATGATGGGATGCCCCGTGAAACGGGCCGATTCAAAGTGGAACGCGAGTATTGCTCCCGCTCCCCATCCAACCAACCAGGGGAGCATTCTGAAAGAGAGGGGAGAGACGCGCGAGAATGAGACTCGGTGCCTTTCACGTGAGGTGATGGCCACGATCTGACATTCTGGAAAGCAGGAACATTCCCGGAAGGCAGCCCTGACCTGGTCTTTGACTGTGAAATGCTTGCAATATGCGGTGGGGGTCTGGCAGCGCCGTTTTCAGTCCTGGGTCTCTGACTTGGCGAAGAGACTCTGGAATGTGGCAAAGGCATTCCTGACCCTACAATATCAAACCCCTGTGGTCTCCTAGGTTCATCAGTTCCCATCTTGATGTTCCGATGGGTATGGGAATTTGCAGCCTGGCGAAATGAGTTTTCGAAGGAAAGTGGTTTGTGAATACGATGCACCGGCAATGTAATATTAGTCTTCACAGCTGGAGTGCCAGTGTTTATGTCATCGGAAAGTAATCTTGAACAAAACTGATGCTGTCGAGTTTTGGGATAGCAAGCTGCCATAGAATCCTGAAGGCTGTTTTGATGCTGTCGAGGTGGAGGATGGTTCTGTCCTTCAGTGGCCTTGCTGCCCATCCCTGGGATGCATGGAACAGATTCAACACCGTCACTGGCTTCCTTTCGGCACTTCATGTTGTCCTGACACACAGACGTTGCTGGACAGTTTTTGCAGGACAGGTCTAAGGGAGCATCACTGCCAGCGACTTCAGGTCTGGACGCTCGTTGGTTCTGTCCGTAATGTACGCCCATGCAAGGCCCAGAATTACTGGACTGTTGTCCACTCTGGGCTGAAGACCGTGGCTGGAGACTGCACAATGAACGTCTTTCAGTAAAACCCTTCTCTGGAGATGCGCAATCACGCTGAACGTGTCTTCCCACGCCTGTCTCCCTAGTTTGGCCATGCATACCGGGGAACTGCTGCCGAACATGTTCTCTCGGCTGGTCTTTTGCGGTAAGTGGACTTCCCCTCCAGCCAGTCCTGTTGGTGCGCGAGGTGGACAGGGAGATAGCAGACTGAGAGGTAGAGTCGGCGAGGAAGGAATGGCAGGAAGAGGAAACAGGGGTGGGGTGAACCTCTCTGGTGTGCCCACCGTGTTCCAGAGTGTTTGCCGACTGCCGCTGCCTGACATCCTGCACGCAGTGTGAGCAGCCGGTCAGGTAAGCCAGCAGCTTCCTAGGGGCGGCCTGGTGGGACTGCGAGGGTGGACCCCGCTCTCCACTGCCCTGCCTAGCCGCGCTGGGTTTGTCAGGGAAGCGAACGGAGCACGAAGACGAGGAGCGTGAAACAGAGACATGGGGAGGTTGTGTTGTCTGCGGATGGCAGTGCAGGTCCTGCTGTCGCAGCATCCTCATCTTCTCTGAAGCGTCCACTTTCAACAGCGGGGGTGGAAGCGAGGCTGGGGCACCTTGACGTGGGGCAGACGTTGGATTTGGCACAGACCCTTGGGGAGGAACAGAGCCTTGGGCTGGGGGATCAGAGCCTGGATAAGGGACAGAACTGACAGAGCCTTGGGCTGGGGGATCAGAGCCTGGATAAGGGACAGAACTGACAGAGCCTTGCTGCTGGGTAGAAGTGACAGGCATCTGACGTGAGACAGAACCTTGACGTAGGACACAGCTGACAGATCCTTGATGTGGGACACAGCAGACGGGACCTTGATGTGGGACAGAGCCCTGATGATGTGGGACACAACGAGCAGAAACCTGATATGGGACAGAACCTTGATAACGGACAGCGCTGGCCGAACTTTGGTGTGGGACAGAGCTGACAGACCCTTGATGTGCAACAGAAGCGACAGACCCTTGATATGAGACAGACCCTTGATATGAGACAGAACCTTCATATGAGACAGACCCTTGATGTGGGACGGAACTGACAGAGCCTTGATACGGGACGGAACTGACAGAACCTTGATGCGGGACGGAACTGACAGAACCTTGATGCGGGACGGAACTGACAGAGCCTTGATGCGGGACGGAACTGACAGAACCTTGATGCGGGACGGAACTGACAGAACCTTGATGCGGGACGGATCTGACAGAACCTTGATATGAGACAGACCCTTGATGTGGGACGGAACTGACAGAGCCTTGATGCGGGACGGAACTGACAGAGCCTTGATGCGGGACGGAACTGACAGAACCTTGATGCGGGACGGAACTGACAGAACCTTGATGCGGGACGGAACTGACAGAACCTTGATATGGGACGGAACTGACAGAACCTTGATATGGGACGGAACTGACAGAACCTTGATGTGGGAACGGAACTGACAGAACCTTGATATGGGACGGAACTGACAGAACCTTGATATGGGACGGAACTGACAGAACCTTGATGCGGGACGGAACTGACAGAACCTTGATGCGGGACGGAACTGACAGAACCTTGATGCGGGACGGAACTGACAGAACCTTGATA
Organism: Conus canariensis; assembly: GCA_033310375.1. Lineage (NCBI taxonomy): Eukaryota > Metazoa > Mollusca > Gastropoda > Neogastropoda > Conidae > Conus > Conus canariensis. The sequence goes on along the minus strand of CM065745.1, from coordinate 27,170,425 downwards.
TGGGACGGAACTGACAGAACCTTGATGCGGGACGGAACTGACAGAACCTTGATGCGGGACGGAACTGACAGAACCTTGATATGAGGCAGCACTGACAGAACCTAGATGCGGGACGGAACTGACAGAACCTTGATATGGGACGGAACTGACTGAACCTTGATGCGGGACGGAACTGACAGAACCTTGATGCGGGACGGAACTGACAGAACCTTGATGCGGGACGGAACTGACAGAACCTTGATATGAGGCAGCACTGACAGAACCTAGATGCGGGACGGAACTGACAGAACCTAGATGCGGGACGGAACTGACAGAACCTTGATATGGGACGGAACTGACTGAACCTTGATGCGGGACGGAACTGACAGAACCTTGATATGGGACGGAACTGACAGAACCTTGATATGGGACGGAACTGACAGAACCTTGATGCGAGACGGAACTGACAGAACCTTGATGCGGGACGGAACTGACTGAACCTTGATGCGGGACGGAACTGACTGAACCTTGATGCGGGACGGAACTGACAGGACCTTGATACGGGTCAAGGCCTTGATGTGGCCCAGTGATCTGATGTGGCCTGACAACCTGACGCGACACAGCAGCTTGATGTGGATCCGAGACTCGATGTGGCGCGGCCTTACGTGGCATGGGAACTTGGGATGTCATGTAAACCTGAGGTGGCACAGGGACCTGACGCGGGACGCTAAGCAGACCTGCCCTGATCAGCGGTAATGGCACTGACATCTGCCGCCGTCCAAGGACCTGACGTGGCGCCACACCCTGCGGAGCTCGCATCAAGGCGGCAGAAGGAAAGAAACCAGAGCCTGGGTTCAGACCCTGGCCCGCGCACGTGGCAGTCTGCCTGGGACAGGCAGGGCAGCTGCCGTCAGGTCCTGGCCCCAGGACAGCCATCCTGCTCCTCCAGGCCAGGGAGTGAGGCATCTGGCGGTAGCGGGCCATCCTGGAGTGCAGGAACCTCAGGTAGTTGTCAGGAGGCTGTCTCTTCCAGCCCGGGCCTGACGCAGGAAAGTCGTTTCTCCTGGAGCGCTGGGAGCCAGTCAGATAGCCAACGCTCAGCAGTGGGGGGCAGGGGCCGGGCGTTCTCAGCTGACTCTGACGACCTGCCTCTCGGCGTGTCTTCTGACGTGGCTTGTGCGGATGGTGATGCTGCACACGGTGGGTCATGGTGGCTGCTTCGTTTCTGAAACATAAGAATGGAGATAGTAAATAATGAT
>CM065745.1:27161687-27164187 GCA_033310375.1 Conus canariensis | reverse complement strand
GCTTTGCGTTTTACAATCGGTGACATTTTGTTGTTGCGTATTTGACCGTCTTTGATTGCACTAAGAGGGCAGCCACATTCCACGTTCCTCGGGCACAATGTCTACTACACAGAACATAACCGTGCAGTTTCATTTTCGTGTGTGTGTGTGTATATACGTGTATTCTCTCTCTCTCTCTCTCTCTCTCTCTCTCTCTCTCTCTCTCTCTCTCTCTCTTTCTCTCTCTCTCTCGTCTCTCTCTCTCTGCGTGCGTGCGTGCTTGCGTGCGTGCGTGCGTGCGTACATGTGTGCGTGTGTGTGTTTGCGTGTGTATGTGCGCGCGCCAGCACACAAAGGCACTAACCTCCGCTAAAGGATTTCACATACATACATACTACAAGGACTTCGGTCTCTTCTTTCCTCTTTCTTCTTTTTTTTTTCAATGTAAATTTTACGAACGTATTTCAAATGAATAGCAAGAAGAAGAAAGGAAAAAAAAAAAAAGAGGAGAGAGGGGGGGGGACTGGAATGCGAACAGATGTTCCCTCCGAAAAAGAAAAGCTCTTCTAAACTTCTAAAACCTCCCGAGTGGGGGGGGGGGGGGGGGGGGGGGGGGGGGGGGGGGGGGGGGATCGAACCGAAAAACCTTGGGTTGAGGGAGTGCTCTTTCAATCCACAAGGCCAGCCCGACCCGGTTTTTTTGTTTTTTAACCCAAGCTGGGACCCCGTGACCCGAGGAAGCGCGCGTGTCCACCTTCGTCGACACACGCGCACTGCGGTTACAACGCGCGAAGTTGTTTTTGTACGTTATCTTTCCCCCCTGGTCAAGAAGCACGTGTTGTCAGTTCGGATATCACAGTTCCTAGTCACTTCCATCAGTTTCTTTGGCGTCATTTGTTGTTGTTGTTGTTGTTGCTGAGTTCAAGAATTCATCGCATTTCATTTGGCTTCCTGGGTTTCGGGTTCATCGCGCGCGCTCTCTTGTGAACGAGGCGAGTAACCTGGGCTAACGCTGATGTAGACTGCAAACAACCCACAGTTCGTCACCCACGTGTTTATATAGGCCTAATGTCCTTGCTCCTTCTCTCTCTCTCTCTCTCTCTCTCTCTCTCTCTCTCTCGCCATCCAAACAACACGCGTTATTCCCCTTAAAAACTGACGCGCGCTCTTTTGGCCGTAACACAAGCGCTTATGGGCTCAAGACATGCAACCTTTGTTCTTTTTTGAAAATCAAAAAAAAAAAACAAAACAAAACAAAAAAAAAATTAAAAGCGTGCCTCTCCGGACATAAAATCCTTGCAAACACAGTTATTGACGTTTGAGAGTTAAAAAAAAAAAAAAAAAAAAAAAAAAAAAAACCCATCTTATCGCACGCGACCGTCTCGGCCTATACATACAGGAAAAGGAGCACTTGGGGAGGGGCGGGGGGCGGGGGGGGGGGGGGAGGCAGGAGGGTGAACACTCTCTGCGTGTGAACTGCATTTGGCAGCTGGACGAGTGCTTCGCCGCAGGGCAGAAACCAGGTTATCACCGAGTTACTCCAAGCACGAAGATCATTGAATGTTACGTAAGCTGATCAAGAGAAAGCAGGCGATATGACCGATTCAGAGCACGAAGATCATTGAATGTTACGTAAGCCGATACAGAGACATAAGCTTGCAGCGCCCATCCTTGCCGCTGACGTGCCGTCTCACTATCAGACAACCCTCGGGAGCTGCTTTCCCCGCGTCTCTTTGTGGGATCATGTAGGCCTTCCCGCGTATTTGACGATGATGACGGCATGTACCGTGGCGGCTGTTGAGAAATCAGAAAGAAAGAGAGACACCCCGGGTAAGGGTCCCAGTGGGATACCCAGAAAAGTACTGTCCTCAAACCAACCGGCCAGGAGCAGTCCTACACCACCCTTTGAAACCTGCTCTGTGTTCGCGTTGGGTGCAGGCACTCTACCGGGCATTCCGTTTGGACGTTAAGGGACATAACTGCTCCAGAGCTGACGCCTTTGTGGGACCACAAGATGCCACACAACAGAATCGCCATGCAGAGCGCCGCCCCCCCCCCCCCCCACCCCCCCTTCCCCTCTCCGCCGTTGGTGTATCAGCCCGTATTATTTCATGACTGCAGAGCCCTCCGGCAAAAGACGCCACCACCAAGCGAACTTCTGCACGAGTTCTGCCAAGTATCACTCGTCGCTGTTTCGCTGACAGTTTGAAAACAGTACAACTCTGCACACAGCCAAGCTTTCGCCACACGGTCTTACGCGCCCTCTGAAGAGAATCCCGGGTCAGAGTCTTTCCCGCGGTCAACAGGACTTTCCCTGGGGTCAGTGAGTGTTTTTCTCACCATCATCGGGCCACAGTCGGCCGAAAGGCTGTCGAGAATGAGATTCTAGTCAGAGCAGGATGTGAACTTCCCAAAACCTGTTGGACAGTGTTACTTCAAGAGAGACCGTGGTCGACCAAACTGTGAACATATACCACTGCTTTTAGGAGGCTGAGAACAGGTTGACAGGTTCCTTATGCTG
>CM065745.1:27154187-27159187 GCA_033310375.1 Conus canariensis | reverse complement strand
ACCACAGTTATCTCCCTTAGAAATAACCCGGGAGAATCCTGACGTCAGTCAATAATTCGCTTCGCAGTATTGTCGCACAAAGAAAATGTGATTGCGCACCTGAAGAGGAATCCTCCCAGTCAAACTAGTACGCTAGCCGCTTGTGAGTCACTATGCTAACTCTAGAGAAGATCCGACGAAACCCGTCGATCTGTATCAGGAGCAAGTACACAGACATACAGAAATAAGAGCGATACGTTACATAAGACAAGGAACACTCGAGGCCTCGGTTCAGCTGAAGAGTTCCAGGCCAACCAGCTAAAGAGTTCCAGGCCAACCAGCTAAAGAGTTCCAGGTCATTCCGCTAAAGAGTTCCGGGTCATTCAGCTGAAGAGTTCTGGGTCATTCCGCTAAAGAGTTCTGGGTCATTCCGATGAAGAGTTCCGGGTCGTTCAGCTGAAGAGTTCAGGGTCATTCAGCTGAAGAGTTCCGGGTCATTCAGCTGAAGAGTTCTGGGTCATTCATCTGAAGAGTTCCGGGTCATTCAGCTGAAGAGGTCAGAGTTCTAGGTCATTCAGCTGAAGAGTTCTGGGTCATCCAGCTGAAGAGTTCCAGGTCATTCAGCTGGAGTTCTGGGTCATTCAGCTGAAGAGTTCTGGGTCATCCAGCTGAAGAGTTCCAGGTGATTCAGCTGAAGAGTTCTGGATCATTGTAAGGAAAAAAGAAAAAAAACAAAACAACTGAGGCTGGAAAACATCTCCCCTGCCCCTCCCCCTTCCTTCCCTACCATCCCCCCCCCCCCCCCCCCGCCCCCACCCATAACAGCCTACAAAGAGGAAACCCCCACCTGTCAGGATCAAGTGCAGGCTTGGAGCCAGCGTTGTGCTTAGAGGAATTGCTCCCCCCGCCACTGGTCAGCTCCACCTGGTTCACTGCAGTCCGCACAGAGGTCACGCACTCTTCGCCCCCCGGCCCGCCTGTGGAAGCCGGGTCCCCCTGGGACAGGGCTTCTGCGTTCCTCTGGGGGCAACCGGGTCTAGTGTGTCCAGAAGACGTCTGGCTGGCCTGGATCCTGTTCTCGGCACATGCAGGGCGGGCGTTCCCCGCGTCCTCTGTGCTGCTCTGCTTACAGGTCTTGCTTGTTCCTGTGCCGCTCCAGGAAGCGTTCTCCGTGTCTCCAGCGCCGTTCTGGTTAGTGTTCTTCCTTTCTCCTGAGGTGTTCTGGACAACGTTCCCCGGTCCTCCCGACACGTTTTGAATGCTGCTCCCCATGCCGTTCTGTTCAGAGTTCTCCGTTTCTTCCGCAACATTGGGGACGGTGCTCTTCATTTTTCCCGTGCTGTTCTGGTTCATGTTCGTCGTTCCTCCTGTGGTGTTCTGGATAGTGTTCCTGTCCCCTGAAACGCTCTGGATGGCGTTTCCCATTTCCTCCCGGCCGTTCTGGCTTACGTTCTCCCGTTTCTCCCGTACCACTCTGCATAGTGTTCCCCGCTTGTCCTGCGCCGACCTGAGAAGGGTTTCCCGTTTCTGTGCGGTTCTGTGGAACGGTCTTCATGTCTCCAGCCCGTCTGTGACCACCGTGGTCCGTTTCTGCCGCACGTTTGTCGTGAACGTGGTTTGTATCCCTTGCACGTTCGTCGCGGGCGTGGTTTGTTTCCTCGGCACTTTTGTGCCGTTTGGGGTTCAGTTCTCTTGGACGTTTGGGGTTTGTTTCTCTTGCAACCTTGCGAAGAGCGGGGTATATTTCTCCCTCACATGTGTGACGAGTATGGTTCATGTCTACGGCGCAACTGTGACGAGCATGCCTTTTATCTCCCGCACAACTGTGACGAATGGGGTGTGCTTCTGAGGCACCCTTCTGACTGGTACTCCCCAGTTCTGGGCAATTTCGAATCCTGTTCTTCATCACGTCCTCCCCTGCACAGTTCCGACCAGCGTTCATGTCCTCCGCAATGCATGTCCGGACGACAGTTCTCCTCTCCACTCTGCCTTCCTCCTCAAGGGTCGTCATCTTATCGGCTTTGGTGGCCAGCTCTCCCTCCTTTTCCAGGCGCTCCTCTTCCTCCGTGATGGATTGGAAGGTTTGTTCCACGGCTTTCTTGACGTAGTCCATGAAGGAGGTCCGCACCGGCTCCAACCTCTGTTCACCGCTTCTGTCGCGGTCCACCTCTACCTCCTCTGGATCTGGACCAGGATCTGGCCGGGGATCGGGTGGGGCTCTGGCACCCTGGGGCACACCTCGAGTCAGAGGACGCCGGTCCTGAGGAACGGTGCTCGGGTCCCCCGCTCCAGTCGCTGTCGAGTCCAATACACAGTCGCCGTGAGCAGCATCTTGGGCAGATCTCTCACCAGAACTGACGCGCGACTCTGGATGACCGTTCCCAGCATCCACAGGTGTACATCCGGTAACCGACACACGCGAGGCGTGCTTTCCACCAGAGTTTTTAGGACTCCACGAACCTGAACGGGGTGCAGTGTGAGGTTCTGTGGACGCAGACGTCTCGTTCGCACCGTTGACCATCTTTGGATCGGACTCTGCGATAGACGTGGAATCCGGACACAAATCCGAGTCAGCGTCACCGTCGGGGGACAGGGCGATGAGAGGTGGAGGCTCACTCTGAAAGTCTCTCTCCTGGTCGGAGGAATCAACAAAGGCAACACCGTCGCTTGCGCTTTCTTCACACTTGTTCCTGTCGTGCATGGCGCCATCGCTACTCCTCGCTACGCGGTCACGGTCCAGAATTGCACCGTCCTTCAAAGATGCACCCGCGCTGCCGCCACCGACACCACCACTCACGGGTGTTGGGTTCTCCTCGCTCCCAGTTCCGGACTCTCTTTCCCACGGAGACCCCGCGTCGCGGGCAGCTTCACCAGCATGACCGACGCGGCTGTCGCCCGGGTGATGGTCGTCCGGTTCCAGGGTCATCTCGGTGTGGCTGGACGTGACTGGTGACGGGGATCTCGAGGGCGGACAGCTGCCGTCGCTGGAGCCGCCCGCCACGCCCACCTCGATGAAGTTGTCGATGACGGCGCGCGCTGACCGGAAGGAAGACTCCAGGCGCCACAGGTCGCCGTCCTTGGCGGAAGTTAAGGTGTGGGTGGCGATGGCGGGCAGGTCGGGGTGGCTGTAGCCGTTGTCCAGGGGGAGGGAGGTGGTGTCCGGGGGAAGGTGAAGGTCGCCGTGGTGTAGGGCGGGGCTGGGGTGTTGCTGACCCATCTGACGGCTTCACGCTCTGCACAGTCGTGGACATGGTTGAACATTGGGGGAAACAAAGACACGCACTTTTCACGTTGTTAGTCCCATACACACACACGCGCATGCATGCATGCATGCACGCATGCGCGCGCGTGCGCACACACTCGCATCACAGTCCACGCGCGCTCTTTCTCTCTGTCTTTCCCTCTCTCTCTCTCTCTCTCTCTCTCTCTCTCTCACACACACGCGCGCGCGCGCGCGCGCGCGCGCGCACGTACCACATCCTTCACTGCCATCATTATCATCAATTATTCCCAATGTAAAAGCCGTTTGTGCACAAGATTCAGCCATGGGGATTACCAATCAATGACATGTCTGAATTATAAGGAAATCATGACTGGTTTTCCTGCAGTGTCTACGTGATTACCAATCAACGACATGTCTGAAGTATACCCAAATCATGACTGGTTTTCCCGCAATGTCTACGAGAAGCAGCAACATTACAAACATGAGACTCTGGCAACTTTCTGCACATCTTTTTTTTTCATTACCATGAAAAAAAAAAAAAAAAAAAAAAACCCAGGAGAATGTGAAGACCCCGTGACAAAGCCGCGAGGAAATCTGCCTATCCTGATCCACGTGTGATCTGAACACACCGCCCTACTAGGACTTAAGCACAAAAAGCTAGGTGGTACAAATGCTCAGCAATAGAGGTATGCTGATATGTGTGTGTGTGCGTGCGTGCGTGCGTGCGTGCGTGCGTGTGTGTGTGTGTGTGTGTGTGTGTGTGTGTGTGTGTGTGTGTGTGTGTGTGTGTGAGAGAGAGAGAGAGAGAGAGAGAGAGTGTGTGTGTGTGTCTTCAAAATACAATGCATTCACAGCCATATGGCACGCTCTTTACAAAGTGTCAAATTCCACGCACACACTCAGCAACGGACTTCGTTGGATTTTCTTTTTCCTTTTTGAAAGGGGGAGAAGGGAGAGAGAGCGAGAGAGACGGTGTCCGGAGGAGGAAGGCACGGTGTGGTGGGGGGTATGATGAGAGGAGAAGGGTGCAGGAGGGAGGGGGAGGGGGGCTGTCTAAAGAGTACAGTCTGACCCAGTGTTTTGGAGTGTATCGGTCATGTAGGCTGCCAGGGACTTAAGTTCTTCTGCCAGACGTCTTGCTCTCACCGGCTCAGTTCGCCTCGACATTCGTAGACATGGTGAGAGACTGTGCAGTCACATGATGCTGTGCATCTGTCTAATAAACGAAGGCCAAACCAAACGCTGAAACTGCGAGCCTTCACCTTTTGACCTTTCTCACGCACGACTGGAAAGCAACAAGCAGTAGAGACAGGTACAGTCACAATTTCGAAAAAAAAAAAAAGGGCTTTATTTTTGAAATTTTGAAAGGAATTTTTGAAAGGAGGGCAGAGGGGAGAGATGGGATTAAGAAGGAAGGAAGGAAAGAAAGAAAGAAAGAAAGAGAGAAAGAAAGAAAGGAGTTAAAGTGTCCATATCAAGTCCGTCACTGACAGCCTTCAGGAAAACTGAATTCTGGATCTTGAACTTCATCCTATAGGTTTCCGCCTGCCTGGTGTCCATTTCGTCTCCTGGCTAGGACTGCTCAGCAAGGCACAGCTGGTTGTGGTTGTGGCCCAGAATATCCACTGGCGCATCCTTTGTTGGTGCTATCACTAGCGATCACTGGTACAGATCACATTCTATGAGAAAGTTTGAATATCATAACATTTGGGGGGGGGGGGGGGGGGAGGGCTTCAACAAGGCTAAATTATAGTTCAATATTTAACCAGAGGCAGAATATTACTTTACAACCCCACCA
>CM065745.1:27129187-27134187 GCA_033310375.1 Conus canariensis | reverse complement strand
AAAAAGAACATTTGAAAAAAAAAACCAACAACTTTATAGCACAAACACATAACATTCATCAGACAGCATTGATACTTTCTTAGGGAATGAACGGCACATGCCCGCCTTAGATGAACAGCAAGAAAGCTATGAGGGAATGCTTTCCGAGGAAGAGGCAACATCGGCGTTGAAACTGTTAAAAAAAAAAAAAAAAAAAGGGGGGGGGGGGGGGGGGATCAGCGCCAGGATATAATGGTTTAACGGTAAAAATTTTCAAGTGCTTCTGGTTTAAAATCCAAGATTTACAGCGTGTGCAATCAATGATAGTTTTTGAAAGAGTAATTCGTCATATTGGACAGCAGTCAACATATGTGATAACTTCGACACGTAGCAGAAAGGAATTGAAGCGAGAAGATATCAACAGTTGCAGACCAATCACATCATTGAACACAGACAATAAATTTACTCGCAAAAATTTAATGCCTAGCGGAAAGGATGTCTGGAACGATACGTAAATGACACGATGAAGACCACGTTGGTTTTACGAAGAAAAGTAATATAGCGACAATTCTCCGACTTACGACGTAGCTGAGCAGTCTCGTCGGAGTGAACTGTTAGGAAGCTGGAACTGCTTTGGATTTAAAACGGTTTTTTTTTTTTTTTTTTTTTTTTTTTGTTCAAGTTCAAACGATTTTGTGACAAATACCTTTAAGAAATTCGGGTTTAGAGAATGATTTTGTGACAAATACCTTTAAGAAATTCGGGTTAACAGAAACGTGTATTTCGTGTCCTGAACAGCAACAGGTGAATCTCGACTACCCTCCCTGACAATCACAAGGCAGTTTACAGAATTCGTCCAACCACCCTTTACAAAAGTCGTCCAATCACCCTTTACAGAATTCGTCCAATCACCCTTTACAGACGTCGTCCAATCACCCTTTACAGACGTCGTCCAATCACCCTTTACAGACGTCGTCCAATCACCCTTTACAGAAGTCGTCCAATCACCCTTTACAGACGTCGTCCAATCACCCTTTACAGAAGTCGTCCATTCACCCTTTACAGAAGTCGTCCAATCACCCTTTACAGACGTCGTCCAATCACCCTTTACAGAAGTCGTCCATTCACCCTTTACAGACGTCGTCCAATCACCCTTTACAGAAGTCGTCCAGTCACCCTTTACAGACGTCGTCCAATCACCCTTGGACGTCCCGGCTTTGCGTGGCACAGGGAAAATGCAGGACAAAAAAAATGACTGGAGAAGTAAACTAAATGCAGGAAGGGAAGAAGAAATGAAAAAAAAAAAATTTTTTTAAATGGTCATGTCTACAAACGAAAATGAAATAACCAAACAGACCAGCCGCCGTGGCGAAGTGGTTAGCGTCGCGGATCCCGGCTGGGAGGTCGTGGGTTCGAATCCCATCAGAAGTCATGTGGGTTTTTCTGCCCCGACCGGCTCCTACCCAGAGTTGAGTTGCTGCGGACTCAGTTGTGAAGACTGGGACCACACAGTCGAGTTTCATCCACTTAATGGATGCGTTTCTGAGAGTGTTGCTCAAATTTCCTGACCAACACTGCAGGTGCCTGTATCTCTCGGGCCTGGTTGACGCCGGGATATATTATGAAAGGAAGCGTAGAGTACAGCCCTGTCATGTAGTCTCAGACCGAAATGGAAATCCGTAGCATCATCTTAATCATCCTCATTCTCATCAATCAGCATAAAAAAAAATGTCTCAAATTCTGTGGCCCTTCATGCCCTGCTCTCATGGTGACCTCAATTTCGATGTCCTCTCCACGTCTGTGGCCTTGGTTTGGTTCCGTCGGGGTCACCGGTATCGGCGAGTCCATGGGGGCTGTCGTTGGACGGACGTGGTGGCGCCCTCTGGAGGGAGAGCTCACTCATGCCGGCTCCGCGACTAAGCAATTATTGTCGTCAGTAGGGGGCTTAGTAGGTGGTGTCCTGCGTATGTTAGATCAGAACAGGCGCCACTGAACACCACCGAAGTGACTCGGCAGCAGTGCAGTGTCTCCTCCGGTGGGTTGCTTCTTGACGACTTGACATTGGCTGCTCCCTGTGGATTGCCGGTGCCGGGGCTGAGGCGGGGCCGACCGGGCTGTGGCTGTGGACGGGGTGTCGGAATGAGCGGCGTGGGTGCACTGCCTCTGAGGTGGCGCAGAGGCTGGGACAGCAAAAAAAAAAAAAAAAAAAAAAAAAAAAAAAGAAATAACCAAACAGATCAAGAACTCTACTTGCTCATTTCCGGATCTTCAGTTTGACCAACATGGCCGCCTGAAACGGCCCCCGGGGATAAACCTCGACCGGCAACCCCCACCTGAGCAAATGAGCCCGGGACAAACTTAAATGGGAGGAGAGAGAGCTCCGCCCTTGAACAACGCCAAGCTAGAAGCCCCCGACACTGAAACTAGGACGTGAGATCCTTGTATACTGACATGACACCGGTGGGGGGGGGGGGGGGGGGGAGGAGAAAAAAAAAGAAGCAAAATTTGAAAACGTTTGTTCTTGCTGAGATTTCATAATATGTCAGCAAGAACAATCCTTTTCAAATTTTGCTGTTTCTTTTTTCTTTTTTTTCTGCTGAGTTCGTACATACGATTTGAGGGGGGGGGGGGGGGGGGGGGCACCTTTTCTATGTTCTGTCACAATTTCCTTCCCCTTTCACCAAACACAGGTAGGCTACTACTGTTCTCCGATTGGTAGGGAAAGCCATCGGGATTCTTCATAACTATCCGTACTGAGTTAGCGGGTGGAGGAGGGGTGGGGGTGGGTGGGGGGGGTGGGGAGTGGGGGGGGCGTCAGCTGCCGTGTGCGGTTCAGGTGAACCAGTGGAGGTTTTTCCGTTCACTTTCTTCTGCTGATACCATCGTCTCCACACAGGCACCCACGCACGCACAACTCAAACACTCCGACACAGACACGCACACATATTCTCTCTCTCTCTCTCTTTCTCTCTCTCTCAAGCACTCAGACACGGACACGCACACATATTTCTCTCTCTCTCTCTCTCTCTCTCTCTCTCTCTCAAACACTCCGATACAGACACGCACACACATTCTCTCTCTCAAACACTCAGACACAGATACACACCACAATTCTCTCTCTCTCTCTCTCTCTCTCTCTCTCACGCACACACACACACACACACACACACACCACACACACACACACACACACACACACACACAAACACTCAGACACAGACACGCACACATATTCTCTCTCTCTCTCTCTCTCTCTCTCTCTCTCTCTCACTCACTCACACACACACACACACACACACACTCTCTCTCTCTCTCTCTCTCTCTCTCCGTCTCCCTCTCAAACACACACACACACACACACTCTCTCTCTCTTTCATTTTGAATTTGCTACATAACTTCATTCAGTTGCATATTCACATAATAAAAATCTTGAGTCTCTCTCTCTCTCTCTCTCTCTCTCTCTCTCTCTCTCTCTCTCTCTCTCTCTCTCTCTTCTCACTGTGTTTTCATATGGAAACCATTCTCCCACTCCCGTAGACATGTTCCCTCAGCGACACTGGTTGTGACAGTGAGCTGACTGGCTCCATGAACTGTGTGACTGACAACGTGAACACACAAGTTGCGACGGTCCTCCCGGCGAACAAACAAACAAGACTCGAACCAACAACCTTGCAGCTCGGGGAGAGTGCGAGGCAGGAAACACCGATCATACGGCCAGGATAGGTTCCGAGCGTACAGGACCCTCAAAAGATCGTGAACCACACGACGCATCACGGCAAACCACACTGCCCCGAAACATCGGCCTGGAAACCCTGGCCATGTCTGGAGGAGAGGAACTGGGACTGCATTTCATTTGCAGATAACTGAACCGTTAGCCATAGTTGGATTTGATTAAGATATACATAACAGACCATGTTTAATCTTTTATTTTATGACTTGCGAAACACTACGTCAGTGTAGAACAGAACAGAAATCACCCAGACTGCAAGTATTTCTTCATAAGCTAAAATACAGATTATAAAACTGAAGAATGCATTGCTCGAAATTTTTTTGTTGTTGTATATAACGATTTTCTTTCCAAATGGCACCCATATTATACGCCGATGTTAGCAGGCCCTGAATGGATTACGAATGATCATGACATTGTACATGATACTAGTATAAATATGATTATAGCACCCTATAACTGTTACACCGCCTAAAACAGCCCCTTTGGACATAATACAGAACCTTATATATGTGTATGTATATGTATATGTACATATATATGTATATGTACATATATATGTATATGTATGTATATATATATAAACAAAACAAAGACAAATATGTAAAATTTCATAATGCACTCGGCTTGCCTCATGTGCGTCTCTCTCTCTCTCTCTCTCTCTCTCTCTCTCTCTCCTCTCTCTCTCTCTCCTCTCTTTACCACGTAAAGAGGCTGTAACCGTGTGTCTTAAAAATGTAGAATGGTATTGTTGTGTTTGGTGTATTGATTTCTTCTTTGTCTACCCTTTATTTGGATTGTGTTCTTTTTTGTACTCCCAGTTCTTATAGAACAGGGAGTACTTTACAATGGGAACGAAAAAATGTCTGTGTGTGTGTTGTGTGTGTGTGTGTGTGTGTGTGTGTGTGTGTGTGTGTCCGTCCGTCTGTGGTCAAAATGTGTTCCACTCGCTCCAGACAGAACTACTGGGCCGGTCTTTCTGAAAATTTGTAGGTATGTTCATTATGGGTCACGGATGATGCCCGATGTTTTAGTTTACCATAATAGCCGTTACTAACGGCTGTTACGGCCTGCAACGGTTTTTCTTCTTCATGGAATATCTCAGAAAGTATTTGGCCGATCTTTGTGAAAAGTAGCAGGTATGTTCACTATAGGTTACGGATGATACCCGATGTTTTAGTTTACTGTTACAGCCGTTACCAATGGCTATAACGGTCCATAACGGTTTTTCTTCTTTATGGAATATCTTAGAAAGTACGTGGCCGATCTTTCTGAAAATTTGTGGGTATGTTCA
>CM065745.1:27094187-27101687 GCA_033310375.1 Conus canariensis | reverse complement strand
CCGCGCGCGCGCGCGCGTTTTAACGAAGTTGCAAGGATTTCTTTTTGTTTGTTTGTTTGTTTACGGTGCGTTTATTACTGACGTTAAAACTACAGAAAGCATTGGCCTTTTGTACGGATATTACAGCGACCATTCATTTTATAATTCTAGATGTGGTGTTCGCTCAAGGCAGACAGAAGATATGAACCATAAAAAAAAAAAAAAAAAAAAAAAAAAAATCATGGCATCCATAGCGAAAGACCAGAAATACCCAGAACTGTTTAACGAAACCGTTGAAGACGTTAACAGCATTTCGGTGCACTTCCTTATTTCAGACTAATAAAATGAACGACATTCCACACGTGGAGACACGGTTTACCATACGAGATCAGCTCTGCTCGGATACCCTCGTGGCGGAAAGGAAAGCTTCAGCTGTAACGTATCTTATACAGAAAATTAAAAAAAAAATGTCATGGAAAATAAAGAAAGAAATCTGGAAATTGGGGTGGGAGTGGGGGAGGGGGGATAAGTAGAAAATAATGAAAAAACGAAGATGACATGCAGTAAGCATGAGAGCGTGTGTGTGTGTGTGTGTGTGTGTGTGTGTGTGTGTGTGTGTGTGTGTGTGTGTGTGTGTGTTTGTCTGTCTGTATATTAACAAGCAAGCAATTCTGAAGTGTGGTCATTTAATGAATACTGTAAAAAAAAAAAAAATACAGTAACAATTACGACAAAAGAGGGTGTGCCTCTCTGTTTGCCTAAGGGGAGGGGGTGGGGACCACGAAACACTTGAACAAACGGAGATCAATCCTATTTGCTACTTCTAAAACCAGATCAGCGTGTATGGAAATCGAATCCAACGTGTACTATCAAAGTTTACCCAGAAGACTAATCAGGATTTATTACCTTGCGAGTCAAAAGCTTTCTACGACTCTTCGTGTTGACTGATTTGAAATGGCGTCCGATTCAGTGGATAGTAAATTAACATGAACAATGCACTGACTGCATTTGTATTGGACAGAGACGTAAATGGGTGTGTGTTCTTTTTGTCACAGTACGTATGGCAGAACGTAACACCAAGTTTGAACAGAAACGAACGCTGCTTCCACATCACCCTACATGTTTACTTTGCGTGGCCACATTCTTCCATGCAAATTTCGAGATGAGCACATTGAAGGATTATCAAAACACCAGAAAACAGGACTTAAGGAAATCAAGTCTGCAGACAGTACACCAGAAACAGGACTTCAGGAAACCAAGTCTGCAGACAGTACACCAGAAAACAGGACTTAGGGAAATCAAGTCTGCAGACAGTACACCAGAAACAGGACTTAGGGAAATCAAGTCTGCAGACAGTACACCAGAAAACAGGACTTAAGGAAATCAAGTCTGCAGACAGTACACCAGAAACAGGACTTCAGGAAACCAAGTCTGCAGACAGTACACCAGAAAACAGGACTTAGGGAAATCAAGTCTGCAGACAGTACACCAGAAACAGGACTTAGGGAAATCAAGTCTGCAGACAGTACACCAGAAACAGGACTTCAGGAAATCAAGTCTGCAGACAGTACACCAGAAAACAGGACTTAAGGAAATCAAGTCTGCAGACAGTACACCAGAAACAGGACTTCGGGAAATCAAGTCTGCAGACAGTACACCAGAAACAGGACTCCGGGAAATCAAGTCTGCAGACAGTACACCAGAAAACAGGACTTAAGGAAATCAAGTCTGCAGACAGTACACCAGAAACAGGACTCCGGGAAATCAAGTCTGCAGACAGTACACCAGAAAACAGGACTTAAGGAAATCAAGTCTGCAGACAGTACACCAGAAACAGGACTTCAGGAAACCAAGTCTGCAGACAGTACACCAGAAAACAGGACTTCAGGAAACCAAGTCTGCAGACAGTACACCAGAAACAGGACTTCAGGAAACCAAGTCTGCAGACAGTACAACGTGATCAAAGGGGAATAATTACAAAGGAAAAGCAGACGACTAATGAACAAAAAAATGTCATGACACAAACTTAAGTTTTAAAAGAAACATGTAGAGTATAGCTAAGAAGAAAGAATAATTTCTCCTGAAGTATGTCTAGCCCGTTAAGACATGGAATAAAATCTTTTAAAAAAATTTGAAATCGTTATGTCTTTTGGTTTTCAAGTTAATACGAAATTGAACTGAAAGCAATTTTACAGACAAGCTTGCTGAAGTGTTAAAAACTCCTGTATTCGAAAAAAAAAAAAAAAAAACTGTCGAAAAAAAAAAAAATCGTGCACTTCTTTGAGTTGAGCTGCAATACTTAAGTCACTTACACGTTCTAAGCTGGTTAATTTTTGGATTCTGCTACTATACTCACAGAAAAAGAGGAAATCACTACCTCATAATTACGAGAAGACGGAGAAACGTTTTATACTTAAAAGACTATTCGGCATCCTAAATGGTTGAAAAGAACAAAGACAGGAGAACACGCCATAGATGAACACACACACACACACACACACACACACACACACACACACACACACACACACACACACACGACGACTAAGGAAGAAAAAAAAACCCAATATTCGAACGAGAGTAATAACAACAATAATGATAATGATAACAATAACAATGTAACAACAATAATAATGATGATAATGACGACGACGATGAAAAGAAGGCGACAAAGTCACAGACAAAAGTGGAAAGTTTTTGATGGGGAGACAATTTGTTCTGAAAAACCCTTCCTGCCCCCACACCACCACCCTCCTCCCAGTTAGAGAGGCAGGGGATGAAGAGGTTGTCTCGCACGCACGCGCGCGCGCGCGCACACACACACACGCACACACACACACACACAGATGCCACGGACGGACATTCCCACGGGCGAAAAAAAAAAGAGGGGAGGGTGGCGGAGTGGAGGGGCGGGGATAGAGTAAGGGGAAGTAATAACACACGGATCATGCTAAACAAAACAAAACAAACGAAAAACATTCAGGCAACCTTACAGGCTAGCAGCCATTCACGCGTGGAGGAAGAATTCAGGGGCTGTGTGGTCGTGCCCAACAAGCGTGTGAAAGGGGTTGGAAAAGGTCAGAAAGAAATGGTGACCTACACATAGCTCCGAGTGCCGAGAACTGGACAGTCGCATCAACTGACAGTGCAGCCAGCTGACCCGCTGAGGTGAACGTGGCCTTCATCGCGGCTTTACAAAAGCGACCGTTCTTTATAGAACCACAAGCTTACGTGCGCGTGCGAGTGTTCTTGTGCAGTTTATGCATCGTGTGTGTGTGTGTGTGTGTGTGTTGTTTTGTGTGTGTGCGTGCGTGAGTGTGTTTGTGTGTGTGTGCGTGCACTCGTGGCGTGCGTGTGTGTGTGTGTATGTGTGTGTGTGTGTGTGAGTGTACGTGTGTGAGTGTACGTGTGTGTACGTTGTGTGTGTGTGTGTGTGTGTGTGTGTGTGTGTGTGAGTGTGTGACAGAGAGAGAGAGAGAGTGAGTGTGTGTGTGTGTGTGTGTGTTTTGTGTGTGTGGTGTGTGTGTGTGTGTGTGTGGCGCGCGCACGTGTGTGTGGGAGTATGCTTGTGTGCGTAAGGGTGTGTGCGTGTGCGTGCGTCCGTACGTGCGCGTGCGTGCGTGTGTGCGTGGTGTGTTTGTGTGTGTGTGTGCGTGCGTGTGTGTGTGTTGTGTGTGTGCTTGTGTGTGTGTGTGTGTGTTTGTGTCTGTGTCTGTCCGTGCGCGCGTGTGTATTGTGTATGTATATGTTGTGTATGTGTGGTGTGGTGTGGTGTGGTGTGTGTGGTGTGGTGTGGTGTGGTGTGTGTGGAGCACGTTCACATGCACACGTGCACTCTGATAAAAAAAAAAAATGCCTCCCAAACTGATTTACAAAGAAGTTTTGTCACGTTAAGCTTAGTCTGTAAACACACATGCGCACGCTCAAACGGTGTGCGAGCGCACAGTCACACACACGCGCAAGCTCTATGCATTCGGACATGCGCGCGCGCGCGCACACACACACACACACACACACACACACACGCTCACAAACACTCGCGCGCGCGCGCGTACACACACACACACACGCCTGCTCCTACACACACCGGTAAAAACACCCCTCATGGACAACCTTTTTCTAAACTCCACACACACACACACACACACACACACATACATGCCGCGCGCAGCGCCGCACACACACACACACACACACACACACACACACACACAACACACACACACACACAACACAAACAACACAATCCACACACACACACACACCACACACACACACACACACACACACACACACACCTGTAAAAACACCTCCCATGGACAACCTATTTCCAAACTCCACACGAGAATCGTATCCTACGACGGAAAGGGGAAGAGGGAGGGGGGGGGGGGGGGGGGGATGGAAGAGGTAGGGAGGGGGGGGAGGGGAGGAAGAGAATAACTGTCGAGTTTCAGCCATGCACTGTCCATCCATCGATCAACGGGCACGGGAGCACGTCAACAGACACGACACAGCTTCACACAATCCACAGGTACAAAAGCTGGGCCAGTGTGTGCGTACAACTGGGCCAGTCCACTGGCACAAGTAGGACATGACAGACACAGCTTCACACAATCCACAGGTACAAAAGCTGGGCCAATGTGTGCGTACAACTGGCCAGTCCACTGGCACAAGTAGGACAATATACTACAGATGCGATAACTGGGAGCCGGAATAGCTCAGTTGGTAGAGCGCCTGACTCGTAATCTTGGTGATCACGGGGTTGCGGGTTCGAATCTCTGCCGGGCGTTTCGGTACAGGGGATTTTCCCTCGGAGTTAACATTAGTTCTGACTCCATTTCCCATACAGTCCTTCGAATGAGACTATAAACCGAGGTTCCGTGTGTGAACGCACGCATAATATCTTGCACACACGTAAAATCCCATCACCAACTTTTCGGAAGAGTAGGCCAGTTTGGCCGTTGGTATGGATGACACGTTACACACAGCATGCACCCTGCGTAAGAAATGGAAAAAAAAGAATGAAGGAAGTAAACAAACTGAGTGAACGATATTGACTGGATGACACGGGAAACGACTGAATGAAGCGCCAGCTGGCAGCTCTTCAGTCGGCACTACCCAGGTAGGCAGCCCGTTGTGTAAACGAGTGTTGATGAATAAGTGCAAATGTGGATGTAAGCGCATTGATTGTGTAAAAGAAATGCGCTATATAAGTATTATACATTATTATTATTATTATTATCTGCTGGGACAAGTAGGACAACTGGGGGCCGGGAATAGCCTAGTGGTAGAGCGCCGGACTCGTAACCCTGGGGTTGCGGGTTCGAATCTCCGCCGGGCCGTTCCGGTACAGGTGGATTTTCCCCTCGGGAGTTAACATTGGTTCGGACTCCATTTTACCATACAGTCCTTCGAATGAGACTATAAACCGAAGTCCCGTGTGTGAACGCACGCATAACATCTTGCACACACGTAAAATCCCATCACCAACTTTCGGAAGAGAAGGCCAGTTTGGCCGTTGGTATGTATGACACGTTACACATAGCATGCTCCTTCCCTGGAGTATGGCTGCCTTAATGGCAGGATAAAAAAAAAGGTCATACACACAAAACTCCACTCCGTTTGTTGGGTAGATGGGATCAATCCTTGCCTGTCTATACAGGGAGTGTCCGCAGGAATATCAGCCTGCGTACGCAAAAAAAAAAAAAAAAAAGATGCAAAGCATATAAACGTACTCCCAGTTTATCCTGAATACGCGTGAGAAATTCCATAAAGAGGAAAAACCGTCTTGGGCTGGTGTAACCGTTAGTAATGGCTATTCTGGTAAACATCGGCCATCATCTGTGACCTATAATGAACATACTTACAAATTTTCAGAAAGATCGGCCAAGTACTTTCTGAGATTTTCCATAAAGAAGAAAACCATTATGGGCCCTTAGCAACAGCTATAACGGTAAACTTAAACATCGGGCATCATCCCTGACCCATAATGAACACACCTACAAATTTTCAGAAAGATCGGCCAAATACTTTCTAAGATATTCCATAAAAAAGAAGAACCGTTATGGGCCATTATAGCCGTTAGTAACGTCTATAATAGTAAACTAAGACATCGGGCATCATCCGTGACCCATAATGAACATACCTACAAATTTTCAGAAAGATCGGCCACGTACTTTCTGAGATCTTCCATTAAAAAAGAAAAACCGTTATGGGTCATTATGGCCGTTAGCAACGGCTATAACGGTAAACTAAAATATCGGGTATCATCCGTGACCCATAATGAACATACCTACAAATGTTCAGAAAGATCAGCCAAGTACTTTCTGAGACATTCCATAAAAATGAAAAACCGTTATGGGCCGTTATAGCCGTGAGTAACGGCAAGAACGGAAAAGTAAAACATCGGGCATCATCCGTAACCCATAATGAACATACCTGCTAATTTTCACAAAGATCGGCCAAGTACTTTCTGAGATATTCCATAAAGAAGAAAAACAGTTACTGGCCGTTACAGCCGTTAGTATAACGGTAAACTAACACATCGGGCATTATTTGTGACCCATAATGAACATACCTACAAATTTTCAGAAAGATCGGCCAAGTACTTTCTGAGATATTCCATAAAGAAGAAAAACCGTTACAGGCCGTTACAGACGTTAGTAACGGCTATAACGGTAAACTAAAACATCGGGCATCATCCGTGACCCACAATGAACATACCTGCTAATTTTCACAAAGATCGGCCATGTACTTTCTGAGATATTCCATAAAGAAGAAAAACCGTTACAGGCCGGTACAGCCGTTAGTAATGGCTATAACGGTAAAATAACACAACGGGCATTATCGTTGGACCATAATGAATATACCTACAAATTTTCAGAAAGATCGGCCCAGTAGTTTTGTCTGGAGCGAGTGGAACACATTTTGACCACGGACGGACACACACACACACACACACACACACACACACACACACACAGCATTTCTTCGTTCCCATTCTAAAGTACTCCCTGTTCTATAAGAACTGGGAGTACAAAAAGTAGGGCGATGTACAGGTACGACCACTGGAACTATCTGCAGGTCCAGACGGGCAGTCTACGGACACGACGGTCAGGACAATCATGTCTGGGGACGGGCGCTGGCAGTAGGACACAACCTGTAAACACCGGAACACACACCGCAGGTGCGACTGAGCAGGGCTCGATGACCTGATGGCGAACAGATGGAAACGCTCTGTATCCCCCCCCCCACCTGTCCGTTGAGCAAACCGGTTGTTGATATTTGTCAGTGATTAATGGTGACCGACTATAACAGTCAGCTTCATGGCAGACTGACTTTCGGAAGAGAAGGCCAGTCTGGCCGTTGGTATGGATGACACGTTACACATAGCCTGCATGCACCTTCCCCGAAGTTGGAGTGTGCCTGCCTTAATGGCGGGATTTAAAAAAAAAAAAAAAAAAAAAAAAAAAAAAAAAAAACGGTCTCACACACACGCAAGTGTCAGAATAATCAACTTGA
>CM065745.1:27086221-27088721 GCA_033310375.1 Conus canariensis | reverse complement strand
TCTGAGGAAAAAATTCGTCTTAAATGATGGGTCTTTGTAAACAAATCTATGGGAAATCGGTCAACTGGGACCGCCTTTAAGTCCAACTCAGTCAACTGAGGCATGTTTTTGAAGCCCATTCTGCCGATTGCCTTTGTGGAAGAAAAAGATAAATTCAAATATTCAAGATGGGGTACGTATATAGACACTTCGTCATTTAGTGTACTAATACATGTCTTCGAGATGTCCACCCTTTTTAGAACATACGGAACAACCTTTCGAAGTATAGTTGTTATCTTCTGTAAAGGATTGTTCGATAAAATAACCGTTTTCAAACTTGGCAGGTCGAAAAAAATACCCAAATCAAGTTTTCTTATTTTGTTGAAGGCAAGGTCGAGAAACTGCAAGTTGCTGAGTTTTACACCAGAAATATTCTGCAAGAAACAGTGAGGAAGACTCAGATGAGTTAAAGAATCACTTTTCCTTAAATCAGCCAATGATAAGCCGGAGCCTGGTGCGTCTAAACAGCGAAGCTGAGGGAAGAGGTCAGCAGGAAACGATTTTCTACACAGAAAGGACAGTCCTTGACACCGGCAGCTCTCAGGACAAATGACGTCACACACCAGCTCATCATCCTGCAAAGGGCACTGTCCCAATCCATCACACAGGTGATCTTCATGCACACACACTGTGGAATCTCTACACTGATAATAATCAGGGCAAGTCACACTCTCACAGTTTTGTTCATCTTCGCCGTAGACGCAGTCGGAAAATCCATTGCATCGGGTGTAGACAGGGAGACAGTACAGCCACTCTGCTGTGCATTGATAGTGAGTGTCTGGACAAGATTCATCACCTTTCATCACCTGCTGAGTAAAGTATCCAGTACCATCTAAGTTGATGTAAAATGTTTGCATTGAGACATCTCTTTTCGCTGGAAAATAGACTGTCCCTTCTTCTGGACAATCCAATTCATCAGAATCGTCCAAACAGTCTGAATGGTCATTGCAATGCTGACTCCACAATATACACCCAGAGTCAGAGCACAAATACCCATTACATGAAGAATGTTGACAAAATGACTCATCACTGTTATCTGGACAGTCCTGTCTGAAATCACAAACCAAAGTGTAATGTATTGTTGTGGTGACGTCATCACACTTAAATATGGCGTAAGTATCTTCATGCAGAACATCAAAGGGAGATAACCGTGAATTCGGCATATCACTGACATTCATAGCCACGTGAAAATGTGAGAGAGATGTGTAGCAGTTTCTATCGAGGTTGGAAATAAAAAATCCATGGGTCACGTGCTTATGTGGACAAACAAGTAGAGCCTGCTGGGTGTTTGTGAGAATGAACTTTGGAACGCGCAAACGAGCTAGAAACACTTCAGAAGGAAGCAGTCTGGGTGAT
This sequence comes from Conus canariensis, assembly GCA_033310375.1. Lineage (NCBI taxonomy): Eukaryota > Metazoa > Mollusca > Gastropoda > Neogastropoda > Conidae > Conus > Conus canariensis. The sequence goes on along the minus strand of CM065745.1, from coordinate 27,087,326 downwards.
CTGTACTCAGTTTCACAAATAGCAGAATATGTATTGGGCTTGGTAGTTGTGATAAGTTCCATTGGTATAATCCCACCTACATGCTTTATCCTTGAGGGGTGGTATGGACTGCGTAGACGGAAGTGTTTCATTTTGTAGATCAGCGTGTTGCTAGACCATGTACGGAACTTGCTGTATATGAACGGCACTTTGTACCAGCCCGAGGTGTAACCGAGCAAAGTGTAGACACGTACATAGTACCTCAAGATGTATAGCAGGTCCTCTTGTTCCTCCCTGGTTTTGATTGAAGCCAGTGTCCCACCCATGGCTCTGCAGCAATATACATGGAAAGAAGGATGGGGTACAGACACTGGTCGGACCAACGTTAAACATTTGTTGCGTGAAGCCACCAGACCTTGGCAGGAAGGACTGCTGAAAGGACAGTGCTCTGTCTCATCTCTTCCATCGGCACACTCCGTCTTCAGGTTACAGTCCAGGTGGTCCTGAAAGTGAGAATAATGAGACACGGAACAATTGAACAAACCGGTGGACAGCTTGTGAGGTTGGATGCCCTCAGACAGAGCAGAAAAATAGAGTCGGATTTTTATTTCGAGGAAGTTGACCTCGAGCTGAATGTGAATGGTGGATGCAGGGAAAATCCTTGCTGGTGTGAAGTGGGACCCACACACCTCCTCTAACTTGGCCAGAGCCTCACCTGTTTTCTGATACTTGACTTGAAACCTTTGTTTTTCTCTTGTGGAGCAATCATCCATAGAGCATGACTGCTGAAAACTGATCATTATTACATACCCAGGAGACCATTTCAGCTCGCAGCAAAGCCGCTCAAATACTACAGTCGGGACTATCACATAGCCAGAATGACGTGATGTTTTTTTTATAACAAAGGTTTTAAATTCAACATTAACAAAATCAATTTTCACCTCAGGATTGTTGCTATGGGCCACGCAGTAATCATCAGACAGGTAAAATATTTCTTCAGGCCCGTGGCAATCGCATTCCACATTATAATCTCGGTACCCATCGTGAGTCACTTTGGTTACCCAGTGCTTGCCGTCACACCAGTATGCCAGGCGCTGAAGATCAAGTCTGACGGCTCCATTTTCTG
>CM065745.1:27081221-27083721 GCA_033310375.1 Conus canariensis | reverse complement strand
AGTGAGTGCATAGATGTGTGCGTCTGTGTGTGTTGTTCTTATTGTGTGTGTGTGTGTGTGTGTGTGTGTGTGTGTGTGTGTGTGTGTGTGTGTGTGTGTGTGTGTGTGTGCGTGCACGCGGGCCTGCACGTGTATGTTGTATTTGATATTCTTGTTCTTGTTCCTAAGTCATCTTCTGAACAATCTTCTGAACAGTCAAAGGTTCATGCAGTCTCTCTCTCTCTCTCTCTCTCTCTCACACACACACACACACACACACACACACACACACACACACACACACAACACACACACATACATACACGCAAGCACACATACATACACACAAGCGCGTGCATATAATTATGCGCTCACTTCTACGTGCATACACATGCACATGCATGCGTGCGCACAAACATACCAATACGCATGCGCACATACATACACACACATGAACGCGCACGTATATACACATACGCACATGCGAATACGCCCACATTCAAAGACACACACACGTACACACATATGTGTACACACACACATGCAGATTCGTGTGCATGCTCACACAAGCCCACAAATCTTGCACACACACACACACACACACACACACACACACACACACACACACACACATATGCACATGCACCTCAGCACACACACACACACACACACACACACACACACACACACACACACACACACACACACGAAGACATTAACTAGCAAAGACATGTAATATTTCTTTTTAAGATTATAACAAGGTTTAGAGGACGGAAAAGCGGAAAAGCATAAGCATAAGCATAAAAAACCTAACCAAAACACACACACACACACACACACACACACACACACACACACACACACACACACACACACACAGGTGTGTGTGCGCGTGTGCTCACATACAGACACAAGCGTGCACACACGCGTGCGCGCACACACACACTCATGCATATGCGTACACGCACATCGTGCACACACACACACACACACACACACACACACACACACACACACACACACACACACACACACACACTGTCACACTGTGCACAAGTGCATGCATACACTCAGCTCAGCATTCACTCCGTGCACACGCAATCTCTCCAAACAACCAGAAGGCGCACTACAATACTCTTCTTCTCCCCCTCCTCTCCGGGGAATAATTTACTAAACGATAATCAGCTTTTCAAATAATGACAACACGTTTGTTTTCCAATTTATAACTTCTGTTCCTCCACTCCAGTGGAGGTACAAACATTCCACAGATCCACTAGCGGGGACCAAATTTCATCTCATTTTAAATACTATTTCACAAATACTTCTTTCAATGGTTTCTCCTCCTCACTGGAGAAACATTATATACATTTTCCAAAAAAGAATCAAAAGATGGCTTAAAATATAGGAGTATCATCTGAGTTCCGACCCAGGGGGACAATTAAAAATCATTGTGGGTCAACATGACAAACGCTTTAAGTTTTCTCACGACTGGCGCAGTCGTTGTCTTCTCCAGCTAGATTCTCCAACTCTGGAGACAATTAGGTGCTGCCGCAGCACTGTCGCCCAAATACTTGTGCGACTGTCTCAGTCGCCTAACTGGTGCTGCCACAGCACCGGGAAGGGCTGAAACACGAATGAAGTCCGTGTAAGTAATCTATTTCAAAATCTGAATAATGATAAATTCTTTTCGCTTTTTCCCTTTCCTTAACTCTCTCTCTTTTCTCTCCCCATCTGTCTATACCTCACCTGGTAATGGTAAATTGCAGGTGAAACTCGTTCCAAACAACTTGTCTGGTCGGTGTCCCCAAGCCATCTCCTTCCTATACTTTATTTTTCCTTCCTGCGCTCTTCCTGAGTGATTACTCAGTGATTACTCATCTAACTCTACGCATCACCAGCCCTTGGTTACTTGACCAATGGACAACGTCCGTCCATTCAACCAATAATCACCCTACATCTATTTTACTGAATTGTTTTCATAGCCACCAGCGACACCGATCACACTGGTCAGGCCACGTGAATTGTCTTTTCTTTTACATTTCCTCTTCCCTACCTAGGGAAATGCTTTATAACAAATAAGGGCGTACGCGACGGAACGTCACTTGTCGCCATGTGAGGCTACATCACACACACACACACACACACACACACACACACACACACACACACACACACACACACACACACACACATGCGCTCGCACACACTCATGGGCCCGTACCCACACATCCATATACACACATGTGTACATTAACTACATACATACGATGATGAAAATGTTACAACCAGTGTTAGGTAGGTACACAAGGTCTGACCAGCGCATTGGGCTAATGCGTAGGTCAGACTACTACTAAGTCGTAGCCACCAGACCTTCTTCTTGAGAGAGAGAGAGAGAGGAGAGAGAGAGAGAGAGAGAGAGAGAGAGAGAGAGGAGAGAGAGAGAGAGAGAGCTTCCGTGTTTGTATTTCAACAGATTGTATTTATCTATGTATGGTTTAGTGCGAATCCTTATGACACTACA
>CM065745.1:27061221-27076221 GCA_033310375.1 Conus canariensis | reverse complement strand
CTTGATGGTACAGAAAAGTCGTTCAAAGAAACCATAAATGTATTGAGACTTTTTGCCCAAATGTCTGGTTTAAGAATTAATAATGAAAAAACGAACGTTGCGTGGTTGGATGTATGAAGCATTCAAATGTGAGATATATGCGTGATGAAAACTTTCGCTGGAATCCTGGAATTTTTAGAATATTGGGTATACAGTTTTGTGTAGACATTAGAAGAATAACAGATATAAATTTTGAAGGCAAATTGAATGACATTAAAAAGGTACTGGGTAGATGGAACAAGAGAGACCTTTCTCCCTTAGGTAATAACAGTATTGAAAACACTGGTAATGTCTAAACTAACTTATCTTTTGATAAATCTACCGGATCCCCCAGTGAATTTTGTTAAAGAACTACAGACAGCTCTGTTCTTCTTATGGAGCAATAAACCAGCCAAGATAAAAAGAAGTATAGTGTGTAAACCATATGTTGATGGTGGACTGCAGATGGTTGACTTACATGCTTACATTGCTTCATTAAAAGTATCTTGGCTTAAACGGCTAACTTATGAAGGAAGTCTGCAAACTTTTGTATATGCCTTATTTCCTAATTTTGTGAATTTGTCAAAACTGGGAGAAGAATATGTACATGTTTATTTGAAAAGTTGTAAGAACTTTTTTTGGACAGACGTGCTGAAGCACTACAAACATCTGTACATGCAGTGCCCCCCACCGAAGCCTGCAGAATTTTTGGCTGAGTGCATACATTATAACAAGCACATACTAAGAGACAGACATGTAGTATTCATTAAAGAATGGGTTGAGGAAAATATTCTGTTCATTCACCAATTGTATAATCTAAATGACAATAAATTCCTTACCTTTAGAGAATTTAAGGAACTTTATCCAAATATCAGGAGAACTAACTTTCTTCTCTATAATGGCATTATCAACGCCATCTTGGAATTCCAGCAGAAATATAGAATTGAGATTGATCCTAGATGTAGTGTAAAAGATACTAAATCTTGGAAAGTAATCAAAGAAGGAGGCAGAAGTGTTCAGGCAATGTTTACAAGATCAGAGGTTCATCCTACTGCAGTCTTAAAATGGAATGAAATCTATAACAATTTAAATTGGTTTGAAATTTTCAGTGTCATAAGTGTCATGATGTAAAATTGAGATGGTTCCAGGTGAGAATACTACATCGCCTCTTAAACACTAGAAAATATCTGTATGCCTGTAAAATTGTAGAGGACCCTGTATGTAATCTCTGCCAAACAGAAATCCAAACAATACAACACCTATTACGGGGCTGTAGTATTGTCCAAAAGTTTTGGATTGATCTTAATCTTATGTTGTCCAGCAACTGTCAACACTGGTGTCGTTTGACATTCTCAGAAACATTGATTATATTTGGATGTAAAGAAGGAGTTGAAACAGATTTTGGTCTTAATTATATCCTGTTGCTTGCAAAATTTTACATTTATAAGGTTTACATGAAAAATGCATTGCCCAGTACACAAGGCTTTCTTAGTGTATTGAAACACAGATATGCAGATCTCAAGTATATGCACTTTTTGGAAGGCACGTTGCCTCTCTGTAATGACCAGTGGACATTCTATCAAACACTGATTTCATTGTAAAGCTTTTCTTCTTCATTACATGGAGAGTACTTTGTTAAATTTATTTATTTATTTATTTATTTTATTTTATTTTTTTTAATTTTTATTTTTTTGTCATCTTCTATTAGTTGCTGATGTTGTTGTTATTGCTTTTATCATGAAAACACACCAGGCCTAATTTGTTGATGTGAGTTCCCCCTTTCTTCCTTATTTGAAGGATGGGGGGCAACTCTGAGTTTCTTGTGCAGTCTTGGCCACTCCTTTGCTCGGTCCTTCTGTTTTTTCGCTTTCGTTTATGGAAGGACGGAGGATATAGGGGAGGTGCCACAACTCTTACTTCTCTCTTACTTGCTTAATTGAAGGAAGGGAGGCAACATTATTTCACACCTTTTGTCTGGTCGCTCCTCAGAACCTCAGCCCTTCTGGGTTTGTGTGTGTGTGTGTGTGTGTGTGTGTGTGTGTGTGTGTGTGTGTGTGTGTGTGTGTGTGTTGTTGTTTTTTTTTTTTTTTTTTTGCTTTTTTGTTGTTGTTGTTTTTTTGTTTTTTGTTTTTGCATCTGTAGGGGCGGTGGACATTTGAGGATGAGGCTACATCTGTATGACTTAGGGCCCGCTGCTGGTCTGGCATCGTGGTGCCGTGACTGTGTTCTGCTGACCAATCAGCGGATTGGTCTGCCCAGTGGTCAGCTTGTTGGTTGGTTGGCTGTGCTCTGCTGCGGTGTCGGATCGGTGGCGGGCTTTACCTTTCCAGATCCTCAAAACTATATCAGTATATGAAAGTCTTATAAATACAAGTGATATATGACCTGTAGAAAATCATTATGGGGTGAATTTATATGATGTAAAGTTATATGGTTTGAAATATTTGTGATAATAATGTGATTGATTTTTCATATATGCTGATATCAAAAGTGGTGATATTATTGTTATTACTTGTTATTATTATATCATTTCTTTTCATCTCATTTTTATTTATCCCTTTTTTTTCCCTTTAAATCAATGAAAGAAATCTATGAATCTGTGTACACGCTAATCCCGGAGGTACTGTCTGGGGGGCTTTAGGGCCTCGGATCCAATATTCAAATTCAAGAATGTCTCTAATACATTACTGAAACAGTGGTTGGGAGTTCCAGAAGCTCTCTAGACCGTGCCCTCGGAGAAAGCACAATTAGTAAATGGTCATCTATACATGTACCGGAAAAATTAAAGACTTAAAGTAAGAGGTACAAATGGGAGTGAAAGAAGGATGGAAAGTGATCTGAATGCAACACTGCGGAATATTAAATGAAAAGACAAAGATTGAAACTGTAAGAGCATAAACTCTAAGGCAAATTAGCACCATCCATATAAGGATGTTGATGTTCTTTTGAAATATCTCTCCGCGTGCCCACCTACCTAGCTAATGACAATGGTATACACTTGACTTGTGTATGTGTGTGCGAGTGTGTGTGTGGATGTTGCCTCCTTGTTAGTTTCTTTTTGTGATCGTTTACTTGTGACTCAATACACCCTTTGAGAATTGCTTAACTATTGAACTATTTCCTCTAAAATTTAATGTATTTGTTTTCTTCTTCTATTGTTTGTCCTTTTTGTGCACAAAAAAACCTTCATAGATGGAACATTGGAAACATATATATTTACAATACTGAAACTGTACTTTCATTCGCTCACAGATCATTAGATTGTGATTCATGAAACTCTTATTCAGTCTCAGACAAATAAGAGGTTTATAACATTATTATCAGCACAAATTTTTGATACAACTTTGAATTCATATGTACATCACAAGCTTAAAACAAGTGTATGCTGTACTTCTATACAATGACTGAGAGTGAGAGGAATGTTTGGTTGTTATATCATATATGTTGTAACATGTGTTCATATGTTCATGATCTTGCTGAAGGAATTAAAAAGATTTATTAAAAAAAAAAAAAACAACACTAAGAGAAGGGCAAAAAAAAGAAAAAAAAAAAAAGAAAAATTGGTTGCTAAACAGTCGAGTGGAGGGAAATTTTCGTTTCAAGATTTTATTGTCCCGGACAATTGGATGGGTGGATATTTCAAGCCCTGGCTTAGAAGTAATGCCAAAGAGAGGGTGTGGAAGAGGAGACAGCAACAAACGACAGAAAAACAGTGAAGTGTTGCTAAATACTGGGTTAAAAAAAACAAACAGCATGTGAAATGATTGTAGATGTATGTGTGTATTCATCGAAAATTTGCATAATGTTGCTTTGAAAATGACACAGGCTGTGAAGTTATTGTAAAAGTTTTAAATAAATTTCAGTCTCCACAACAACAAAAAAAAAGAAAAAAAATGCGCCACTATTCAATTTGTATACAAAATTTTATACAAATTGAGAGAGAGAGAGAGAGAGAGAGAGAGAGAGAGAGAGAGAGAGAGAGAGAGAACGGCAAGTATTCGATGTTCAGGTGCGTGATCTCTTCTGATAGTCATATTGAAGCACCCTGATCTATTAATCATTAACAGCTAAGAAATGTATTCTGAGTGGTTCCAAAAATCTACTGATGTGTGACACAGTTGACACTTAAACATTTTGAACCTTCCTCACAGGAATGTTTTAAAAGAATGTTGTGGATTACTAACCATCTCAAAACAAAACAAAACAAAAAAAGAGAAAAAAGAAAAAAAAACAAAGCAAAGAATATCAGGAAAAACAAGTGAGTGAAATACTATTAATACAGAAAATGATAATCATTGTTTCCTTTGTCACCAAAGAAATAGCCGAATCTGGTAAATGAATTACAGACATGCAAAAAAAAGGTATGTTTAAGATATAGTAGACTGAACGATTGACAGAAGCAGTGTGCACGATGATGTTCTGATTAAAACGAAAGCCTCTCTGAAATGACTAAAAGTTTCAATTATAAAGTCAGGAAACACGTTTACCTCCGAATTGTGTGATAAACCATGCTCGTGAATTGTATTCAATAGGTTTTGCCGGATGAATCCTTCTTGGTCTTCATTCAAGACGTTTGCAGGAAATGCTTGTACAATCTGTTCAAAATGCAGATGTGTAGTTCCTATTGTAAAAATATATATGACACCAGGGGGCTATGCCTTAAACATCTTCATTCGAGCCTTGCATTATTTCCACTGACCAAATTTCAATCTAGCTCCAACCAACTTTCTTTAGTGAACTCTCCTCAGTCATTCAAGCCACGCCATGCATGCACTATTCATTCAGAATAAATGTTCACAAATTACTACATCTCCCTTGTAAAAAATAAAGCATACACAAATTCAAAGGTATATCAAGCAAAACAAAGATCATCAAAAAAACAAACATTCCCGGAAATTGGTTTCAAGCATCACAAATTGTCTTCACTCATCACCATTTAGAATTGCCTTCTTTAAATGTCTTTATGAATATTGGCCACACGGATCTCACTACCAAGCAAGAAATGAACAGACACCCAGGTCACGAAACAAAACAAAAACAATTATGATAATGATTGTAAACACTGAGGTAGGGAGTTTTCAAAATCACCTGCCCAAGCAAAGGATAAATTGTGTTCACTAGACTATGTGCATGCTACAAAAAAAAAAAAAAACGAACAAAAAGCAAACAAGCACAATACATTTGAACCTTTCTGTGATTTTGTTAAAATAATGCCTAAAATAAACAAATAGTAAGAAGCAAAGTTATTAAAGTTTATTTTAGGCATTTGTGGGAAGGGATTGGGGGTTGGGGTCGTGTCTTTATTTGTGGGGCTGTCTCTAAGCATTCATTGTCTCTTTGTCTATCTTTAAATGCACAGCCACTACGTTTCCTTTCTCACCTGTCACGTTCATGTGTTTTGTACAAACCCTGGCAGGTAAGTCAGTCTGTGCAGATGGTGAATTTGACGCCCGTAGTTTGTGATGTAGGGGTCGGGCCTGGCTGGTTGCGCCATGGCCTCGTTGGCTGCTGGCACTGGAGGTTCAGGGGCTGCAGCGAGCACAGGCAAAAAGGTTGTACTCTGACGTGGCTGCCGTCTGAGGAAACGCCTGTTGCGCCAGTATATGCTGCCATCAGTTAGCTCGACTTGGTAGGAACGTGGTGTCCTGCCCCGAGCGATGATTTTGGCAGGCATCCATTGGTTACCCGGTGCCAGCTGAACGTAGACGTTCTCTCCAGTCTGCAGGGTAGGGAGCGATCGACTCCCGCGGTCGTAAAAGCGTTTCTGGCTGGCATCTATCTATCTATCTATCTATCTATCTATCTGTCTATCTATCTATCTGTCTGTCTGTCTGTCTGTCTGTCTGTCTGTCTATCTATTTGAAATTGTTGTACTGCCAATTTAGTGTGATGTCCGTTGGTTGGTTTGAGCGTGAGCACCATACTGTGCATTTCTTTTTCGGACCCAGTCTGCCTAAACAGTACGCCTTATCCTCATTCGTGCGCGCACCCCCACCCCCCACCCCCCACCCCCAGGCAGACCATTCAAGACATTGTAGCAACTTTGTGCGTTTCATATAGCTATTTCCTGACATCTTTGCATGGTCTCCGTACTCTTATGCAGCGCTTAGGCTTCTGTTCATTTCAGGCTTGTTGGATAATTGATCGATTTTGTGACCATTTTTTTTTCACTTCCATTCTTAGGGGGGTGTATTTCTGTAAACAGATGTATGTGTTGGTTTTTTTTTTTCTGACGTGCTAATGGCTTAATTCCTGCTTTTTGATTCAATTGCTGTCTTTTCCTATCTTTTTCCTGTTTTCTGTCTGTCTGTCATCGTAGGGAGCCCCATTTTTCTTTGTTGAACAGTGTGTGTTTTCGTAAATACAGTATTCACTGGTGCTTTATAATGAGTGAATACTGGATTCACACAAGCACGCTCTTCTTTTAATGAGAGTGGCATGGCTGCAGTTCAGATGAACAGTTGAGGGAGACATACTGTACAAGAAGCAAATTATTCTGTGGTATCTTTTAATGTAATTTTTTCATGATTTGAAAATAAAAAAGGATACCACCGCTATTGTTCCTAACTGCCAAGTCCTAAGAAACGCAGAATTTATTGTTATAACTTGAAACAAAAGACGTTTTCATTTTTTGTTCTAAAGGACACTAACTTCGACAAAAATCTTTGTCTCTTCCAATCGGGGCATACTTCTTATATTACATATTACAAATCAAATCCCTGAGCTTTGGAAGTTCAAGAACGATTTTTAATTATAAGTCAAGGAGCTTTTTTATAGATAAAAAAAAATCGTGACATACTTACAATGTTGATAGGAGCAATGGAGCATAGTATACTGTTATAAATGTTTATAGTCTGAATAGAAATTCTCCAGAGTTTTCTGAACAATACAAACAGTCTGATAAGATAAAAAGAAAAAAAATAAGAAAAAGAAAAAAAAATCAGATAAGAGACATCAATACCTTGCATAATAGCAGTGGATCATTGCAGTCTTATTTTTTGAGATCCTTCTTTGGACTTTGATAATTAGAAACACAATCATAGTATTGAATCATAAAGGTGTGGTTCATACTATGTCAAAACAACTAGAATTTAAAAAAACAAAACAAAAAAAAAAAACTAGAATTAGCTGACGTACGGAGAGATTATAATTCAGAATGCAGAAGACATACCTGAAAAAAATGGATCCCGTTAAGGCGGATAGACAGGGGTTTCTTTCTTCTTGCCCACTATCTTATCTCATATGTCGATATTTGGCTATGATGCTGCTCTGATTACTTCATGATGATCTGATCACTATACTTTACGAAAGGAGGCGGTCATTCGATTTTTTTTTAATTCAGCGATTCAATATTTCACCTTAGATAGTTTATATTAAAAAGTAAACAATGTTATTGAGGCTGTAACTAAGAAAAAGAGTGGCTACACATTGCAGCCATTAGGAAATAAAAGATATTCCAAACGCTGAACGTAAATGTTCTATTTCTGATCATGTATTACTAGATTTCTACTGATGAACGTCAGAGCAAAGGCGACAGATTTAACATCTTCGAAGAAAAAGGCTGCAAAAGAAAACGAATGGAAAATAGAAAATGAAACAAATATAGAAAAGTATTGAAAAGATAACCGAAATGGACATATTGAAATTGAAATAAGAAAAGTCAAGAGCTAGCGAAGATACGAGAAAAGCAAATGGAAAGGGTTCTGCTAAGATCCAGAACTAGATGAATGGCAAAGGGTGAGTAAATATAATAATAATAATAATATGTATAATACTTATATAGCGCATTTCTTGTTACACAACTCAATGCGCTTACATCCACCATTTGCACTTATTCATCAACACTCTATGATTTAGAGAAAAGCATCATAGTATGCGCATTCCACTTCTCACAACAATGAACGGATATACCCTTAAAGATCCAAACGAAATAGGGTCAGAAGATTCAGAAGAGAAACGGTCCAACGAAAATCTGTTTTAGAAAAGAAACCTGGTAGGTTGTGAAATGAATAACTTAGTAAAGAGATTCCAGTGTTACCTGCAGTCGAACGACTAGCACTTGAAGAGGAAATTACTTTCTTTGTAGTTGGAGAAGCTTTATAAGAAATATGAATGGTCAAAAAAGTTCTTTGAGTCCTTTTTTAACTTTCAGGAAATTTTGCTGTTTGAGCATTAACAAATAATTCATTATGGAAAATCAACAATCAAAGAGAAGGAATAATAAGCTACATGAAGAGAGAGAGAGAGAGAGAGAGAGAGAGAGAGAGAGAGAGAGAGAGAGAGAGAGAGAGAGAGATGAGAAATCCAGAAATTTTTATGTCCTTTGGTGTACCTTCAGCCACCCCCCACCCCACCCCCCCCCCCCGCCTCCCTCCCTCCCTCCCACAGGATATTTGTTTCCCTCTTTTCCTCCTACTCTGTCCCCTCCCACACCCTCTTTGTCTCTCTCTGTCTCTCTGTCTCTCTGTCTCTGTCTCTCTCTCTCTCTCTCTCTCTCTCTGCCTCCATACTACCTCTCTCTGTCTCTCTGTCTCTGTCTCACTCTCTGTCTCTCTTAAGGATATGGATATATTGTGTGTGTATATAAATTTATATATATATATATATATATGTTATATATACATATATATATATGTTATATATACATATATATATATATATAATACATATATATATATATATATATTTGTATATAAAGTCCCCTGATGAAGACCAGTTTGGTCGAAATATTGGGAAGAATTTTATGAGTCTGTTGTTTTTTTCTTCATTTTATGTGCGTTTACACACACACCACACACACACACACACACACACACACACACACACACACACACACACACACACACATATATATATATATATATATACACACACACACACATATATATATATATATATATATATATATATATATATGTGTGTGTGTGTGTGTGTGTGTGTGTGTGTGTGTGTGTGTGTGTGTGTGTGTGTATCCTTGTCTCTCTCTCTATCGCATTCTCTCTGTCTCTCGCTCTGTCTTTTCTCTATCCATGTTTCTGTCTGACTGTCTGTTTGTCTCTGTCTGCGTGCCTGTCTGCCTGTCTGTCTCTCTCCAATTCAGTCCCTGTTTGTGTGTCTCTGAATCTTTAAAACTTTCCCTTTCACCCTGCCTACGTCTCTTCATCTCAGTCGAGGTAGGACGTTGACGGTGAACACAGAGCTCAGTCAGGAAGCTGAGCAGTAGAGGCGTTTTTTTGGTTGCGTACCCATCGTTTCAACTGGACTTAGGGGAAAAGTTTCCCTCAAACAATATTTCCTTCAGTCCAACTTCAAGTCAATCTGTGGATTGTTTAATAGAACGTTTTTGCAGTGACATTTTTCAAACAGTCCAATAGTGCCGAACAGCAGAGAACTGCTTATGTACTGAGAAGTACAGGACTGGTATAGTGTTACCAATTTCATCGGATTTGTGGCGAAGCTTGCCAACAGAGCAAGCATTTTCGTCTCTCGTCACTAAAGATTCCTGTTCTTGTTCGCTTAGCTGACATGGTGCTGTTGTTGCTGACCATAGAGCTGCCATTGCTGTGGTCTGGAGCATTTGACATTAAGCCAAAGTCCAAGAGTCCTGACCAGAAAGTAGAGCAACCCTCACAGCAAATTCGCACTGTCCTGAGTGGAATGAATGGATTAAAAATCAAACTGCCAGGGTTACACCACGCCACAGTACAAGCCTGGACTTTTCCAAGCACTCGTTGATCACGCTAGACGTCTACGTCTACGTCAAGAACAACAGCGGGGATGTTGCAGGTTTGATAGAGATGGGGATGTGGTGTGGTGGTGGGGGTGGAAGGAGAGAACTGGAGACAACCAACCCCAGCAGGGACTGTCTTGCCTCATTCTTAAGTAGCCACACTGTTGTTCTTCCACACAGACAGCAGCTGGTGGCGTTGTCGGGGTGTAGTCAGGTCCAGTCTTACCAACATCCTTCACCATCTTTTTGTTCTGGCATCTTTGTTCTTCATTAGTATCATTGTATGTGTGTCAAGATCTTCGGAAGTTGACAATGATGTTCATTGGCCATGAACCGCCTGGTGTGCCAACACAGTGAGCTTCGTCAGTGTCATTGTTGTGAAAAGTATTTCTTATTTTTCTTCGTACACTCAGACAGGAATCCCAGAGGCACTGACGACGACTGCTGTATGGCGAAGGCCCTCCAGAGATTCACAGAGCTTCTCGTCGATGTCTCGGCAGGCCAGGTCTCTGCTCTTATCTTTTTATGTGTGGGACAGTCCTGCAGGAAGTGTTCCACAGTCACTGGGGCTGTACTGCATGGGCATCCTGAAGACTGGGCAATGTGGAATTTTGTGAACATGTGGTGTTTGAGTCTGGAGTGCCATGTCCTCAGTCTCAATGCTCACTTGGTCTGGTCTGGGCAGCAGGTAGTTTGCATCCTTGTTGAAATCTGTTAAAAGTATTTGAGCCCAGGTAGTTGATCAGCACGTGGATCACTGTGTTGTGCGAGTCTGGTATTTGTGTGCTTTTTTCTGTGTTGCTGTTCACTATGACGTTTTTCGGTCATTGGTTATCATGGTGTCTGTAGACTTTCTGTGGAATGATATGCCCACGCTTTTCAGAGTCTTCCATCTTTCTCAACAAACCTGCAACGTTCCTGACATTGTTCTTGACTCGCTGTGATTGCCAAGGTGTCAGGACTTTGAATTGATTGATGTGTTTGGGGGTGGATGAAGAGCATAGTGGCTGGTTTGGGATGGTGATGATAGCTGTTAAGGTTAAAAACCAGTGACACAGACAAGTGACTGGATTATACGCATATAGTTTCAACAGTCAAGGAATCTAGAACACTTTCATAACAAATCATTTGATATCGCAGAATAAGATATTGTACTTCATCCTGTGGATAACACGTAAGTGAAACTAACATCAAAACAGAACTGCGTTACACCAGGTGAAAAGTGTATAGCATCTCACAAAGCCAGACACTATTCTACATGGCCCCCAAATTCCATATTCTGCTATCAGAGCCACACCATTGTGTATGTCATCTACTATAAACTTTGCGATTAGCTCTAAACAGGCGAAACGTCCCGGTCACTTTACAAAATCATTTCTGAACACCTGGCCAACATCCACCATCAGCAACCCAAACCAGTCGCTCTGGTATTCATCTACTCAAACACATCAATCAGGTCAATGTCCTGGCGCCTTGGCAATCACAATGACATATAGAGCTGTACGATAAAAACTGTTGATCACCCAGTTTAGACAATGGCCATCTATATTCCAATGAAGGAAAGAGAATGAGTGTACTTTTTTTAAACTTGTATTTCACTAACGTTTTGCTCACTTTCATACTCGCTATCATTCAGACTTTCATTCAGACTTTCATGCATGAGAATGTCTCTATTGGTTGTATTTTCTCTTATCTCTTCTCCACTGTGTTCCTTGTCATTGTCACGTGATTCGTCAAGGCTGGTGTCACAAGTTGTTTAATGCCGCGGAAAACAAGGATGACTACAATTTCCCCGTTACACATCTACAAATTTTACCCTGTGAACAGGACACACGGCAGGCATTTTCTCATCAAACCCGGTGTTTGGTCAACATTGTCTACCTTTGTATACGCAACCAGGGAAATTAGACTTTTAGAATTGTGGCATTTTAACTATGTTTGCAGAGACCGGCCAAACCTTTATCTAACTTCCTTTAACTTATCATCCCCATCCAGAACAAATTTATTGCCCCCTGATGAGGAGATGGTCATAGATCATAGTGGCCCTCTTGTCTGGCAGCCTTTAATTGTGGTCCTAATTTCTTTCTAATGTCTCGGACTCTTTTTGAAGTCGTCACCAATAAATGCTGAACTATTCCTTAGGTTCGTTTTGGCTCTGAAAATTTCTTCGTTGTTTAAAGTACCTCTGCCAATAACAGGTGAATGATAGAAGCGATGTATTCTGTCAAATTCTACTGTTTTTGATAGTTTTAATTCCTAAGTCAACAGACTATGTACAATATTTCCACAGTGCTGTTTGGTTTCTCTGTCTTTCCATGGCAGTCCATAAAAATAAAATAAGTTCTTTTTGATCGTCCCTCGAGATCCTCGACTTTCTCTTTTCAAACGCGCAATTCTGTCTTTCAGTATGCCGTTCTCTGCCTTGAGATCGTCATTTTGCACACGATCACTGATCGTCATTTCATGTCATGCACGTCCTAACTGACTGGGTGTTACAGTTCTCAAACATGATCTTTCGAAGTTGAGTGGGTTTTTTCTTCTTGTTTTTTTTTTTCGCTTACAGTGTATTTGCTTTTGATTCCTGCGATCTCTTCTTTTTCTGGGCATACCAGTACTGCTCTAGCTTTGTCACAATGTTCTACTGTTTCTGATCAGTACTGGCAATATTGGGTTGTTCATGACATCTGATTCTGCTGTGCTTATGTTGTTTGTTGTTATTGTCGTACCTTGACTAAAAGACTCTGAATATCCAAAGTACTTGAACACTATGGTACAAATGCATCAGCTAGGGTTGAGAACATTACGTGTGTGACCGTTTTTGATTACCCCGCCACGTAGGCAGCCACACTCTGACTTCGAGGGATTTTTTAGACTGAATATGTTATGCTAGGAGCGTGTCACGACTGAAGACAATCCCCACATAACCATGCAGAGCATTACAACATTTTGATGTAGCCTTGGTGTTCAAGCCTATGTCAACTGGTCTGAAACAGCCTTAAGTAAAGGCGTTGTTTTGCTTATGAAATAAGTTTTTTTTTTTTTTTTATATCATACAACGATGCGGGTACCTGTTGTATGACATCTTGAGATATTAGAGTGAGTGGCCTGATGTGATTATACAGCATTGTTCTGGTACTGGCTGTTCACCCATTAATGTGATGCCATCTCCTGTGTCTCTCACTGCTGCTGGTTTGATCCTGTCAGTTTGGACGAAACATTTGGGATCCAGCGGGTAGTTGCTGCACTCTTCACACACAAACTTTTTACCTTGATTATACGCAGCTGGTACAATCGTAGAGTGTGGACAGCCGTTTGGTCTTCTTGAACGCGTACTGGACAGTGGCGTACACAAAGTGGACCTTCCACATGTACAGCAAACTGCCAGGACACGTTGATGAAAAAGAGGCTCTATTGAAATTTTTTTTTTTTTTTGGGAGGGGGGAGCGGGAGAAGGAGTGGGGGTGGGGGTTAAGTGGGGAGGGGGTCCTATTTCCAGAAATCTCAAAGCTTTTATTTTTGTGTAAAGGCTTTCTCTGTGTGTCTGGAGGATCTTTGAGAGTATTAGGGATCTTCCTATCTCTATCCCTGGGGGATGGGTGGGGGGCGGAGGCCAGTTGGGTTCGGAACAGGAAGAACGGAAGGTAGGCTGCAGATTCCGACACTTCAAGAATTGCGGTGACAAGGCAGGAGGTTAAGGAGGGTCAGTTCTCTCCGTACAAGATAAGAAACCCATGAGTTCAGAGTTCCCCCTACTTCCCCCACTTCCCTGCTCATATAAACAGGTCTGTCATAACCAATGTCTATGTCTTCAATCGATATCAATTCACAGCACCTAGAGGCCTGGCTCTGGTCATGACCTCACCGACATCTGGGTACATCACGGTGAAGACAAAAGGAAATGGTAATGATACCCTTCTTCCAGAGATGAGTGTGCCTGTACCAGCCGGGCATACGCTCGTGTACAATGTCAAGCGGCTAACACCAAATGCGAATGGTGCCCACGTCGGCGTAGATTTCCGCAAAACGCATGGGTCTTGGACCACAGGAAGGGAGTTAGCTAATTTTGCCAGTATACTCAAGTTACACGGTGGAGAATTCGTTCTTTTTATTGGACGGCACGCTTGCATCAATAACACACCATGCTTTCAGTTTTACTTTTCGTTTTTCCCCGAAGGTAGAGCCCCTGACAAGCTGTCCAGTGGGTTGGTCAACTGTTCAGTGGAACACTATTCCAGCTTTCAGCACCACCTGGACTGCAACCTGAAGACAGAGTGTGAAGATGGACGAGACGAAACAGAACACTGTCCCTACAGCAGTGCGGACTGCAAGGGAATGGTGGCATTGTGCAACCGTTGTTACACATTTCTGTGGAATCTGTATGAAGCAAAAAAAACCAAACATGATCCATGTCTGGATAGTGTAGGGGGCACGTTGAATTTTCCTACATGTGTGTATGATCCGTATTGTGCCATAGCCAGTAAATCAGGGAGATTTTGGTACATGCATAAACTCGTAACGGATTTGTTTATGAATGATCTCTCATTGCCTAATTTGTATAAGCATAGTGTGCATAATAAGAAAAGAGTCTTTTATCATACTTTAAATAAAGATAACAGAGATGGTATAGCAACAGATACCGGTGAAATCACTTGTCTTCAACTTAACTTGGAAGGAATGTGGGTTAGGGAGCATTGTCTTCACGCGACACCACTGTGTGAGGTCAGGACGAACAAAACTGAAGAAAACTTTCATCACCAAAAGGGGATTTTCTTGGACAGCACACATTATCTTTGGCCAAGAGGACTAAACTACATGACTGTGTGCCGTGATGGTCATATCACATACACATTTCTCTTATGTGGCTCCCACAAACTTGCTGTGTGTAGTCAGACGCAAACATCCCATTGTCATTACTCTTATCCGAATTTACATTATGATGTCTTGAATTCAACCGGTCCTTCCACTTTATCTCCTATATTTACATGCAATGATGGCATCGGCTACATGGCATACAGTCTGGTTTGTGATTTCAGAGCTGACTGTCTAGATTCTAGTGATGAATCGTTTTGTCACCAGCCACTTTGCGCAAGAACGTTTGCATGCACGGATGGTCGGTGTGTACCCTATGACAACATGTGTGATCAAGTATCTCACTGTCCGGATGAATCCGATGAAAACCAGTGTGAGAGATTCAAACGTCAAGAGGTAAAGACTAGCCAACGTTTTCATCGTTTTCCACCACCTGCTCTAGT
>CM065745.1:27051221-27056221 GCA_033310375.1 Conus canariensis | reverse complement strand
CTGAACAATGGTACTCACCATTTGCCCAGTTAACGTCTACACAAAGTGTTTTCAGTCGTAGCAAAGAAAATGGAAGACCTATCTCTACTTGTAGACATCTGCCACGTGAAGGCTCCACCGAAAAGCGTTGACGTTCAGGAGCTTCTTCTGTTCATGGCAGAGAAAGTGTTTGCACAGTTGTCCGCCCCATACACACTCGCACCACAACTCCACACAATCTCAGCCTCACTCCCTCCCTCACCCCCACCCCCACCCAGTTGCCCCTAATGTGTTCCCACCATTGCACCACGATCTACTTTTGCCGCTTGTCGGCCAGCCTGCACATTATTGACCAAAAAAAAAAAAAAACGAAAGCTGCGCGCACTAAGGATATGTTTCGGTTCTAGGTGTTTTTTTGTTTTTGTTTTTTCGTTCCAGTTTTTTTTAACAACTTTTACAGAACCAAAAGTAATATCTTTTCGAGCTCTGCATTAATTTCAATGTGTGTGTGTGTGTGTGTGTGTGTGTGTGTGTGTGTGTGTGTCATTCGAGCTTAGCTTTCATTTCAATGAGAGAGAGAGAGAGAGAGAGTGTGTATGTGTGTGTGTGTGTGTGTGTGTGTGTGTGTGTGTGTGTGTGTGTGTAATTTATTGCAAAACTTGCCTATGCCTGTGTTTCAATTGTTCTTGGTTGTTTTTTTTTATTGTCATGATTGTGAATAATACGTTTTCGGGTATACGTGTACATTTTTCACTTCACACCCCATCTCCCTCCGACCCTTCCCCCTCCCTTCTCTCAGTATTCGTATTGAGGCGCATGCTACGTGTTTCCAAATAAGCATGTTCGAATGACAAAAAATTGTACTAATTTCAAAGGGAATCTTAAGTTAATGCGCCAGTTTACACTGACAAACCATATAACGAGACAAAACAAGACGAGATTCGTTTTCTTGTGTCTTCTTTAGGCAAGATAAACAAAATTCAGGACAATGAAAACGAAGAACGAGCAATCACTTATCTTCTGAATTCGGTGCAAAGTGGGCTTTGAGGATAAGTATTTGCTCGTTTTACATTTCATTGTCCTGAATGCTGTTGATCTTGCCTGAAGAAGACCTAAGATCGTCCTAGTGTTGTCTTGTAGCTTGTTTGTCCATGTTACCTGGCGGATTTGCTTTAAATTCTTTTACAACTTTATTTCAATTTCCTCCTGCAGTCACCTCACTTTGAAACCAAACTGCTGCTGTCTAAGGAAGCCTGGAAAGGTGAACTGGTTCACAAGTGAGTTGAAAGGCCTGAAGAAATCTGTCAAATAAGGGGTGTCAATGTGAGTGATGTCATCAGTTAACATCCTTAAAAGAAAACGGAATGAATGGTGAGCATTTATTCTGCGAAAGCAGGTATTTGGATTAAAACGTTATCTGTTCTTAACTTTACGTCGGCAGTGCACATTGTGGCGTCTAACCTGCAGCTCGTCTCGTGTCCTTGAACTTGAAGATCGAGACGAGAGGTACACTAGTACGGTTTGACAACCCGTTTACTCTCATTTCTTTCTCATATGTAAAAAAAGAGAAGGTGTTAGAGGGATGACACTGAATTTAGTAGCAAACACGATTTGGAACAAAGTTCATGAAAGTGACATTTTTTACGATCCAATATTGTGGAGTACGACTGCCACGTCTTCTTCACGTCAAATTTTGTCGCGAGCACACATTTTGTCGTGGCCCATACAGTGTGAACGGCGCATGGCTTGAAATGATTGTTGCTGCGTTTGCATGTGCCTGCAGCACTCAGGTTGAGCATGCATGCCTCGTGGATGATTGTTTTGATGATGGCTGGTGGGTTTATTAAGCTGCAGTCCGTTTACCAACGCTTTTTTTTTTTTTTTTTTTCGTTTTTGAAACCGTAAATAAGTTAGTTTCTAGCTTAATTATTTCCCTTTCAGGTCAACGATTATTGTACGAGAGAGAGAGAGAGAGAGAGAGAGAGAAGAGAGAGAGAGAGAGAGGAGAGGAGAGAGAGAGAGAGACAGAGAGAGAGAGAGACAGAGACAGAGATTAATTCCTCTAGCCCATAGAAACAGTCGTCATGGTACACAATCAAGATGAACATAGAAAAAGAAAGTTTACGTACTTGCTTACATTTGCATACACTCGATTACGTTTATGTTTTATTTAAACGATTTTTTTTTTTACAAAGCGTAGCGCATAGCAAATGTACGGACCAAGAGGCAACACTTGACCCAATGCACAGATTGTTTATGGAGAGCTGTTTAACTCCACTAGATTATTTGGATCTGGTTTCATCACAGTCAGGAGAATCATGTACAAAATGGTGTTCTTCTGTTGCTTTGCAGACAGGACGTAGAAACTGTTTCTTTTTTTTTTTTTTAATTAATGTTGTTTTAAAGGAAGAATAAGTTGTTAGCAAAACCAGTTTTAAGTTTAGCAAACCCATCTGCAAAACATCTTAAGTTTAGAAGCTGGGAAGTAATTATGATTATCAACTGAAAGTATAAAAATGTATGTATGTTTATGTGCTATATGTCATTTTGTGTCTGACAAAGCCATTCCACTCAGGTAGATAATTATTCCTCAAGTGTTGCCTGAACAGAGACTGAAATGAAATTCAACATCAGATCCCCTGTTTAAATCATGCATGTCCCCACCCTATCCCATTCTTATCTTTTTAAAGGTGATGAAGCTTTGTGGTGCATTCCATGCCATGTACCACTCAGAGTGAAACATGTTCTTTTGGCGTGTTGGGACCTCTATGGTGTGAGACATAAACACTTTACGGCAGATTCCATGAAAACCTTGTTCTCAGATGTCCCACCTGATGTAATGCTTGAATTTCTGACAGAGATCTTTCTTTTTTTTTCTTTTAATCTGATCTAAAAGTTTAGGGAAAAAAGATTTTTAATGAAATCCCAGTGTGTCTTTAGAAGGTGCATTTTAAAAGGTTGTGTGAATGAGATTTTTTTCCCCTATTTTTCAATGACTTGTGAGTTGACTTCAACGCGGTGACAGCCCTGACATGGCCCTTTGCGGTCGGCTGGACTATAAGCAACATTATCTCTGACCTCACGTACCCCATGCTGAATAAAGCATATCGACTGAATTAGCCCAGCATGTCTGAGCTCAGACGTCTAAAGCCGGGGGGTGGGAACCCTGTCACGACACAACGTGTTTCTTGAGCACTCGCCACGTGTTGCGTGCAGGAGTGGTGGACAGGAGGTCTGGTAGCTGAGATTATGTTCTCTTCCTTTCGAATGTGCAGAATTGAAGCTCGTTATGAGGAGACGTCATGAGGAGCACAACACCCCCCCCCCCTCCTCCTCCTCCCCCATCTCACACCCCCCCCCCCTCCTTGTGCCCAGCTACACCCCCCCACTCCCACCCCAACCATACCCATCATACCCAAGCCGATCTGTCAACATCGTGTACAGCACGCGCTACAGTGTGCGTGTGGAAGGGTCTCGTTTTCAAACAGCACAGCTTGTGGTAGTCAGACTGCAGCAGTCCCGAGAAAAGCCTGAACTGGCATTAACTCTTTAACAACCAACCAGCGCTCAACAACGTGCCGATTGATCTCGGGAGTATGTATCGTGTTTGCTATCTCCCCCTTCCACCCTTTTCCAACGGTTTGTCTGTCTAAAAAGATTTTTTTTTAAAGATATTTGAAAGAACTTCGCCAGATGACATGGACAAAACGAATTACAAGACAAAAACACGACGCGTTTCGACCTCTAAGGTCTTCTTCAGGCAAGATGAACAACACTCAGAACAACCAAAAAAAAAAAAAAAAAAAAAAGAACTAGCTGTCACTTAGCCTGTCAAATTCGGCGCAAACTGAGCGTTGGACCTTGTCTATCTAGGTCCTTCCCGGCCGTCAACTGAATATTAAGGTGCAGCAATTAAAATGTAGTAGCACAGAATGTTCCGGACCAACGTTAAAGCATTCTCTGCTCATGTTTTCGGACCGCAAATTGACCTTTATCTTTGTATACTACTCAACGCTCGCTAAGGATTAGATTTGGAACACACAGGTAGCAGACACTGGAGAGAGGTTTAAGTGAACGGTTAGATACTTTTTTTGTTTACCCTGGACGTCGCTGGAAGCTCGTTACAAACCATACACTTCATTAAGCCCCTTTCCCACTGGTCTCGGCTGTGCACGTCTTCCAAATCCGATCCTTCGCGAGTGTTGAGCAGTGGAAGCTCTGTTACTGACAGAGGAAAGTGACTTGGGGGGGGGGGGGGGGGTTACAGGGCCACTTTCTTTCAACATTCACACGCCTTCGATATATTTCAGGCTGTCGCGTGGCGCCTTTGCGTCAATCGTATAACAAAGTGTACTGAATCAGAAAGCAGCTCAACTGTGCTACAAGCACCAAAGTCGCGCACGCACACGTAGGCACATTTGAACTGATGTGGTATCAATATTACACGAAAAGAAGCTCCTATTATTCAAAACAACGTTATGAACGGGGGTTTTATTTTTTAATTAAAAGAAAAAAGAAAGAAAGGAAAGGGAAAAAAAAGGGATGGGTGTGGAGGGGGGGGGGGGGGGGGAGGGGGGGGTGATCTCTAAACTGCAGAACTGCTGAAACTCTTGCCATGAGGATTCATAGACTAAGAGGAATTTCCGACAACGGCATGTTTCTGTGTCAGACGTCACTATCTAGAAAAAAAAGCAAGTTTCTTGACATACTGCATCTCCCATACCACCCAGGCCTATGGTACAAGTTTGTTTTTTTTTTTTTGGTCAAATGATAACATTTATCAAATAACGCAAAAGTTCTCTCTCTCTCTCCTCTCTCTCTCTCTCTCTCTCTCTCTCTCCTCTCTCTCTCTCTCTCTCTCTCTCTCTCTCTCTCTCGATGTGGGCCATTGGCAGTTTCTGTCCACATACAAAATTGGCCTGGAAGGGAAGTAACTGATGTGGGACCAGACGTGGAGGTCGTTCTGGATTTACTCCCCCGGTCGTGAGTGGCTTTCTTTTTTTTAACCTGTTAATTTGATA
>CM065745.1:27036587-27051121 GCA_033310375.1 Conus canariensis | reverse complement strand
TCCCCCCCCCCCCCCCCCCTTCCCCCTTAAGCCCAAATCTTTCCAAGTCATTATTAGGGGGTTCATTTTTGGCCTCCTTTTTTTTTTTTCCCCACATTGTTTTTCGTCTATTATTTGTCGATTTTATTCAAGTTAAAAGGCGTCCATCTTGAATAAAAGTTACTTGTTTAGGTTTTTTATGGGAGAAAAAAATCCCCAACTTGTTTATGTTTATCGTTTACTTTTTCCCTGCCTCATTTCATTTCCGATTTTGTTTTGATCAAAATTGAGGTTATTTGTATTTGTTTCTGTCCGCCCTGTGTGTTTGTCTTTTGATCCCCCTTTTCATCTTTGGGGTGGATCCTCAAGCGTAGGCTCAAAGATTGTCCCCTATATTTTATACTGTTTGCATAATGTCTTTAGTTTTTCAGCAACTTTTTTCCTCCCCACACTTTCGTTTGGTTTCATTTACTACTCTTCGCTGGCTGCTTTGGGGGTGCTATTGGATTTTTTTTTGCACTCTTGGTGGTGAGAACACCACAGTATTATGGACTGTGGTGTGTCTCTATTTGACGCCAGGAGCGCAGACACAACCAGCCGTGTCTCCCTGATGAGTCCGACCCAGCGGACGAAAGGCCTCGGAGCAGGCAATACAAATATATCTGCCTTCAAAAGGGATTGCGATGGTTCCCTTATGCAGCTAGTGAAGAGTTTTCATATCTGTAACATATTTTCTTAATTTCATGTTCCCAGTTTCTCCATCTTCAAATTCCTGCCCCCCCTCCCTCCTTAAGTCCAAATCTTTGCCAAGTCATTATTATGAAGAGAGTTCAGTTGTTGGCCTGCGCTTGTTTTTTCCCCCACTATTAGATTGTTCGTCTATGTATTTGTCTGACTTTATTCAAGTTTAAAAGGCTGTGCCAGTCTTGAATAAAAGTTACTATGTGTTAGGTTTTCTTATGGGAGCAAAAAATACCCAACTTGTTTACTGTTTATCGTTTACTGTTCCCTGCCTCATTTCATTTCCGATTTTGTTTTGATCAAATTGAGGTTATTTGTATTTGTTTCTGTCCGTCTGTGTGTTTGTCTTTTGATCTCCCTTGCATCTTTGGGTGGATCCTCAAGCGTAGGCTCAAAGATTGTCCCCTATATTTTATACTGTTTGCATAATGTCTTTAGTTTTTCAGCAACTTTTTTCCTCCCCACACTTTCGTTTGGTTTCATTTACTACTCTTCGCTGGCTGCTTTGGGGGTGCTATTGGATTCTTTTTTGCACTCTTGGTGGTGAGAACACCACAGTATTATGGACTGTGGTGTGTCTCTATTTGACGCCAGGAGCGCAGACACAACCAGCCGTGTCTCCCTGATGAGTCCGACCCAGCGGATGAAAGGCCTCGGAGCAGGCAATACAAATATATCTGCCTTCAAAAGGGATTGCGATGGTTCCCTTATGCAGCTAGTGAAGAGTTTTCATATCTGTAACATATTTTCTTAATTTCATGTTCCCAGTTTCTCCATCTTCAAATTCCTGCCCCCCCCCCCCCCCCTCCCTCCTTAAGTCCAAATCTTTGCCAAGTCATTATTATGAAGAGAGTTCAGTTGTTGGCCTGCGCTTGTTTTTTCCCCCACTATTAGATTGTTCGTCTATGTATTTGTCTGACTTTATTCAAGTTTAAAAGGCTGTGCCAGTCTTGAATAAAAGTTACTATGTGTTAGGTTTTCTTATGGGAGCAAAAAATACCCAACTTGTTTACTGTTTAAAAGCATTATGCAAACAGTATAAAATGTAGGGGACAATCTTTGAGCCTATGCTTGAGGATCCATTCATGGATGCAAGGGAGATCAAAAGATATGGAAAAGTCTGAGTGGTCAGCTCTGCTGTTCAATAACCAACCAAGCATTGTGAGTGGCTAAGAACTGTACAGAACAACCTTTACTTGGATCTCCTAAGAGATGCAATCTCCCACTGATTGACCAATCATTATAATGCTGAACAATTAAGTAGTGGGAGAAAACAAGTGCAGGCTAACAATTCTTCAGTCATTAGAGTAATGACTTGGCAAAGATTTGAATTTAAAAAAAAAAAAATTGAAGATGAGGGGAATATATTATAATATGAGAAACCCTTCACTAGCTGCCTGAGGGAACTATCGTACTCCCCTTCAAAGGCAGATCTATTTGTATTGCCTGCTCCTAGGCCTTTCGTCCGCTGGATCGGACTTATCAGGGAGACACGGCTGATTGTGTCTGCGCTCTTGGTGTCAAATAGAGACACACCACAGTCCGTAATTCTGTGGTGTTCTCACAACCAAGGGTTCAAAAAAGAATCCAACAGCACCCCCAAAGTAGCCAGCGGAGGGTAGTAAATGGAACAAAACAAAAATGTGGAGAGGAAAAAAGTTGCTGGAAAGCTAAAAGCATTATGCAAACAGTATAAAATGTAGGGGACAATCTTTGAGCCTATGCTTGAGGATCCATTCAAGGATGCAAGGGAGATCAAAAGATATGGAACAGTCTGAACACACACACACATATCTATATATATATCTAATATATAAATGGCAAATTCTGTCTCTGTGTGTGTGTGTGTGTGTGTGTGTGTGTGTGTGTGTGTGTGTGTGTGTGTGTACGCTATAGACTCAAAAACGGCTCAACCGATTGTCATGAAATTTGGTAGGTACGTCTGTTGTCACCCGAGGATGGTTTTGGGCTAATCTCTAAAAAAATAAAACCGTTAAAAACCGTTAAAAAACTGTTATAACGGTTTCAAAGACATCTTTTTCCTCTGCTTTTCTTCAAATAGCCGTTGTGACATTGCACAGGTACAGGACTACTTCTCTAAAATTAAAACCGTTATTTGGCAGTTAAAAAACGTTACTTATAACAGTTAAAAACCGTTAAAAACACCAAACCCTATAAAAGAAACTGTTTAAAACCCGATCTTCTTGAAATTTAGCAGGTATGTCTGTTGTGACCCGAGGATGGTTTTGGGCTAATCTTTAAAGAAATAAAACCGTTAAAAACCGTTAAAAAACTGTTATAACGGTTTCAAAGACATCTTTTTCCTCTGCTTTTCATCAAATGGCCGTTGTGACATTGCACAGGTACATCGAACCTAGAGGGACATCTCCCGAGTAACATAGGGTCATCTAATATATAAATGGCAAATTCTGTCTGTGTGTGTGTGTGTGTGTGTACGCTATAGACTCAAAAACGGCTCAACCGATTGTCATGAAATTTGGCAGGTACGTCTGTTGTCACCCGAGGATGGTTTTGGGCTCATCTCTAAAAAAATAAAACCGTTAAAAACTGTTAAAAAACTGTTATAACGGTTTCAAAGACATCTTTTTCCTCTGCTTTTCTTCAAATAGCCGTTGTGACATTGCACAGGTACAGGACTACTTCTCTAAAATTAGAACCGTTATTTGGCAGTTAAAAAACGTTATTTATAACAGTTAAAAACCATTAAAAACACCAAACCCTATAAAAGAAACTGTTTAAAACCCGATCTTCTTGAAATTTAGCAGGTATGTCTGTTGTGACCCGAGGATGGTTTTGGGCTAATCTTTAAAGAAATAAAACCGTTAAAAACCGTTAAAAAACTGTTATAACGGTTTCAAAGACATCTTTTTCCTCTGCTTTTCATCAAATGGCCGTTGTGACATTGCACAGGTACATCGAACCTAGAGGGACATCTCCCGAGTAACATAGGGTCATTGGACAGTTTCTACGACAGTTATTTATGACCGTTAAAAACCGTTAACAATACGTACCCCCCTAAAAACGATCAAAAATACAATCTTTTCTGATGTTGGCGACAAAGGGAGTCCTCGGATCGCCACCAAACTTGGCATGAGTCTAGAAGGACATACTGTGAATAACATTGGGTCATTCGATAGTTTTTATGACCGTTATTTATCACCGTTAAAAAGCGTTATTTTCTAAATTTAGACCTTTCTTGATGAAATTTGGTATACAGGTGTAGTTTTAAATGATGAACAATGATATACAACTTACACGAACCGAAACTTAAAATTGACCGTTAAAAACCGTTATTATATAAATTTAGACCGTTCTTGATGAAATTCGGTATACATATGCAGTTTTACACGCTGAACAATGATATACAACTTACACGAACGGAAACTTAAAAATTGACCGTTAAAAACCGTTATTATATAAATTTAGAGCGTTCCTGATGAAATTCGGTATACAGATGCAGTTTTACACGCTGAACAATGATATACAACTTACACAAACGGAAACATAAAATTGAGGGTTAAAAACCGTTAAGATCCGTTATTTTCTAAATTTAGACCTTTCTTGATGAAATTTGGTATACAGGTGCAGTTTTACACGCTGATCAATGATAGACAACTAATATGAACAGAAACTTAAAATTGACCGTTAAAAACCGTTAATTTCTAAATTTAGAGATGGTATCACCGTTAAAAAGCGTTATTTTCTAAATTTAGACCTTTCTTTGATGAAATTTGGTATACAGGTGTAGTTTTCAATGCTGAACAATGATATACAACTTACACGAACCGAAACTTAAAATTGACCGTTAAAAAATCGTAGCTGACTTCCCTGGAGAGGAAACTCTGTACAGATCTGTTGACACGGCCAAGAATGATGATGAGGCAGTCCTTTATCCACAAGAACTCCTAAACTCCATTGAGATTTCTGGACTTCCACCACATGAACTGTTGCTGAAATCTGGAGTCCCTATTATCATTCTCCACTCACTGGACCCGCCAAAGGTGATCAATGGCACCCGATGTGTCTTCACCAGACTGCACAGGAACGTTGTAGAAGCGAAAATATCATGTGGCCCCCACAAAGGTTAACCGGTGCTGCTCCCCAGAATTCCTCTGGAACCCATGGACTCACCCCTGCCATTCCAGTTCTGACGGTTTCAGTTTCCCATGAAACCAGCTTTCGCTCTGACAATCATCAAGAGCCAGGGTCCGACATTTTCATCCCTTGGGGCAGACCTGACCGTTCCGTGTTTTACACATGGAATGTTCTACGTTGCAGCATCACGAACTGGAAACGCAGAAACACTGACTATACTTGCGCCAAACAGGGAGACCAGAAATGTTGTCTACCCAGAGGCCCTCCAATAGACATGATACATCGTGAAAATGCAATCTTTTCACAGAGTTGTCATGTTTGAGTTGGATTTAACGTCCATGCCCAAATCAAGGATATGCAGATGGCTGGTCTGTCACATTAGCCTGACACCAGCGGGGCCAGGGTGGACATTGGGGTGAACTATGGTCATTTTAGCTGGAAACATTCCACGTTAAACTTTCCAAGACCAAGCCGGGATTCGAAACCATGACCTTTGGATCATGAGTCCAGCGCCTTATTAAGGCGTTTATTAGGTATCAATTTATGTACGTATTCAATTTGTGACTTTTCAGAGAGAGAGAAGAGAGAGAGAGAGAGAGAGAGAGAGAGAGAGGAGAGAGAGAGAGAGAGAGAACGAATATGAATGCGAATAGTTTTATGTGGTTTAGGCTATTAAGGCCCTTCACAAAACGGACTATGGAGGAATGGGATGGGGAACAGGGTAGGGGTGAGGGCAGGGGAGAAATGGAGTGAGGACGGAAGTACATACACGAAAATCATGTGGAAACAACGTTGTACAATTGGCCTTTACAAACCTTCATCATGACATGGATCCAACATCGTGGTAGTAAATACATTTGTAACTAATCCTTGGACTGTCAATCACACATAGTAATAGTCCACCTCACAACTTTACAACAAAACAGTCACGATGGGTCATAGTGAGGATTTCCTTTCACAACATCTTTGCTCCAGGTAGAAGTGATGTGTTTAACTTCGCCACAAACACGGAGGAGATTGACCAAGTTCTTCCCTCTTTCCTCAATAGTTGCCATTATTTGTGTGTGAATGTTTTGTTGACAAGACTCTGTGTGCTGCTGCACATTAGCTTCTTTAGTGAGCTAGGCACTATCTGTGCCTCATGTGCTTGATCTAACATTAGTTTTGTGCTCTGTGTCGGGTAAATGCATCGATTTTGAATCACGTTCGGTTGTATTATTTTCCTCGTCATAGCCTTCAGTATTTTTTACTCTAACAGTCATATGGAAATCTGTTTCTGCTACGCGCTTTTTCTCAGAGTCATCACACACTTTCACTAACTGTGTATTGACGCCACACAGTTTCATGTAAATTTGCTGTTGATTGTTTTGAGTATCATACAAAGACTGGGGAAGAGAGGAAGGCAAATGATGATTATTGTCAGCTACATGGTTATCAGTATAAACAGTTTTTTTCACTATCAGAATCAGCAGCATAGAACAAACTGGGCAGAGTTGGCAAAAATAAACCAGATGGAGATGAAAGGGCTGCCTTGCCTACCCTTGGCTTCCTCTGTGTTTCACAGTGTTATCCCTGTTTACGTGGAAGGGACACTTTCTGCGATACACAGCATGGATGCTGTGGTAGTAACGTGACAGGGAATAATCGGTTATAGTATTGAACCTCAGGACAACCACAATGTGGTTTCCTTTGCTTTCAATTTTGAATGGGGATAGCGTCATGTTCTGCAGTGCTGAGTTCAACATACTTTCTAAAGTTGACGGGAGATTCATAGCAGGCATACCAACAGACTTGTAAATATATAAATGGCAAATTCTGTCTCTGTGTGTGTGTGTGTGTGTGTGTGTGTGTGTGTGTGTGACGCTATAGACTCAAAAACGGCTCAACCGATTGTCATGAAATTTGGCAGGTACGTCTGTTGTGACCCGAGGATGGTTTTGGGCTAATCTCTAAAAAAAATAAAACCGTGAAAAACCGTTAAAAAGCTGTTATAACGGTTTCAAAGTCATCTTTTTCCTCTGCTTTTCTTCAACTAGCCGTTGTGACATTGCACAGGAACAGGACTACTTCTCTAAAATTAGAACCGTTATTTGGCAGTTAAAAAACGTTATTTATAACAGTTAAAAACCGTTAAAAACACCAAACCCTATAAAAGAAACTGTTTAAAACCCGATCTTCTTGAAATTTAGCAGGTACGTCTGTTGTGACCCGAGGATGGTTTGGGGCTAATCTCTAAAAAAATAAAACCGTTAAAAACCGTTAAAAAACTGTTATAACGGTTTCAAAGACATCTTTTTCCTCTGCTTTTCATCAAATGGCCATTGTGACATTGCACAGGTACAGGGCTACTTCTCGAAAATTAGAACAGTTATTTGGCAGTTATAAAACGTTATTTATAACAGTTAAAAACCGTTAAAAACACCAAACCCTATGAAAACTGTTTAAAACCCGATCTTCTGAGGTTGGCGGCCACGAGAGTCATCGGATCGCCACCAAACTTGACATAAGCCTACAGGAACATCCAGCAGGTAACATAGGGTCATTAGATAGTCATTATGACCATTCAATTTGACCGTTAAAAACCGTTATTTTCAAAATTTAGGCTGTTCTTGATGAAATTCGGTATACATGTGCAGTTTTAAATGCCGAAAAATGATATACAACTTTTACGAACCGAAACTTACAATTGACCGTTAAAAACCGTTATTTTATAAATATAGAATATTCTTGAAGAAATTCGATATACATGTGCAGTTTTGAACGCTAAACAATGATATACAATTTTCAAGATCCGAAACTTAACATTGACCGTTAAAAACCGTTATTTTCTGAATTTCGAAATTTTCACCATTCTTGATAACATTCCGTATGCATGTACAGTTTTAAGCGCTGAACAATGTTATGCAAATTTTACGAACCAAAACTTAACATTGACCGTTAAAAACCGTTATTTTCTAAATTTACACCACTATTGATAAAATTCGGTATGCGTATGTCCAGTGACGGTAAGTAATTTTGCAACATGGATGGTTTAGCAGGTACGTCTGTTGTGACCCGAGGATGGTTTGGGGCTAATCTCTAAAAAAATAAAACCATTAAAAACCGTTAAAAAAACTGTTATAACGGTTTCAAAGACATCTTTTTCCTCTGCTTTTCATCAAATGGCCGTTGTGACATTGCACAGGTACAGGGCTACTTCTCGAAAATTAGAACCGTTATTTGGCAGTTATAAAACGTTATTTATAACAGATAAAAACCGTTAAAAACACCAAACCCTATAAAAACTGTTTAAAACCCGATCTTCTGAGGTTGGCAGCCACGAGAGTCATCAGATCGCCACCAAACTTGACATAAGCCTACAGGAACATCCAGCAGGTAACATAGGGTCATTAGATAGTCATTATGACCATTCAATTTGACCGTTAAAAACCGTTATTTTCAAAATTTAGGCTGTTCTTGATGAAATTCGGTATACATGTGCAGTTTTAAATGCCGAAAAATGATATACAACTTTTACGAACCGAAACTTACAATTGACCGTTAAAAACCGTTATTTTATAAATATAGAATATTCTTGAAGAAATTCGATATACATGTGCAGTTTTGAACGCTAAACAATGATATACAATTTTCAAGATCCGAAACTTAACATTGACCGTTAAAAACCGTTATTTTCTGAATTTCGAAATTTTCACCATTCTTGATAACATTCCGTATGCATGTACAGTTTTAAGCGCTGAACAATGTTATGCAAATTTTACGAACCAAAACTTAACATTGACCGTTAAAAACCGTTATTTTCTAAATTTACACCACTATTGATAAAATTCGGTATGCGTATGTCCAGTGACGGTAAGTAATTTTGCAACATGGATGGTTTAGCAGGTACGTCTGTTGTGACCCGAGGATGGTTTGGGGCTAATCTCTAAAAAAATAAAACCATTAAAAACCGTTAAAAAAAACTGTTATAACGGTTTCAAAGACATCTTTTTCCTCTGCTTTTCATCAAATGGCCGTTGTGACATTGCACAGGTACAGGGCTACTTCTCGAAAATTAGAACCGTTATTTGGCAGTTATAAAACGTTATTTATAACAGATAAAAACCGTTAAAACACCAAACCCTATAAAAACTGTTTAAAACCCGATCTTCTGAGGTTGGCAGCCACGAGAGTCATCAGATCGCCACCAAACTTGACATAAGCCTACAGGAACATCCAGCGGGCAACATAAGGTCATTAGATAGTCATTATGACCATTCAATTTGACCGTTAAAAACCGTTATTTTTAAAATTTAGGCTGTTCTTGATGAAATTCGGTATACATGTGCAGTTTTAAATGCCGAAAAATGATATACAACTTTTACGAACCGAAATTTAAAATTGACCGTTAAAAAACGTTATTTTATAAATTTAGAGTATTCTTGAAGAAATTCGATATACATGTGCAGTTTTGAACGCTAAACAATGATATACAATTTTCAAGATCCGAAACTTAACATTGACCGTTAAAAACCGTTATTTTCTGAATTTCGAAATTTTCACCATTCTTGATAACATTCCGTATGCACGTACAGTTTTAAGCGCTGAACAATGTTATGCAAATTTTACGAACCAAAACTTAACATTGACCGTTAAAAACCGTTATTTTCTAAATTTACACCACTATTGATAAAATTCGGTATGCGTATGTCCAGTAACGGTAAGTAATTTTGCAACATGGATGTGACAGGGTAGGGGGATGAAAAGGGAGGAATGAGAGGGGCCAGAAAAATGATTGTACAGTGCTAAGCCTGATACACTATTTTTACATTAGACACAGACCTGTTGAAATAAACTTCTTCTGCACAAAGTCCATTCCTACAAAATGAAGGGCAATCAGAAGAATGGGAATGGGAACAGTGAGTGCAGGCGGAAAATCGAGCGAGAAAAGCATCTCGACGTGCTAGGGAAGATCCAGAGGAAAGGGGCCAGAGGCAGGCGGAAAACAATAGAATGTATAAGAGAGAGAGAGATAGAGAGAGAGAGAGAGAGAGAGAGAGAGAGAGAATGTGTATTTGTGTGGGGGGGAGGGGGTGGGAAGATGTTGGGGGGGGGGGGGGGGGGGAGGAGGATTGATTATAAATCCAAACAATTAATACGTGTTTGCCGTCATGTGAGTATCGCAAAGAATGTTCATATCCCGGGCAACGCCAGGTGCCCCTGCTAGTATATATACATATATGTGTGTGTGTGTGTGTGTGTGTGTGTGTGTGTGTGTGTGTGTGTGTGCACTGTCTATGTGTATATATATGTCTTATGTCTTAGATTGAAGAAATAGGGGGGGGGGGGGGGGATGAGCATTCATATCTGCAGTGGTAGATCATTCTGCCTAACTTACAGTATGTGCTTGAGTGGGTGAATGGGGAAAATAAAATAAATGCTTCTCAAAATGAGCCTTCAGCAAGCTTGGAGACTATAAGCTTGCTGAAGGCTCATTTTGAGAAGCATTTATTTTATTTTTCCCCATTCACCCACTCAAGCACATACTGTTAGTTAGGCAGAATGATCTACCACTGCAGATATGAATGCTCATCCCCCCCCCCCCCCCCCCCCCCCCCCCCCCCCCCCGATTTCTTCCATCTAAGACATAAGAGCAAGCTTTGTTTATAATTGAATATTTCTTGCAGTCACTGCAACACCAAGCTGCTCTGTAAGTTGCTGGAATGGTGCTCAGTATTTATCCTTGGAATTTATTAGTTTATTGTAATTTAGTCCCTTGTGGATTCATTCCAAGAACTGGCCCTCAGCACTTGTGTCTTAAGAGGTTATCTTTTTATGTTTTCTACTTTTCACAAGAAAATGTAGCTTGTTTTGCTTTTTCATGATTTTCTTTTGCTTCTTAGGTGGCACCTTTGGTTGGTTTTTTGAAAACTCAACAAACATACTACGGTATTGCACACCAGCCTTTTCTGGGATAGCATTCTTCTTAAAACCGAAAAGGCAGAGGAGTCAAATTACCACTTTCCGCGGTCACTGAGGAGAAACAATCAGGTTTCGAAATATCGGTATCTGACCAGGAGTTATGTGTTAGTGGGTTTCCTCCCACTTGGAGATTGTCTCCCACTTGGAGACTATAAGCTTGCTGAAGGCTCATTTTGAGAAGCATTTATTTTATTTTTCCCCATTCACCCACTCAAGCACATACTGTTAGTTAGGCAGAATGATCTACCACTGCAGATATGAATGCTCATCCCCCCCTATTTCTTCAATCTAAGACATAAGAGCAAGCTTTGTTTATAATTGAATATTTCTTGCAGTCACTGCAACACCAAGCTGCTCTGTAAGTTGCTGGAATGGTGCTCAGTATTTATCCTTGGAATTTATTAGTTTATATATATATATATATATATATATATATATAGGTGTTGTTGGTGCGTGGGTTACTGACATTTGTGTGCGTGTGTGTGCGTGTGTGTGTATGTATGTGTGTGTTTGTGCTCGTGCATGCATGTTCTCTCTCTCTCTCTCTCTCCCTCTCTCTCTCTCTCTCTCTCATACCGATGTTACAAAATGGTGTTACCCAGTCGTTGAGCAGGCTTACCATGAAAATGAAAGTGCGACAACAATTTTCATTGGCGTGTGTTGATATATCTGACATCAGTTTCAAATGGATTATATTCAGTGATTTGAACAGAGGAAGTACAAGATCCGGTAGAAAGCATTTCATTGTTTATGACTGACATCTGCATGTGTAGCATGCTAAAAATCTTGCGTTACTAAAAGCATGGTATGGCTGTGACAGAATCATTATTGACGTGCTTCACAAGCACGTAGAGCACACAGATAAACAAGCAAAACATGCCTAGGCCGTGGTAGGGAAACTGCCGCCGTGTTCCCAGTGAAACTGACCAGTGCCAACAGTGACTGTTGTTGGGGCCCTCTACTAGCTGTCAGGTAAGTGTACCGCGAATAAATCTCTGTCAGTTGTGACGGAAATATATGCATGTCCCGTATGTTTGAGTTTGAGCGTGATTGAAATCAAGACGCATGCTCTCCACTGAGTTGAATTTTCACTTCACTTTGGTGTGTGTGTGTGTGTGTGTGTGTGTGTGAGTCTGTTTCAATTTTTTTTTTTTTTTTTTTTTTTTTGTCGGCAACTCTTTGTGCTACCTTTGAAAGATCACCCATTCATGTTTGGCATCGTTCAGTCAGTCAAAGACCCAACAATCCAGTGACATCAGTCGCACACAGACCGCTGCTTTCTGGCACAAAGTGTTAATGAAGAAACACAGCACCCTATGTCCCACAGGCTATCAGCCAGTTGGCAAGTGTCACATTACGAGTAGGGAGGAAAGCTTGTAGATGGTTGGCGCAAGGTTGGTGGCAACGATGTGCTGCAGTGTGCCGTTCAGTCAAAATGCTGCCACCCTCTCGCCTCTCCTCCGCGAACGGGAGGAGGTCAGCGGCCATTTCCCTTCCCTTCTAACTAAATATTACTCTGCAGGCAAGTGTGGTGCGTGCGCGCACGCACGTGTGTGTGTGTTCGTGTGTGTGTGTGTGTGTGTGTGTGTGTGTGTGTGTGTGTTGCGTGTGTGTGTGTATGCCTGAGCTTGTGCACACGCCCAGTGTGTGTGTGTGTGTGTGTGTGTGTGTGTGTGTGTGTGTGTGTGTGTGTGTGAGCTTGTGCACACGCCCATGTGTGTGTGTGTCTGTGTGTATGTGTGTGTGTGTGTGTGTGTGTGCGTGAGCTTGTGCACACGCCCATGTGTGTGTGTGTGTGTGTGTGTGTGTGTGTGTGTGTGTGTGTGTGTGTAGTTAGTGTTGTGTAGTGCGGAAGTTATGAGACCATGTCCAGAATAAGCAGAAACCACTACATATGATAATTTTTTAATTTGCCATTTGTGTTACCTTTTTTTTTTCTTTTTTACAGATGCCTCTACTTATTGTAGTTATCCCATGCTTGCTCTCAACAGTTGGCTGCTGGACAGAAAACCACAAATAATTCACAAGTACCATTTTGATATCATAAAAGATCATTGTGCTGTTAAAATCTTAAAATAGCATCTATATAGTTTGGTTTCTTTTCATAATCAATAACCTCGGATAGCTCCCTCTGTGGGTTTTTTTACGTGTAGCTCAATGGTGAACAAGGGCGGTACCAGGTGGATGGGGGAAGGGAGGAGGCGCAGGGAGAGGGGGTTAATACATGTGTGCCTTTTAAACGTACTCAAGCCCGTGTGTGTCGAAACTAACTCACATCGATTCGAAACAAAATCGATAACACTGCCACCTTGGCTCAGCAATGCAACACAGGCACCTGGTGTCTTCGCCTTTCCCTTTCAGTTCATGTGTCGTGACGTGTGTGTGTGTTTTGTGTGTGTGTGTGTGTGTGTGTGTGTGTGTGTGTGTGTGTGTGTGTGTGTGTGCGCGCGCGCGCGCACGCACGCGTGTGTGTATATGTATGTGCATGTGTATATATGTGTGTGTATGTGTGTGCATACATGTGTGTTTGTGTGTAGGTGCGTGCGCAAGCTCATGCACATGCACATGTGTGTGTGTGTGTGTGTGTGTGTGTGTGTGTGTGTGTGTGTGTGTGTGTGTAGTTAGTGTTGTGTAGTGCGTACATTATGAGACAGTGTCCAGAATAAGCAAAAACCACTACATATGATAATTTTTTTCCGAATTGCCATTTGTGTTACCTTTTTTTTGACAGATATCTGTACTTATTATAGTTATTCCATGCTTGTTTTCAACAGTTGGCTGCTGGAAAGAAAACCACAAATAATTCACAAGTACCATTCTGATATCGTGAGAGATCATTGTAGTGTTAAAATCTTAAAATAGCGTCTATATAGTTTGGTTTCTTGTCATAATTAATAGCCTCAGATAGCTCTGTCTGGGGTTTTTTTACGTGTAGCTCAATGGTGAGCAAGGGCGGTACCAGGTGGATGGGGGAAGGGAGGAGGCGCAGGGAGGGGGGGGGGGTTAACACATGTGTACCTTTAAAACGTACTCAAGGCCACGTGTGTCGAAACTAACAACTCACATCGATTCGAAACAAAATCGGTAACACCGCCTCCTTGGCTCGGCAATGCAACACTGACCACCTGGTGTCTCGCCTTTCCCTTTCAGTTCATGTGACATGACATTTTTGGAAAGTTCAACACCTGAAACATTGCACGAGATCTCTGTGCTGTGCGGTGATGTGACAAAGAACATTGTACACGCTTGGACTGCTGGGAAGGACGATCACTCTGCGTGCTGCTGGGAGCTTAGGTAGGTGGTGCTGTGGCGTGTGCCACGTCAAACGGGATGGGTATATCAGTGGGATGCGGTACCTCTCCTGCTTCACCTCCGTTCCAGCGACGTGTGATTTCTACCAACGCTCTCTGCTGCAGCTCATTGCATTGTTTACGTGGCTTACAACATCTGTTGCAGATTCAGGTTGGTGACGATCTTAACTGGTGGCTCTTTGTCTTTTTAAAGTTCTCTCTCTCTCTGTCTGTGTGTGTCTGTGTGTTCCTAATTTGTGCTTATTTCTGGCTGTCCGTATTATCCAGTTCTTTGTTTTCTTTTTTTTTTCTTATATGTAACTCTGAGAATAATTCTGGTAGAATTTGGCTGCTTACCATATGTTAATGTTTTAAATGGGTCAAGTCTTGCTGGACTAGGCACTCTCGTTTTCCACCAACACGTGAAATACGGCCAGCATTCATAGA
>CM065745.1:27014087-27031587 GCA_033310375.1 Conus canariensis | reverse complement strand
AGCACCTGCCGATTTGCAAGCAGCGCTTACAAATCGGCGGGGGCCTAGCCCGCCGATTTGTAAGCGCTCTACAAATCAGCGCTGCTTACAAATCGGCGGTTTTACAAGTCATGCAATGTGCGCTGATTTGTAAGCGCATACAAATCGGCGCTGCTTACAAATCGGCGGGTTACAGGTGTCAAACGGCCAATTCTGACACATTGACGACACACCTTAGGCCTGCCCTCAATCTTCTCCACTTTGTGGTGATTAATGGAGTCTTTGGCGATTGGGGGTTCTGGTACTGCCTTGCTTCGCCCAGCTTTGAGTTTTCTGGAAGTAAATCCAGCACAAATCCGTTTAGCGATGTCAACACGAAACCACAGGTGATCATGGGTCTTCTTTGGGGGCTGAGCGTGTGGTGACTTTTCCCAGGTAAGGAAGGCTTGAACAATACACAGATTGATCAAAGAATGCAAGATGTACCGCCACCATTTTTTGTTTTGATGACCGACAGGACAGTAGGCACGGTACTGATCTGACTTGTCAATACCACACATGTATTTGTTGTACTCGGCGTTGACATTCGATATCACCTTTTCGTCCGTTGTTGTCACACCTGGAGGCTGACTGCTGCTCAGGAGATAAATCTGACGGTTGTCTTTGTAGCCTGTAGCTGTCGGTGAGTCTTTCTGCATTTGTACCAGGTCTCCCTTTTCCTTCAGTTTGGCCATCCTGGCTTCCTGTGGCAGTCCCCTGCGATTTCGGTTGACTGTCGCACAGGCATATGTCCCATTCGCGGCCAGGTGTGTCATCAAACGGACACTTTTGAAAAAGTGGTCAAAATACAAGTGCCTGTTCTGGTTGTAGTACGGTGTTATAATTTAAAAGGGAGACGAGAGAGGACAAACTTTTGCGAAAGACGTCATAGCAATAATGATGAGGTGCAAGCCTCCTTTTATTTATTGCTTTTAGATCTTTGTATTTTCGGTCAGTGTAGTGTTACTGTTGATTTATTTAAAACATTTGGAAAGTGAACGTATGCCTAATTGTTCAGTATTGTTTTCGGATCAATTGATAATGCGAGTGGAATATTCAAGATTATGTTAGATTGTTCACCAGGTTTCCATAAGTTGCTGGTGCATTACCGAAGGTTCGAGAATGTTGTAGAAGCTGAACGAATTACATTCGCATACGCTCGTCACGATTTCATTGGTTAAGCCTACTGATACACAGAACGCTCTAGAAAAGAATAATCGAGTATGTTCGAGAATATGCTTTAGATAGTATATAAAAGATGAGAGCTGTGCGACTGGGAGAGAGAGAAAAATGAGATTTTTTGAAGAGTTCTAGTCATTGTCGAGCATAAAACTGTTCGAGTCTTCATTGAGTTTGAGTCTAGTCGATGAAAAGCTGCCATTGGTAAAATATTGCCTCCTGCATGTACGATTGAGTTCCTGTCCGACTTGTTGAACCTGAAGGTCAGTAGATTTTGTTTTTGTTCCTATATTCTTCAACGTTTGTAAATGAAAGGATCCTCTTCATTTCAATACCGCCTGTTGTATTTTGTCGTCTGCAAGCTCAACACCTACCACAGAATCTACAATGCACTCTTACAAGCTAGGCTACTGCACTTACCTTGTACTGAGGAAGTCATCGCTTTAGCGTGTAGCATTTGGGGGCCAAGCCGAAGATCCTGCTACATTGGTGTTTATTCCAGAGACATTATTCACTAGCCTGTACTAAACGAACTGCGATTTTGAAGGCACCTGTCCAGATCTACGTCGACAAACGCCGCCACGTACTGCATCGGCTGTCGTCTCAGCAGAATCGAAACTTTGATCAAAACGTTCGGCGTCAAGAAAGTCTTC
Source organism: Conus canariensis (assembly GCA_033310375.1). Classification (NCBI taxonomy): domain Eukaryota; kingdom Metazoa; phylum Mollusca; class Gastropoda; order Neogastropoda; family Conidae; genus Conus; species Conus canariensis. The sequence goes on along the minus strand of CM065745.1, from coordinate 27,029,737 downwards.
AGCGGTGTTTCCGTACACACATGGGGGGGGGGGGGGGGGGGGGGGTACAGCCTTTAGTGCATCGAGCAGGTCCAGGATCAGGTGACCTGCACCAACCATGGCTCTGTTGCAACAGCGATGAGGTCACAGCGTTTAGTGCATCGAGCAGGTCCAGTTCCAGGTGATCTGCACCAACTGTGGCTCCATCGCCACAGAGATGAGGTCCCAGATGACTGGGACCCAGCATACCAGCCACGACACCAACCAGCTGCTGACAACTGCTGCTACTGGGAATGGCATGCCGCACACTCAGCTGACTCTCACGTTCGCTGTATTCAGCATGCAACCACCCATGAGCGAGACATCGCGGTATTTTTACAAAACAAGACTTCTTATTAGATAAATATTGTCTTTAAGGGTTAAAGAGGAAATCTTTCTGAGTAATGTTCAGCCATTATTGGTTTCCCCATGCACCAAACAGTGACGCCGTCTGATTGGTAGAGAGCATTGCAGGTATTCTCGTTGTCCCCAACAGTCTTCCCAACATGGCGGAGGAGACGGTGACATCGACGATTCGGAAGTGGTACAACGTGTGGAACGTGAAGCCTGATGGCCCGAGCCGCTGTGACGACGAACAGCTCACCCAGCAGCTGAAAGGCTTGTTTGACTCCCTGGGAGAAGGAATTAAAGAAAGGTGTGTGTGTGTGTGTGTGTTCTTGATCTAATGTCTATTCACCTCGGTGATTTTAGTCAAAAATGAAATAATATAGTAATAACAAAAGATAGTAATAAATGCTTAAATATCCGAATACATTACAAATTAAAGGTAAAATAACATAACAGATAGTTACCAATAGGACTGTTAGCCAACTGATCGAAAAAGTTGTATGTTAACGTCGGTGAAACAAAAATTTCATTGACAGTGTGTTTAGAGAGTATAGTGGCAAAACACCTGAAATTATTACAAAATAAAATATGATCATTACTAATTTTTTGTCAACAGATGCAAACAATGTTTTTGGTATGCTTAGTGATAAAGGCGTTAGTTTTCCACCGATACATGAGACATATCATTTTCTTTCTTAATACGAGGAGTTTTTATGTCACAGATTTTAAAGTACATATAGCAACGAGTTTTTGTTTCGATGCTATCAAATTGCTTCCAAACATACATGTCTAATACGTTATAATATTCTTGCAACGTGTGTGTGTGTGTGTGTGTGTGTGAGTGTGAGTGAGTGTGTGTGTGTGTGTGAGAGAGAGAGAGAGAGAGAGATACGGATACGAAAAGTTTAATCATGTATAGGTCATTGCCCCTCATGATGGGATGCATATATACACACATTTCTCAGAACTGACAATTGTAAGCAGTGAAATAATCCAAAACTCACTTGGTAATAAGTTTAAGAAGTAAGAATGGAACGCAGCTTAAAGGCTTTATAAAGATAGACTGACAGATTCCCGACTTTTTTTTTTCGTGCGTACTCGTCATAAGCAGTGTAAATCTAAACCGACTTGGCAGTTTGTAATATTTCAACGGAATGTACTGTGCTCGTAGGTCATACAGAACTGGACAACATAAAACGAAATGTACCTCACTTTCCTTCTCTTTTAGACAAAGTGGACATATTAATTCATTTTCACTGTGTGCCCTATAGCGAATACGATGTACCGCAATTTCAGAAATGCCAAGTCTAAATCTTGTCAGTATGTATCTTGAATGCCTGTCTAAATTGATCATAAATGTGTTTTAACGTCAGGGACAGTGCAAAGGGCTCTGTAAACGTTAAACCTATCACTATTGTTAATATGGAAATTCCAGTCTTGCCACCTGCTGCACGAAATCAACCTTTCCTTAAAACTTACCAGAAGCTCGTTAATTCCTTCCAAGCCTTGATTTAGCCATACAAACCTATACTCAAACATGTACAATTTACTGCGAATATTTGAGGCCCAGTTTTTCTTCCCTTGCAAATCCAATTAAAAGTGTTCTGTAGGCCTTATAAGGTAATCTGCATTCATCCATTCTCGTCAGTTTTAACCAAAACCTGATGCACTTTACAGCTGAGTTTATGTAAATAGGATATCTATTTGTTTCTCCATACACCAGATCATTAGGTGTTCGCATTTCAACGCCTAGGAATCGTTTAATAGCAAATAGATGCAGTTTTTCACAATGGTGTGCTGCATTGTCAAGTCCCCATAACTCTGCCCCATACTGAGCAATAGATAGAACCTGTGAGTCAAATAACTTACAGAAGCAAGAGTGAGAGTTGCTGTTCAGCTTAACTTTTGCAGAATGCATAATAAAAACTTTTTTTTTTTTTTTTTTTTGCTTTCCTTGTAAGGTCACGACATGCAGCAACAAAACTTAGCTTTGTTGAAAAATAAATTCCTAAATATTTGTAATCATTCACAACAGGCATCTCAATCCCGTTAAATGTCCATCTTTCTCTGGCAGCTAAATAACCCCCTTTCCTAAACGCCACTACATTACTTTCATCCAAATTAACCTTCAACTGCAATGCAGCAGCTACACACTGAAGACTGTTTATTTGCGTTTGTAGGCATATGACAGTTTCAGAAAGTAAAGCCACATCATCAGCCAGAAGCAGTATGAATAATTCAAAATAATCAAACATAAACATTGCTCCGTGTTTCTCTCCAGCTCATTAATAAACGAAGAAAACAAGACGGGTCTGCAAGCATATCCTTGTTTCACTCCACGTGTGCAAGAAATATAATCTGTTACACCACGTCCACATCTAATTCTGGCTTTGACACTGTCGCACATGTTGCGATTACACCTAAATATCTTGCCTTTAATGCCATTCTTTGACATGATAGGCCACAGTAATTTTCCTTCTACCAATCAAAAGCCTTTTCAACGTCAACAAAGGCTACATATATTTCTCGATTAAAACAAAATTGTTTTTGTATTAGTGCCAATAAAGTAAACATGTGATCAACAGTGGAGTAGCCTTTTTTTAAATCCAGCTTGATATTCGCCTGTCAAATTATGCTCTTCTATCCAGTCCTGCAGTCTACTATTAATAATTGTGCTGTAAATCTTGCTACTTGTATCACATAATGAAATGCCTCTATAAGTGTTTGGGTTGTTAGTGTCACCCTTCTTGAACAAAGGGTGAATAACAGAGTTTGTCCAGTTGCTTGGGAACACGCCTTTATCAAATAAGTTATTGAAAAGCTTTACAAACAAAACAAAAATCAGTACACGATCCCCACCATAATTTAAGAGCTCACCAATGATTTCATCTGGTCCTTCCCATTTTTTAACTTTGTTGCAGCAAGCACAACTTCTTCTTTTGATATTGGACGGTTCATTGAGCTTACCTCTTCTTCGTAGACATTACTAATATTTTCAGCCAAATTTGTCTTGTCTGTTGTAATCTCTAACTCAAGTAGACATTTAAAATCCTTAAACCAATCATCGACTGTTGGACTATTTTGAGCAGTTTTTCGCTTAAATGGTATGTTTTGAACAATTTGCCAAAATTCTCTTTGACTGCTTATGGACGAGACTAGTCTGTCTAACAACAAATCATTATACTTTGTTCTTTTCTCTTTATCAGATATTTGTATTCTCTTCTTGCTATGCAATAGGCGTCACCGTCTTCTTTTCTTCTGGTTTTCCTAAAAATAGATAGTAGTCCTTTTGCTTTAACTTTACCTATACTTACATTCCATATCACACTAATCACTATATTTACCACACTTTGTTAAATTAATTCTTTTTTCATACAATGAGCTTGCTTTTTAATCCATTGAAATCATGATAAATCAAACTTGTGGCATGATCAAGCACGGATATTGTTCCATCAGATGTCATTTCCAGGATATAAATTAGTTCCAAGTCCTTGTTCCACACAAATTTATCAATGAACTGGTCCCCTTCTGTAGGGTATGTGTTCAGTCTATTTTTCCTTTCTTTAGCTCAAAAACGTAATTCAATGGGCAAATGGTATGATTCTGTTCTCTCTGACACCAGCAATTCACATGACGATACATCAAAAAACAATTCCTTAGACAGGAGAAATAATCATTGACGCTACATCCTGTTTCTGATATGTACGTAAAATTACCATTGGTATCCCCGTTACATATACCGTTCAGAATACACAATCCAAGAGTTGTGCACATATTCAAGAAATATTTCCCATAGTTATTGGGAATAGTATCTCTCGACCTTCTCATGTTGTTAGCTGAAAAAGAGCGAATGTAAACAAAGTTATCAAGCGCACCGTTATCATAAAAAACTATCTGGAGAAATATCAGAAGTCTTGCTATTCAAATCGCCTGGCAAAATCACATGCACGTCCTCAAACTCGATCAGACAATCAAAAACACAACCTTCAAGCTCTGTAATACCGTCTTCAACGTCAAAGTAACCATGATAAAGTGAACCCTGTGGTGGAATATAAACACAAATATATAATGCATCTTTGCCGAAACCAAAAACACTCTTATCAATTAAAAACAAAAGAACACTAGGACAGTCTGTCTTAATTTCATGAACGGAAGGTATAAGCTCAGTTTTAATGAGGCATACTATTCCCCTGACCGTCTTCCTCGTTTTGTAAACTTAACAGCAGATTTGTAAAACACAGCATAATTGGAAGTTTTGGAGGTCATCTACAAAAGTTCCAACGAGACAGATGAAATCGAATTTCAGCAAAAATGGAATTAATTCATTATCAGTAAATTTTGGCAAAAGACCGTTTACATTCCAATGCAAAAAAGACAAGGAATCGTCACGGTCTCTGTCATCTTCACAATGATCAATAAATAGCCCGTTCTCATTCACGCCGTTATCTTTCCTTTCACACCTCGATGTATCCCTCTCCACTCGTTCACCTGTTAGACAATTGTCACCTTTGCCCTCCCACTCCGTGTTACAAATATCCTTCTGAGGCGGTCCCCGGTTACAACTTTCAACAACGCTGTCATTGTCATTGTCACTGTCAGTCAGTGAGTCACAATAACAAAGGTCGGCGAATGTCTACAGCATCATCATTACTACAAACACCATCACTTGTAAACCATAATAAGTTCACTTCCCCCATATCATTGCAAACAACAACATCATCACCAGTAGAAGCATTATCATCATTATTTAGCTCTGTATACCCTTCTTCCATATTTACATGAACTCTCCACCCCTCCCTTGCGCGCACAGTATTTGCAATGTCAACCGGGTTACAACTTGGTGTTGCTATGCCACCTATCCGACGCTCGTCCTTTCGCGACTTTGCACAGCTAGCAGGTGCGAATCTGTGAGAAGTCACTGGTGTCAATCTGGGCTGGCCTATCTCCTGTTTTGACTCGTTAAGAGTCCCCCCCTCTCCAAGAAAATACTTTTTCCCCTCAATCAGTAGGTGGTCGTAGATCATGCTCGCTCGCTTCCCTTCTTCTCTAGCCTTTTTGAGATGCGGGGACAGTTGCTTACCTATGTCTCTAACACGTAAGGAGAAGTCCTCCCCAATGAACACTTGGCTGCCTTGCAATTTGCGTCGGGCTTTGAGGATCTTCTCTTTGTCCCTGAAGAAGGTACAGCGGGCGATGACGGGAGAGTTGAGCGTGCCGTTCAGGCAATGCACCCTGTCAAACTTAACGTCTCTAGTCAAGTCCAGTTTGTCCGCCAGCAGGTCGCCAACGATGCCTTCGCATTCAGTCTGTGTCTCATTTGACTTGCGGGGAAGTCCTTGAAAGATTAAATTGTTTCTTTTTGAACGTCCTTCCAGGTCGTCAGCTTTACGTTCCACATCCAGCATCCTCTTCTTCAGGTCCTCATTCTCCTGACGAAGGTCTGCTACCTCCTCCTTCAGAGACTGGACCTCTTCCTGCATATATGCGAAGCCATCACGGATGTCCTTAATATTGCCTTTAATTCCATCAGCTTTACCGGTCAGCTCCTGAAGCATGGACACCACGTCTGCAAGGGTGGGCAGCTCGACAGACTGGGAGGTTGTTGATCTGCCGGTCGAGGAACCTGTTGTTCTCTCGGTGCTGGCTCTTCGACTGTCGCTGTTCAGGCAGGTCTGGCGATAGCTGTCCTTTCGCGGTCCAGGATTTTGCTCGACATCGCCGCACTGAAGCAGCAAACTCCCCCACGATAATAAAAGGAGAGGAGGCAGCCTACCGTTACACCGTCCGTCGCCGTTTTAAGTCTCAGTGTCTTCAGGCGCATGGCGATACAATTTTCCGCTCTCTTGTACATAAACCCAAGAAAAACCAGGAGAAAGCATCCGCATCTCGTTCTGAAGAAGGCATTGCACTTCATGGACACTCCTGCTGACCAAAACGCCAAAACACTGTCAGGATCCGTATCAATTAACAAAGTAAGCATAGCTAATTAAGCTGAGTGTCGCACACGTGAATGCTGCTCACACACCCGTGTGTTAGAGAGAGAGAGAGAGAGAGAGAGAGAGAGAGAGAGTGTGTGTGTGTGTGTGTGTGTGTGTGTGTGTGTGTGTTAGTGAGCGAGTGAGAGAGAGAGAGAGAGAGAGAGAGAGTGTGTATGTGTGTGTCTTTGTGTGCCTGTGTGTGTGTGTACCTGCCTGTCTTTTTGTCTGTGCCAGTGTACAGTTCTTTAGTTTAACGCCTGTTTCCTAACAGTGTTAGAAGACCGAAAACGGGAGAGGATGGAGAAAGAGAAAGCGATAAAACATAATACATTAACAGCATCTACATAAATATTTCATCATTATCATGCAACTCTTATTTATTATCTTACAATATGCATTTGTGTGTGTGTGTGTGTGTGTGTGTGTGTGTGTGTGTGTGTGTGTGTGTGTGCTTTTTTTTCTCAAGTTAATGTCCTTCTGAGATATATTGTATGCTACCTTTACCATTGACCCCCAGCCTATCCTTACCGTTTTCCTTCCCCCTTTCTACTCCTTGTGCGCTAAGCTCACACGTTTTTCTATTGCGTTCGTTTGCCAATGGTGTGGACAATAGCTAATTTATATTGACCTGTGCAAGATCTTGTCATTGTTTCTTCCTTTTATATATGATTTAATTTGATCTTTCATTTGTTTTGTTTTTCCCTTTGCCCCCAGGGCTGGGTGGAAACTTTTTTTTTTAATGCTTATCTCATTACCCTGGAAAAGTAAAATTTCGTTTGTTCGTTCTTTGTTCTCTTTCTCTCTCTCTCTCTCTCTCTCTCTCTCTCTCTCTCTCTCTCTCTCTCTCTCCCACCACACACGTGCACGCGCGCGCACGCACTGGCGCGCACGCGCACGAGTGCACACACACACGCGCGCGCACGCACACACACACACGCACACACACACACATACGCGCACACACACACACACACACACACACACACACACACACACACACACGCACATGCTATTCCTCCTGTTGGTTTTCAGATATTATGGCACTGGACTGGTCATCCCAGAGAACGTGCAGGGAAAACGCATCCTTGACATTGGCTGTGGAGCCGGAAGCCTCGTTTTCATCCTCAGCAAACTGGTGGGGCCGACGGGATACGTCATCGGCATTGACGTTTGTGACGGAGCGGTAAAATACGATATCAAATTTTGGGGTGGAGGATAGCGTAGGATGTTGTGTGTTACAACAGTTACGACAGTTTTCTGTGCGATTTGCATTGCCCTATAATTATGACAGTTTTCTGTATGATTTGCATTGCCCTATAATTGCAGTAGTTTTCTGTGTGATTTTATTGCCCTATAGTTATAACAGTTTTCTGTGTGATTTGCATTGCCCTATAATTATAACAGTTTTTTGTGTGGAAAAAAAGGATGCTATGAGTGATGTGTCATCCATACCATTGGCCACACTGGCCTTCTCTTTCGATGATATGTGATTGAATTTTATGTTATGCAAGATATTATGTAAGCGTACACATACAAACCCAAGGTTTATACTAATTATAGTCTCTATAACATGAATGTGTTTTATTTATAGTAATATGTTGTGGATTTTCTGAAAGACCTGTTGTCATGAACGTTCTCAGGAAGCGCTTTCGCATTTTCTGGTCATCCATTGATGATAGTGCTTCTGAGTACTGACAGTTCAGGATCACCGTCAGTTTTCGGCTTCAGTTCTTGGAGTTAGTCAGTGAGAATTGAACTGCATTTGCTGACTGCTCCAGATTGATCTCCTTTCTGGGAATGGGATTTAGCCTCGATAGGCCATCTGTGAGGATCATGTCCTTCCCAGGGCGGTATTTGATGCAGAGATCATACTGCTGCAGAAGAAGCATCATTTGTTGAAGATGAGGTGGAGTGTTTGCCAGGCTTTTCTCCTGGATGTGTTTGAGTGGTTTGTGGTCACTTTGTACGACTAGCTCCTTGCTGAAGACGTGTAATAAAAACATTCACAGCCAAAAACAATTGCAAGCAGGTTGCCTTCAATGTTGCCATAGCGATGTTCGGTTGCTGTCAAAACTTTGCTGGCAAAGGCTATAGGCTTGTCGTCCTGTAGTTGTGCAGTTCCGACAGTCCAAGTCCTAATTTTGACTTAGATGGCAGAGGGTTTGTTCACATTGAAGTATTCAAGCGACATGTCCTTGCAGACTGTTGACTTGGCATTGTCAAAGACTTGTTGTAGTGAGTTGTCTCACTCAAAATGCACTTCCTTTCTGGTCTTGGCTCAAAGTGGTGCTGTTTGGTCTGACAGTGTTGGGGCGAAGGAAGACAGGTATTGTATGATACCAAAGAACTGTTGCACCTCCGTCACATTCTGTGGAGCTGGCATGCTTTGACTCTCTTCACATTTTTCAAGGTCAGCGTGAACTCCATGAACAGTCTTGACCATGCCAAAGAATCTGATTTGTGCTGTCTTGATCTTGTACTCCTCCGCACTGAGGACAAGTACACATTTTTCTTTGCAATGCGCACATTTTTCTTTGCAATGCACTTTGCATTGCTGGTTTCCTTTTTTTTTCTGTTTTGTAACAAAAGAAAATATACAGAGTAAGCTGATTAAAATGATACTTTTTAATCTTCCTTTCCTTTATTTTGTTATTTCAATGGTAAGAAACTGAAAATAAAACTAAACAGTGAGTTGCCCAACGCTATACTTCATAGAATAAAAGCCGAAACATAGACAACAACAACAAAAATCAACAAAATGCTTGAATTAGAGATCAACGCTGTGTAATTTACAGAAACGGGCCGAGATGGTGTGTGTTTGCGGTATTCGTTCGTATACGAAAGTTCAACGAGTAATGGGAAAGTGGCATGGATAAACGTGTTTCTTTCTTTGTTCTTTTTGTTTTGTTTTGTTTATTTGTTTGTTTTTGTTCTTGTTTTCTATCCCCCAGAGTTAAGTAAATATCGAAGTGAATTATATGTTTGTTTTCAATGATAAAAAAAACGTTCTGATTAACGGTCACATGCTGTTGTTAGCGATGACGTGAGTCTGTTAGCAACCAGAGTTGTTGTTGTTAACCAATTTTGTTAACAGTCCTATATAGTTAACAGGCAAATGCTCTTAACTGTTGATTTTGTTGTTGTTGTTGTTGTTAGTCCAAAGTTGTTCACACACACACACACACACACACACACACACACACACACACACACACACACACACAATGTTGAATCGCATGCTAGGAATATGCGACTGTCACTGGGTCCTGGCAAATTGAAACATACTGATTGGTTACAACTCACCTTCTGCTCTTTTTCTTCGTCAACCCTCCCCCCCCCTCCCCCACTCCCACCCTTTCCCCATCAGTTCCTCTCCCTCCTAACACCTGCTCCCTCTCCTCTCATCTGCTCTTACCATCATTCACATTTGCTTGTCCCGTGGCTAGTCTGTTCATTCTATGTGCAGATCCAGACAGCCAGGGACCAGTCGGAGTATCACTGGAAGCAGTGGGGTTATGACAAACCCAATTTTGAGTTCCGCGTCCTCAACGTCGACCATCTGGACGAAACGAATTTCCGCGCCGACGATTTTGACATCATTGTGTAAGTCTGAGAGGTAAATGGAAAGAAAGCAAAATAGAGTGAAATGATGTGGGAAGGGTAAATATGTAAAAGGTGAAGGAGAATAAAGGTGTCATCGTTCAGCATGAGTAAGTGAATTTTTGGAGGTGTGATTTTCAAACTCATTAAATGGAAAAAGAAGGTGCTTATCCTAAGACGTGATAAGGAAAAGAATGAGAAGAGTGGACGTTTGAGTGATCTATGACATTTGGAGGAAAGAAGTTGGAAGATTTGCTGTTTGGTTTGCGTCACCGATCTGATCAGGTGGAAATCTTACAGACGCGCCGACGGCTCTGTATCTATCCGTAGCATCATTCCACGATGGGGGTGTAGGCTTACCGGGCCATATATGGTAGTTGTTGGGTTCAGGAAGGATGGCGGGGGGTGTTGGATACCTGTACGTTCCATTGATATATTAGGTGTGCGTGTGCTACCATCCACAGGCAGGGAAAGGATAAGTGTGGGGAGAGAAGGGGTTAGCCTCCCGTCTCCTGTTGTGTTTCGTGTGGAGTCCCGTTTCACGTGCGGTTTGTGTAGGGTTCAAAACTCGGCAAGGACTGAGTGCTGAGTCATCAAGCTTTAAAGTTTGGTGGGGCCGGGTGGCTAGCACTTCGGTCAAAATCCTTGGTGAAGAGCAGTTGGGCTCTCGTTCAGGTGCCAGCGTTTGCGCTGTGGGTCTGACTTCGGTCGACATGGTGAGCCGACCCTCGTGAGCGTTTTGCTCTTGGTCGAGCAATTGTCGGTGTTTCTGTGTGCTGCGACCCTGAGGTTCAGGTGCTGGGGTGGCCAGCCGCAGTTGTTGTCGTCGTTCTGTGTTGTAGCAGGTATGTGGAGTTAGTTAAGGTGATAGTAGTGTAGTGTTAAGGGTGGCGTTGTCTTGTGCACATCTCTGTCAACTTGTACAAAGGTGTAAATAATATGAGCTCATGTTTTGAGTCAATTTCAAGTTTCTTAGGGGAAAAGAAGAGGGAGAAAATGGGGAAAAATAAGGATTAAAACGAGGCAAGCTGAGAAAAGTGCGTTGATGGTGGGTTTTGACCAGTGGGTTGTGGTGAGAGGTGGAAACATGGAAAAGGAAAAAAGAAAAGAAGGAAATTTGGTTATGAAGTTTTGAATGGAAATGTAAATAGTTATCATCGGTTCGATCCTGGTGTTAGGATTGAGTGGGTACTTATTCGTGACAGGGGGTTCGAACGGATATGCTTTCGGGAAGCATAGACAGGGTGTGTTGGCACCGAGTGCTGTAGAGCTTATGATTGTGCCGTGTCATGGAAGCTATTGGAAAGGATAAGTGTTGTGTAGTTGTATGAACAGGTACTGGTGTTAAGCAGCGCGTTTGGTATGGCGCGGGTATCCTAATTCATTAATATAGGTTAATATTGTTCCTACATTGCGGGAGATTTGTGGGAGTGTGCTTATGCCTTGGGTGATTGTGCGGAGATACAGCTGTCCTGTCCCATTGGTCTTCTTTGGAATCGAAACATAGTATCTGTTGTGGACGTGACAATATTACTGAGAATGTGTGTGTTGGAAGGTGTATCATGAAGCAGCTCTTTTGTATACTGTAGTGTAAGAAGTGTAACTTAGTGGTGTAAACAGAGTGAGATAGTGATAGATGTAACTCGCTTATGGAGCTAGTAGGCTCTGGGGTGCGTAAAGAAAATCCTGGGAATGGGTGAACTAAGGGGTTACCGTAATCAGTGATGTATGTACTATGTATATCTACGGTTGGGGGTAACAGTTATGTCAAGTGCAGGTGAGGGCGTGCATTCCCACTATCCTGTGGCCCGGTACACCAGGCGGGTCAGGGCTGTTTTAGTCGGGGAGCTGCGGACAGCCAGTTGCTGGCATTCCTGTCCCTGACTGTCCGGCGTTCGTGGCAGGTGCCTGCGGTTACCCCACCTGCACTCCCCGTCCTGCTGTGCCCCGACTGTTGTCCCAGTCCTTCCCCTTTCCAATGCTACACCCTTTTCCCTTCTCCCATCTGGTCGGGTCTTCACAGCCTGGCCATTAACGTCGCCGTAGCTAGGTCCGCCGTTGCTGCTGGCGCCGTTGCTGGTGTCGCTGTTGCTGCTTGTGCCGTTGCTGGTGTCACCGTTGCTGCTGGCGCCGTTGCTGGTGTCGCGGTTGCTGATGGCGCCGTTGCTGTGTCGCCGTTGCTGTTGGCGTCGGTGCTGTTGTCGCCGCCGATGCTGATCCCCAGTACCACCGACTTCTCACTCTGTGACCGCCGCCAGTGAGGTGTGTTGTCGCCGCCGTGGGTGTGTTGTCACTGTGGTTGGGGGCAGTCGTCACTGTCGCCGTTGTGCTGGCAGTGACTGTGAATGCCACTGATATTGTGGAAGCCCTGTGTGTCACCGTCATCTGTGTCATCCTCGGCTCCGGCAGGCAGATTCATCTGGTCACCGTCACTATCGCCATCGTGAGACTGTCAACGTCGTCGTCGTGTGGCCTGTTTTCCTTTTGTGTTGATTTTTTTTTTTTTTTGGTGACAATGAAACACCTGAAGACATTGGGTTTGGATGTGCATGCATGAAGGATGAATGTTGATTAAAAAGAGTATGACTGGAGGGATGAATGTGCGCAGTGAAGTATATGCAAAATGAGTATAGTAATATGAAGTTAGTATAGTTTGGTGGTGGTGGTGGTGGTTGTTGTTGTTGTTTGGGGGGGGGGGGGGGGGGGGGTGGAAAGTTGTGGTCATGAAAAGGATTGACTTTTATTACGCTATGTGTAATGTACTGCTGGCCTCTGGAACTCTGCACACTGTAGCTAGATAAGGGGTAAATAACTTATTGTGGCTGCCTCGGCCATAGGAACCGTATGCTTTCAGGCTGGGGTCTGTGACGTATTCACAGAAGATTCCGCTCATTGATTTTTTTGTTGGGAATAAAATTTTGTTTTCTTGTCGGTTCTTGTGTGGCGTGTTGTCTGTTTAGTGGGTTAGTTGTGGGGTTTTTTTTTTTTTTTTTTTTTTTACGTCCGGCTTGGCGTTCCGTGACAGTTTGCATAGGATATTCTAGCGAAAGCAAAATAGAAAATGAATCTTCCAGGTGCTAATCTGAACAGTAAAAGATTTCTACAAGGTATTTATGGAAATTAGAACGAGCTCATTTTCAGAGCCTACGATTTATTTGAAGCGAAGAGGTCCTTATAAGTGTGTTTGGGTTGGGGGGATGAGGAGGGTGTGTGCGTGCGTACACGATTGTGTGTGTGTGTGTGTGTGTGTGTGTGTAGGTCTAGCGGAGTGTTCTGCATGTTACCCAATCAGGAACGGGCATTCAGAGCGACGTACACATTGCTGAAGGTAAATATTACTCACAGGTTTTGTGTACAGCTATCTTTCCTGTTCCTTGCTTTCTTAGTTCCGAGCATTTGTGATTCTCCAGTTTGATTTACATGAGTAACAAAGTAAATCTGTGTTATACGTGTTTGCGAGGGTGCACGTCTCTCTCTCTCTCTCTCTCTCTCTCTCTTCTCTCTCTCTCTCTCTCTCTCCTCTCTTTTGTGTGTGTGTGTGTGTTGGTGTGTGTGTGTGTGTGTGTGTGTGTGTGTGTGTGTGTGAATGTGTGTGTGTGTGTAATTTTAACTTTGCAGTTTGTGAGGTGACTGCAGGCGAAACGTGACAAAAAGAAGGAATTTAATAAAGTAAATCCTCCAGTTAATAGGGACAAACAAATGACAAGACAAAACACGACGCGTTTCGACCTATTAGATCTTCTTCAGCCAAGATAAACAACATTCAGGATAATGAAAACGAAGAACGAGCAATCACTTCTGAAATTGAGCGCAAGGCAGACGTTGAGTGCGCCCATTTTGAGAATATGGGTGAGTAATTGCTCCTTCTTTCTCTTCATTGTCGTGAATGTAGTTTGTTTGTCCCTTTTGTCTGCCGGAATGATTATAAATTCTCTTCAAGATATGTTTTGATTTTCGCCTGCAGTCACCTCACTTTGAAACTAACTCAAAAGAACACAATGACGTACGCCTGTGGATGAGTTTTGGTGTAGAAATGGCTTCTTGAACTGGTGACGTGTTTCCATGTATGATAAGTACCTGGTGAGTCCGATCCAGTGGACGAAAGGCCTAGGAGCAGGCAATGCATATAGATCTGCCTTCGAGAGGGAGTACGATGTTTCCGTCATGTAGCTAGCGAAGGGTTTTCATATTTATAATATATGTTTTCCCATTTTCTTTCATCTTCAACCCTCCCCCCCCCCCCCCCCTTTTTTTTTTTTTTTTTCTTTTCAAATCTTTGCCAAGTCATTACTATAATGATGGAAGAATTGTTAACCTGCACTTGTTTTCCCCCACAACTTAATTGTTCAGCATTATATTATTTGATCAATCCGTGGGCGATTGCATCTCTTAGGAGATCCAAGTAAAGGTTTTTCTGCACAATTCTTAGCCGCTGACAATGCTTGGGTTATTGAACAGCAGCGCTGACCACTCAGACTGTTCCATATCTTTTGATCTCCCTTGCATCCTTAAATGGAACCTCAAGCATAGGCTCAAAGATTGCCCCCTACATTTTATACTGTTTGAATAATATTTGTATTTTTTTAGCAACTTTTTTCCTCTCCACACTTTTGTTTTGTTTTATTTACTACCTTTCGCTGGCTGCTTTGGGGGCGCTGTTGGATTCTTTTTTGAACCTTGGTGGTGAGAACACCACAGAATTACGGACTGTGGTGTGTTTCTATTTGACGCCAAGAGCACAGACACAATCAGCCGTGTCTCCCTGATCAGTCCGATCCAGCGGACGAAAGGCTTGTGGTTTCTATTTGACGCCAAAAGCACAGACACAATCAGCCGTGTCTCTCTGATGAGTCGGACCCAACGGACGAAAGGCCTAGGAGCAGGCAATACATATAGATCTGCCTTCGAGAGGGATTACGATGGTTCCCTCATGCAGCTAGCGAAAGTTTTTCATATCAATAATATATATTTTCCCATTTTCTTCATCTTCAACCCCCCCCCCCCCCCCCCCCTTTTTTTTTTTTTTCTTTTCAAATCTTTGCCAAGTCATTACTATAATGATGGAAGAATTGTTAACCTGCACTTGTTTTCCCACACTACTTAATTGTTCAGCATGTTTCCATGTATATGTCTGCAAACGCATTGAGAGAGAGAGAGAGAGAGAGAGAAGAGGGTTCGACGGATAGCAGACTTAAAGATACGACAATTCCTAGGGAAAAAAAATTATTAATACGCCCATAGTATCTACATTAGCTGAGAACGCTTCTCTGGCTGTATGTCGAGTAATTGTTCAATCTACAAGAATCCTAATTGTATTTGTTGGCGTCTTACATGTTTGGTTGTTGTTTGTTTCTGCGTGTTCTCCAAACTCCTGAATCAAAGTTGCTGTGCCTTTGCAGCCGGGTGGCCTGTTTTACATGAATGATGTAATGGCAGAACAGGACACTCCAGAGAAGTGCAGAGACAACGAAATTCTGTGCGGTAAGTAAAGATGTGTGTGTGTGTGTGTGTGCGTGTATATGTGCGTGCGTGTGTGTGCGCGTGCGCGTGTGCGCGAACGTATATTGATTGTAAATCACTGTGTGTTTTCTCTCCCCACAATCGTGAATGCAAGTACAAGTATGTTCGCTAGCGCAAAGGAAGGTTTTCTGACTTTGGCACACATGTTGCCAGTTTCATCTCCAGACCTGGGGCTTCAAGATTCAA
>CM065745.1:26999087-27011587 GCA_033310375.1 Conus canariensis | reverse complement strand
TGGTCGATGACACCATTGTGTCGGACAAGCGCTTTGCTCATTAGCATTCGTTCTAAAGACGTGTGCATAAAATATCGGTCGTTGATCTCGGCGCCAAGGCACCATTGAAGTTCAAACGTTTTCCGAGGTGAATGATGGTAGGAATAGATCCCTTCCCCTCTGACTCTCAGTGTTTTGACTGACACCCTGTCGGCCAGATCAGAAACCTGATTTGGCTGTTCAGAATACATATAGAGAAACTGAGCTTTTACTAGTCACTTTTCCTGAAGACCAGCTGTAGATCAGAACTAAGTAAGAAGACACACACCAGAGGTAAATCAAGAGAGAGGGCATGATTATCTCCCTCTGATCTGAAACACCCGGTGTGAGTTACTGATTCTCCCCAGAAAATGTAAGCTGAAACTATGTTTTACATTTTTAATCTATGCATTGATTATACGTATGTCATGTGGTTTAACAGTGTAACTTTGTGCTAATACTTGATGACATTTATCAAAATGATGAATCATTATTCTGCATAGTAGTTTGCTTGCCACCATGTGGTAAAAGCTATCACCATGTGGTTATGATTCTTTGTTAACAATCTGACCACTGTTCTTTGTGTTCAACCTGACTTTTGCCAGTATGCAATTCTATCTGTTAAGATAATAACTGAAAGATAAACTTAGATCAGAAAAACAGTATGCCTGTACTAGGTGAAAACTGCTAATCTGATTTATAAATACTGGTGAAGGTTGGAATGCTTTGTAGTGTATGACTTAACTACACCGCATGTGTACTTGGGCTAAGTGTATTCCAAGTTAATGTGATTTAATTCATAAGAAACATTGAAGAGTTATATGACTAAACTGTTTAGCATTGTATTACTGTCTCCTACCCTTTTGTAAGCTTTACCCAACCTCTAAACAAAAGTGGAGATTGATAGTTATAGTAGAAACTCTACAACAGAGCAAACATTTGCTGGCTGAGTTCTCACACTTCTTCTGAAAGACAGAGGGTAAATGTGTAAACTCGACAAGCCAGCCACCCAGCTACTTAACTACAGACCAGGTTCTCTTTATCGCAGACCTGGGACCATGGCTACGCCTTAAACCAGGGTTACACTATACAGTGGGCAAGACCGGTTGTGAAGACACACCTCAGCCCAGCACTACATCAACAGGTCTACACAGCAGGATCAGTCACCAGCCACAAGAGAAAGATCAACCATCCTCTCCGACTCAGATAAATCAAAATTATACCAAGTGGACTTCAATTCAGTTCAGTTCAGCTCACCCTGAGCTTCCCCTCACTTAATGATGAAACAGTGAGAACATGACTATGATTACCACGTTGGGTACTGCGCTGGGTGTACTCAAGCGAAGTGGATGTGTAAAAGTGTATGCATTCAGAGTAACATTGACATGTTTACTGTATCCAACTTAAACTAAGCCTATAGAACAGACATGTATATACTAACCCGTGTGTAAGCAAGTAAAGTTGATGTGTGAAATTGCACTTAACTTGTGTCAGTTCTCTGTTGTTCAGTGTTGAATGTTTGAACTTCTCTCTTTAATTCTGTCTCTTGGAGCTACAAGTACTTTTAAAAGTACAAGCCCAAGGAAACTTACCTCAGAGCCACTATTGAGTATTTTAACAGTACTCGGAATAAATACAAATTTCTTTCTATGACTAGTACCGGAAAGTTGCTCCTTCCATCACTAGTAAAAGAGAGGGTGGAGGTGAAATATTAATATAAATCTCATAGAGAAATTATTCCACGTCCTTCCCCTAGAGGACCCACCTACCACTCCCAGCTCTCGTCACAGTATCATAAGGATTGTTTTTTTTGTCGATCTGGAAGCAGAACTCAGCCAACTGCCAAATCAGGAATTCCGTATTTCTCGAAAACAAAAAGACGGTTTGAATATTTCGACCCCTTCTCCTTCATCCTTCTCCCTCTCATTTCTGTCAATGAAAGAGAGAAAACAAAAGCAGTCTGAATACATGTGGGTTAAGCCCGGATTTGAAAGTAGTAAAAGACAGAGCATGACGGACAGACAGAGCAAGTTCAAGTTACAAAGCAGAGCCAGAACAATAGAAAGCACCCAGACCTGGGAGGGGGGGGGGGATGAGGAATATGAAACGTGCATGTATTATCTGAAGAACAGACAGAAAGTGGCGTGATAGACAGATAAACAGGCCAAGACAACGTGTTGCATGTAGATCTTACTTTCGATTCGACTAGAAACAGCAAGACAATACACATAACAGCAAATGAGTACGTGTTCTCCATTCTAGTCCTTCGAAAACAAGGCGAGCCATGCAATTCATACTTATCCCCAGTCAATGAATATAAATATTTTGTTGAAGAATCCTAGCCAGTAAAAGCATTGCAATAGTTCAGCCGAGAGAGAACAAAAAAGATCTTTCAAAAGTGTTGTACCTTGTGTGGTAAATGTCTGTAAAAAAAGTCTTCCGGGTCTCAAAGTAAGCAGTATGGCGTATTTTGCTGACATAGGCACTCAGTGTGAGAGTTTCAGCAAATATTATACCCAGATTTTTGGCTGACTTTCAAACCTAATGCTCTGTTCAGTATCTAGATCTAGACAGTCCAGGAAACTTGCTCCACCAGAAAAAAATATGTTTATTTTAGAACAGCTTCGCTTCTGACTTCCTAAACTTTATGTTTGTCTTACGTAAGTGTCGCAACCATACAATTTGTCAATGTAAGAATGTCTGAGACTGTGGTGGTTAGGCTGATGTACAAGTCCAGTATGATTTACCACTTTACAGCTAACAGAAATTTTAAATGTAATTAATAGTGCACCGCCAAAAACAAAAATAGACAAACGAATCACAAGACAAAACACGACGCGTTTCGACCTCTTAGGTCTTCTTCAGGCAAGATACAAAACACTCGGGACAACAAAAATGAACGAGCAATCACTTACCTTCATCACACACACACACACACACACACACACACACACACACACACACACACACACACACACACACACTCCTTTGAGATTCAACGCCCATCTTGCGCTGACATGGATGAAGATAAGTGATTGCTGGTTCATTTTCGTTCTCCTGAGTGTTTTGAATCTTGCCTGAAGAAGACCTAACCGGTCGAAACGCGTCGTATTTTGTCTTGTGATTCGTTCGTCTACTTTTTCTTCTTTTTTTTTTTTTTTTTTGCGGTGCGCTCTCAATTACGCTTAAAACTTCTTTAGATCTCCGCCTGCAGTCGCCTCACTTTGCAACTAGAGCTAACAGAAAGGTATCATCGATTTTGATAGACGTATTGAAATCAAAGGATACAAAGAAGCAAACAAACAAACAAACCATCGTTGATGTCTCTTTTTAAGGACTTTCGATTCCATCCCGCACCTCGCATTCGTTGTTTTATCTGTCACCCTCCACCCCCCCCCCCCCCCTCCGCACCTCACCCCCTCCCATTCTTTCTGTGCTCCCCCCATTTCCCTTCTGTCCAGTCTTACTCGTCATCTCTCTTATCTCCATCCTCCCCCCCCCCCTCCCCCCCACCCCAGTCCTACATCGGCACACTGTACCAGTGCCAGTTATTGTCCTTGAATACGTCATGGGTCTCGTCACTCTTGTTTCTCTTGAATCAGCTTCGAATCCTCACATGCTTCACTTCGCAGTCTGGTCGCATTAAGTAATGCAGCTGTCTCGTACAAAAGTGATACATTCTTCATTTGAGCAGTATGCTTATTAGACACCATAACATGCGTGTGAACTTTAGGTGAAAACTGGGACTGAGTTAGGGAGCAAAAACACAGACACACAGAATGTACTTTGCTCTAGGTATGTGTGTGTGTGTGTGTGTGTGTGTGTGTGTGTGTGTGTGTGTGTGTGTGTGTGTGTTTTCACGTATGTCGCCTACACGTTAACATTGTTGCGTTCTTAAACTCCCTGTATTCCCCACACCTGTGTGTTCACAGAGCTCGGACGGTACACATGTGCCGGGTGGCGGCTGTTCAAGCTGGATCTTTCTTGTGCCAAATGGGCCAACAACGGGCCTGCACTCGTCACCTACAATGGCGGCGTCACTGATTACCCCGATGCTTTCCCTTGGGACGTGGATCTCACCTTCAAGGTGAACTGTGTGTGTGTGTGTGTGTGTGTGTGTGTGTGTGTGTGTGTGTGTGTGTGTTCAGCTCAGTGGTTTATTTAATGTCTTTTCATCACCAGGTGATATTAAACACTTGTTTAAAAAAAAAAAACACGTTCACACTGAATTTAGTACTTGCAAAGTCACATCTGATATGTGCATATTTACCTAAGTGAAATACCCTAGTGGAACACAAAGTTGTGATATTTACAAAAATTTTGCAACCTGTGACTGAGAAATAACCATGGCAATTTCAGCAACACATGAACCATATAAGACAGTATTGACATTATCAAAGTTATTCATCTTAATACCTTTCTTCTGATAGAGCGAGGTCAACTCTGAGCATTCAAACAAAAGATGATGCACAGAAATGTTTTCTCTGCAGACACATGTAATACCATGAGAATATTTAGTGTTCCAAGTATTCAGCCTTAATTCATGGATTAATCTAGCAATGTGCCTTGGGCACAATGGTATAGCCATGTTTTGACTAAAATTCTGCTTATGTATATACTTTTCCATAATTTGCATTAATTCACAAGAGGACAAATCTATGGGATTTTTTGATAAATTTTCAGCGTTTCTGTTTGCTCCTTCTTTTGCAAGACTGTCTGCTATTTCATTCCGCTTTATACCACAGTGAGATGGGACCCAACAAAAATCAATTCTTATACCTAGAGTTATGAAACAATGCAGTAAATGTTTTATTTCAAAAAGCAAATCTTTTATAGGTTTGCAGTCCCAACGCTCTAGTGATTGTAAAACAGATTTGGAATCAACACACACTAAGATTTTATATAAAGCAATTGGTGTATCATGTATGTACATCAAAGCCTTCAGTACTGCATATAATTCTGAGGTATAAATTGAAAACCCCTTTCTTAAATCATATTATTTCCTTACATTTAAAGTTGGTATTATAAAGCCAGAACCACTATCAGAGGATTCCATTACCGACCCATCTGTAAACACTTTTAAATGATTTTGTAACGCAGGCCTAGTGCCCACGAAACCAAGACCCACACCCCCTCCCACTCTTACTCTAACACTAACCCACTAACACAGTTCCATATCCAACATTTAATGACACTTCATTGTACACAAATCCACAACAATAGAATCACACGAAACAACATACATCAAAACACATATGATGAGGAGGATGGGGATGAGGATGATTATGCTGAGAACCTGAATGAATTAATTATACTTATAGGACAAGTTGTGAGCAGACAAAACAAAAGCAAACGAAAAGGTGTCCAAAAGTCCAAGCACCCGCGCCCGGGAAAGGGTTAACTGCTGGCACTGTGGGGGATGGTAGCACGCAGGCAATGTAGCCCTGCGAGCGCAGACAAGAATTCTCGAACTTGGGGCGCCGAAGTGGGCATGAAGATGAAGGTCCCAGGGCGCAATCTCCAGGGGGATAACTTGCTGAAGGAATGGCTGGTGATGATGAAGGGGAAGTGGAGGACTGGGGATGGATAGTTCATACGCAAAAACAGAGTGAAAGGCCAAAACCAGTGAGTGAGCTCTAGAGACTATACAGGCTCTGGAGAACCAGAAACCTCACCGAGGACACAAGACAGCGTCACTTCGATGGCTCGGAGGACCCAAACCTGACCGGTGCGGTCACAACCGAAGATCTCCCTCCAAGGCTCTTGAAAAAAGAAAAGGAATGTTCTCAGTCCAGGCTAACGGGAATCGAACTTTGCTCGCTCTCAAGGTGAGCCAAGTGATCAGCATGGGCTGCACGGGATGTCTGTACACTGATGCCATTTTTAGCTGACACACAATAACACGCGTGAAGCGTGCACGCGCGCGCGCGCGCACACACACACACACACACACACACACACACACACACACACACACACACACACACACATAAACATGTGTAAACATGCAGAGCATAGGCGCACTTGACAGTTCGTGACAGATTTGGATAGCCGTTTTCTAAATGTTCGCGAGCTTCAGTTGTTAAAGTATTTACAATATCACTTTTCTTTAACATAGTGTATTTGTAATCAAAAGAAGCGTTTAGGTGTTCCCAAGGAGGCATTGGAGGTACCGCAGGAAATTATGGTATAGCAGTGATGTCAATGTTACAATGTGACATAAAGTCAGATGTGTAGTTTCTAATTGGTTGGATATATGATGTGTTTTTAGAACGCTTAGGAAAATCTTTACTGGAATCCATCAGTATTTCTTCAGTAACTGAATTTCCAACAGAAAGACTTCTGTCAATATACTTGGACACATCCAATATTCGCTTCTCATTGAGTGATAATATATTTGTTTCTTTATAACATTTATAAGTGTTTGTATGAACTGGAACACCCAGAGCTAATTTCATAGCCTTACTATCCAAGCTTTGTAATCTCTTTAAAAGAGAATTAGGTGCAGAGAAATATACCTCCTGCCCATTTGTCAATTTCGATCGGTCTAAAGAGATGTATAGATGTAAAGGGGCATGACAGTCCTGACCCCAATGATTGAAACATTATTTTAAGAACGTTTAATCTTTTTCTTGTTTTATCAATCAAATTTTCAATATGTTTTCCAGTTCAGCTTAGGGGTTAAGAAATACCTCCAGGAATTTAATTTTTTGTTTATATTCTAGAATCTGACTATCTAGCAAAAGCGAGGGTAGCATCTTTGGGTTCTCACCATTGTTAAACAACATAAGACATGTTTTTTTCTCTAGGTAGCTATAATCCGTTGTTCTTCATTTCTATAGATAATTTATCCAATTCCTTTTGGTACAACCTTCGCACAAAGTTTATTGTTCTTTTATTGCAATATTTCTTTAATTTAATAGCGATATCATCTGCATATTGAACTACATGCGTGGCTTTTGACATAGATTTGGGAAGATCATGGATTAGGATTGTAAACAACATGGGAGCAATAACTGATCCCTGAGGAATACCCATATCTACATTCCTAAAGGATGAATAAGTTCTTCCAATCCGTGTACATATGCATCTTTCTGTTAGGAAGCTTTTAACGTAATCAAACATTCTCCCAGAAATACCAACATTTTTTAATTTGAAAAGTAGCCTTGCGTGCCATACGCAATCATGGGCTTTTTTTTACATAAAAAAAAATGTAGCCAAAGTACTTTTTCTGTGGGAGAATTATTTTTTAATGTGACTGATCAGTTTTACTGAATGGTCTGTGGTACAACGACCTTTTCGAAAGCCCGAATGCTGAGCAGGAATCACACCATTTTTTTTCACAGCCGTTTTTGAATAATTTTTTCTAAAAGTTTACCACACAGTGTGTGTGTGTGTGTGTGTGTGTGTGTGTGTGTGTGTGTGTGTGTGTGTGCTGTCTGTCTGTCTGTCTGTCTTCTGTCTGTCTGTCTGTCTGCGTCTGTGCGCGCGCGCCCGCGCACGCACGCTTAAGCCATCTAAAAGTTATTATTACCGGCATTTCAACACGGTTTTGCCTGGTCCAACGCCACCATCATTGTATACCCCACTCCACCCCTCCCCTTCTGTGTCTGTCTACAACCATCGGCTACACTGCCAAAGACTAAAAGGGTGATCAGGAGGGGCAGTGAAGGAATTGTAGGGTTACGGTTAGGGTTAGAGTTTGGGGTTTTCCAAGGTTAGTTAGAGTTAGGGAATGGCGTTAAATAATATTATCGCCTTGACAGGAGAATGTGCATTAGTTTTGAACGAGCCTTTAGGCTTCAGGAAAGTGTCCGCCTCAGTGAAAAAAAAAAGCTTCGCACTACTTTTTTTTTTTCTTAATTGTTAGTTTTGTTTCATTCTGTTATTTCATGTTATGTGATGAGGATGATGATAATCACGAAAATTAGTTGTAGTTGTTCATTTATTTTTCATTTATTCACTTATTGATTTATCTTCTTGATTTTAATTGTTATTCGCCCTGCCCACCCACCCCTACCCCCCACCCCCCACCCCCACCCCCATCCCCATTCGACCCCCCGCCTTCTTTTCACATTTCTTTACCTTCTTTTTCCTACTTCTGGTCAGTCCAAGAATCCTAGCTTTCACCATACTCTCCACCGACACTAGACACATCTTAGTCATACTCTCACAGGTCAGCAAGTTCTTTTGTATTTGTTTTAACCTCTTTTCCAGTCTGAAGAAGACCGAACGGTAGAAACACGTTGTGTCTGTTTATACCTCGGTTGTCCCATTCGTTTGACGCTTTAGGAACTCTCTTTAATCACCGACTGCAGTCACTCTACTATTGTTGTCTTTCTTCAATCACCGCTTGCAGTCACTCTACTATTGCTGTCTTACTTCAATCACCGCCTGCAGTTACTCTACTATTGCTGTCTTACTTCAATCACCGCCTGCAGTTACTCTACTATTGCTCTCTTTAATTATCGCCTGCAGTCATTCTACTATTGCTGTCTTACTTCAATCACCGCCTGCAGTCACTCTACTATTGCTCTCTTTAATCATCGCCTGCAGTTACTCTACTATTGCTGTCTTACTTCAATCACCGCCTGCAGTCACTCTACTATTGCTGTCTTACTTCAATCACCGCCTGCAGTCACTTTACCATTGCTCTCTTTAATCAGCACCTGCAGTCACTCTGCTATTGCTTCCTTACTTCAGTCACCGTCTGCAGTCACTCTACTATTGCTGCCTTACTTCAATCACCGCCTGCAGTCACTCTACTATTGCTGCCTTACTTCAATCACCGCCTGCAGTCACTCTACTATTGCTGCTTTACTTCAATCACCGCCTGCAGTCACTCTACTATTGCTCTCTCACTTCAATCACCGCCTGCAGTCACTCTACTATTGCTGCCTTACTTCAATCACCGCCTGCAGTCACTCTACTATTGCTGCTTTACTTCAATCACCGCCTGCAGTCACTCTACTATTGCTCTCTCACTTCAATCACCGCCTGCAGTCACTCTACTATTGCTGCCTTACTTCAATCACCGCCTGCAGTCACTCTACTATTGCTGTCTTACTTCAATCGCCGCCTGCAGTCACTCTACTATTGCTGTCTTACTTCAATCACCGCCCGCAGTCACTCTACTATTGCTCTCTTCAATCACCACCTGCAGTCACTCTACTATTGCTCTCTTCAATCAACGCCTACAGTCACTCTACTATTGCTGCCTTACTTCAGTCACCGTCTGCAGTCACTCTACTATTGCTCTCTTATTTTAATCACCGTCTGCAGTCACTCTACTGTTGCTACTTACTTCAATCACCGCCTGCAGTCACTCTACTATTGCTCTCTTCAATCACCGCCTGCAGTCACTCTACTATTGCTGTCTTACTTCAATCACCGCCTGCAGTCACTCTACTATTGCTGTCTTACTTCAATCACCTCCTGCAATCACTCTACTATTGCTGTCTTATTTCAATCACCGCCTACAGTCACTCTACTATTGCTCTCTTCAATCACCGCCTGCAGTCACTCTACTATTGCTCTCTTCAATCACCGCCTGCACTCACACTACTATTGCTGTCTTACTTCAATCACCTCCTGCAGTCACTCTACTATTGCTCTCTTCAATCACCGCCTGCAGTCACACTACTATTGCTCTCTTCAATCACCGCCTGCAGTCACACTACTATTGCTCTCTTCAATCACCGCCTGCAGTCACTCTACTATTGCTGCCTTACGTCAGTCACCGCCTGTAGTCACTCTACTATTGCTGCCTTACGTCAGTCACCGCCTGCAGTCACCCTAAAAGTTATACAGGTGTGCATGACCCTTCATAAAGTGTCAATTTGTATGGTGACTGTAATGATGAAATTATTTTTTTCATTTTTAATCTCTGTTGTTTATAATCTGAAGAAGACATGTTTTGTTGGAAATGTATTAGTCTCTTCTGTATAATTTACTTAAATAACTGGTACGTGCACTTTGTGCTGCTATGGATATGTCTTTTGACTTGGTTTTGGTAACGCTGTATGGTCTGTGTCAGTCACCGTCAGAACCAAAATGCAAACTGATACAGGTGTTTATTGTTTACTGTTCCCTGCCTCATTTCATTTTCAATTTTGTTACAGTTAAATCGAGGTTATTAGTATTTGTTTCTGTCCGTCTTTGTGTTTGTCTTTTGATCTCCCTTACATCCTTGGGTGGATCCTCAGGCGTAGGCTCAAAGATTGTCCCCTACATTTTATACCGTTTGCATAATGTCTGTAGTTTTTCAGCAACTTTTTTCTTCCCAACACTTTCGTTTTGCTTCATTTACTACCCTTCGCTGGCTGCTTTGGGGGTGCTGTTGGAGTCTTTTTTGAACCCTTGGTGGCGAGAACACCACGGTATTATGGACTGTGGTGTGTCTCTATTTGACGCCAGGAGCACGGACACAGTCAGCCGTGTCTCCTGATGAGTTCCGATCCAGCGGACAAAAGGCCTAGGAGTAGGCAATACAAATAGACCTGTTTTCGAAAAAGATAACAATGGTTCCCTCATGCAACTAGTGAAGAATTTTCGTATCTGCAATATATTTTCTTAATTTCATGTTCCCAATTTCTTCATCTTCAACCTTTCCTCTCCCCTCTTTGCCAAGTCATCACTGTGATGACAGAGGAGTTGTTGGACGCGCTTTTTTTTTCTCCGATATTAGATAGTTCGTATTTGTCTGACTTTATTCAAGTTTAAAGACTGTGCCAGTCTTGAATAAAAGTTACTCTGTGTTAGGTTTTCTTATGAAAGCAAACATTACCCTACTTGTTTACTGTTTAATTCAGGTGCATTCACTATCCTTTAAGGGAAGTCATGCAAACTCATACAGGTGTCCGTCTGTTTCTTCACTGAGGGCGTGAAAGCTAGTTTAGGTATAAGCCCCTTAGGTGAATTAATGCAGTATAAGACAAGAGCGTGTGTGTGTGTTTTTGTTTGTTTTGTTTTCTTTTGTTTTTTTTGCTGTCCCAACCTCTGCGCCACCTCAGAGGCAGTGCATCCACGACGCTCATTCCGACATTCCCGCCGTCGGCCCCGCCCCGGCAATCCACAGGTAGCAGTCAATGACAAGTCGTCAAGAGGCAACCCACCAGAGGAGACACTGCACTGCTGCCGAGTCACTTCGGTGATGTTCAGTGGCTCCTGTTCTGATCCAACATACGCAGGACACCACCTACTAAGCCCCCTACTGACGACAATAATTGCTTAGTAGCGGAGCTGGCGTGAGTGAGCTCTCCCTCCGGAGGGTGCCACCACATCCGTCCAACGACAGCCCCCATGGATTCGCCGATACCGGTGACCCCGACGGAACCAAACCAAGACCACAGACGTGGAGAGGACATCGAAATTGAGGTCACCATGAGAGCAGGGCATGAAGGGCCACAGAATTTGAGACATTTTTTTAAATGCTGATCAATGAGAATGAGGATAATTAAGATGATGCTACGGATTTCCATTTCGGTCTGACACTACATGACAGGGCTGTACTCTACGCTTCCTTTCATAATATATCCTGGCGTCAACCAGGCCCGAGAGATACAGGCACCTGCAGTGTTGGTCAGGAAATTTGAGCAACACTCTCAGAAACGCATCAATTAAGTGGATGAAACTCGACTGTGTGGTCCCAGTCTTCCCAACTGAGTCTGCAGCAAACTCAACTCTGGGTAGGAGCCGGTCGGGGCAGAAAAACCAACATGACTCTGATGGGATTCGAACCCACGACCTCCCAGCCGGGAGTCCGCGACGCTAACCACTTCGCCACGGCGGCTGGTAAGAGCGTGTGTATTTCTTCTTTAAAGACGTTTATCAATTTATGTGCATATCTCTCCCTTCACGTTGAGAATGCGAACGAATAATGATTTTATGTCTTTTTTTTCAGAAAGGAAATGAACACTAAAACAGACGATCGGCTGTCCCTTCAGAAAGTGAGCTTGAACTATAAGGAATGTGTCTGTCCTTTCAGAAAGGGGAGGGGGTAGAGGTGGACGAGGAGCTGGCCACCCTCCTCTCCTCCATCTACCTGTCAGACTGTTTCTCCTTCAAGCCTGCGTCTGGACACCCCGTCACCCGCCGGGTAGGGGGCACACCAATTGTGTTGTTGTTGTTGTTGGTTTGTCTCATTCCTGTTGCCATATTCCCAGGAGTATATGTTCTTCTTTCTTTCTCACAGAACACGAAGAAAATCGTATCCTAAATTTTCTTTAAGGTTTGTATTCTTTCTCTCTGTAAGAACATAGTCAGGGTCATGTTTCGAATGTTCCCACGGATCTCTATCCTTTCTGTCTGTTAAGACATGGACAGAATCAAAAACATTCGTCAATATTTTCCAGCAGTTTAATTCCTGGATAGAGTGTCTATTGTAAGGCTGATTAAAAGATCTCAGAAATGTAGGTGTTACTCAGGACTCGCACGCACGCACACACACACATACACACAGGCCCGCAGGCATGCAAGCACGC
>CM065745.1:26986587-26989087 GCA_033310375.1 Conus canariensis | reverse complement strand
CCCCCACTTCCACTCTCTTCAATCTCGCTTCCTCTGCTTCTCTCTCTCTCTCTCTCTCTCTCTCTCTCTCTCTCTAATCTACCAGTTTGTTTGATTGGTTTTTCTTGTTGTTGTTGTTGTTTGTTTGTTTTTTTGTTGTTGTTTTTTGTTGTTGTTGTTGTTGTTTTCATCATTTATTTTACTTTTTTTTGTACGTGTCCTTTCTTCCTCTGTCTTTTTGTTTTTCCTTTTACTTGTGCACTCAGGACATAAAATGACCATAAACCAGAACTCATGGCCATCGAGAGATGGACTGAGAATTTGCCATTTAAATATCAATAGTGCAGTCAGAAAGATCTCTGATATCTCGACCCTGATATCGAACCACCAAAAGCCATTCCATGTTCTGGGTCTCTCCGAATCAAGACTAAATACCTACATTAGTGATAAAGATGTATCAGTCCCAGGTTATAATATCGTTCGAAAAGACCCTACTAAAGACAAAGAGACAGGTCTTCTAGTGTATATCAGTGAATCTCTCAACTTCAAGAGACTTTCCCACCTAGAACAGCATGACGTAGAAGCAGTGTGGATACAAATCACACTGAACAAATCACGATCCATTTTAATCGGGTTTTGCTATCGGAACCCAGCAGAAAGAGTCAGCTGGACTGATAAATTTGTTACTATGATGGACGCAGTTTCCTTAGAATGTAAACAGATTGTTTTACTCGGTGACTTCAATGTAGATCTTTTGAAATCAAACAGCCAATGGAGCCAAACGATAAGTGTGTTGAATTTACATCAGATTATCAAAACACCCACCAGAGTCACACCAACTTCAAAGACAATCATTGACCATATCTATGTCTCAAATGAAAATAACATACTAGAAACTTGTGTACCAGTCTTCTCTTCTAGTGATCATTACCCAGTGTGTGTTACATGGTCTAAACAAGGAGTGAAAATCCCAAAACCAGGCCACAAAACCATAACCTATCGTTGCTTCTCAAAATTTAACGAACAAAATTTTTTGCTTGATTTAATGAACTCAGAACTTAATACAGTATACAATATTGCTGATCCAGATTCAGCGATTGACTTTTGGATCGAAATTTTTACAGAAGTCTATAACAGACATGCTCCGTTAAAAACAATCAGAGTAAAGCATATTCCCAAACCACCGTGGTACACGAAAGAATTACAGGAGGCATGCTACCTTAGAGACCTTTGAAAGAACATGGCTATGAAGAAGAATCAAGATCACTAAGAAATGCAATACACTCTCAGAAGCGCAGGGAAAAAAAACAAAATACTATCGCGAGTTATTAACTTCCAAACAAAATCCAAAACTGGTTTGGCAAGCAATAAACCAGCTTAACAATAACAGTTCTTCTTCAAAATCAACTGTTATCAAAGGTATTTCTGCTGAACAACTTAACACTCACTTCTCTACCATTCCAGATACAGTTGTTACTACTGATCATTCAAGCTCTAATGAACTTAAAGAACGCCATCAATTTTGTCACGACAGAAAAATCACGTCTGAACTACACGTTCCACTCATAACTGTGCACGAGGTGTATCAGTACCTACTTCATCTCAAACAGTCAGGAACACGTGGACTAGATGGCATAGATGGCAAAATTCTGAAACTCTCGGCTCCAGTTATAACTGACACGTTAACGTATATCTTTAATTTGTGCATAGATAAAAGCTATTTTCCTAATGCGTTCAAAAAAGCAAAAGTTATACCCATTCATAAATCTGGTAATAATACTGATCCTTCAAACTACAGACCAATATCAATCTTATCTATCCTTTCCAAACCTCTAGAAAAACATTTAAATAAACACATCCTTCATCACTTCAACAAGTACGATTTGCTCCATCCCTGACAGTCTGGTTTCAGACAGAAACATTCCTGCCATTCTGCATTAATCAATCTTGTAGATGTGTGGCTTGATAATATTAATAACAACAGATATTGTGGTGTCTTATTCGTTGATTTTAAAAAAGCATTCGATGTCATTGACCATAATCTCCTTATTCGAAAACTGGAGGTATACGGTCTTTCAAAATCCGCCCTTATCCTTCTAAAATCATACATCACAAAACGACAACAATGCGTCTTATCGGGGACGACTGTCTCTTCTATAACAACTCTTAAGTATGGCGTTCCACAAGGCTCCATTTTAGGCCCGCTACTCTTCTCAATCTACATTAATGACCTACCCCTACATGTGAGATCTAGATGCGACCTCTTTGCAGATGACACCACAATTCACACCAGCCATAATGATCCTTCCAGTCTTTCAAAACATTTGCAAGAGAGTACCAACGACCTTGTAAAATGGACCGAACTAAATCACATGTCACTTCACCCTCAAAAAACAAAACTGATGTACATTACAACTAGGCAAAAAAGACAAAAGCTCACCAATGATTTCCCTCCTATACACCTCAATAATGTACTTGTGGAACAAGTCACTCATCATAAAGTATTAGGACTAATAATTGA
>CM065745.1:26964087-26981587 GCA_033310375.1 Conus canariensis | reverse complement strand
ACCGTTAAAAACCGTTAAAAAACTGTTATAACGGTTTCAAAGACATCTTTTTCCTCTGCTTTTCATCAAATGGCCGTTGTGACATTGCACAGGTACATCGAACCTAGAGGGACATCTCCCGAGTAACATAGGGTCATTGGACAGTTTCTACGACAGTTATTTATGACCGTTAAAAACCGTGAACAACACGTACCCCCCTAAAAACGATCAAAAATACAATCTTTTCTGATGTTGGCGGCAAAGGGAGTCCTCGGATCGCCACCAAACTTGGCATGAGTCTAGAAGGACATACTGTGAATAACATTGGGTCATTCGATAGTTTTTACGACCGTTATTTATTACCGTTAAAAAGCGTTATTTTCTAAATTTAGACCTTTCTTGATGAAATTTGGTATACAGGTGTAGTTTTAAATGCTGAACAATGATATACAACTTACACGAACCGAAACTTAAAATTGACCGTTAAAAAACCGTTATTATATAAATTTAGACCGTTCTTGATGAAATTCGGTATACAGATGCAGTTTTACACGCTGAACAATGATATACAACTTACACGAACGGAAACTTAAAAATTGACCGTTAAAAACCGTTATTATATAAATTTAGAGCGTTCCTGATGAATTCGGTATACAGATGCAGTTTTACACGCTGAACAATGATATACAACTTACACGAACGGAAACTTAAAATTGAGCGTTAAAAACCGTTAAGATCCGTTATTTTCTAAATTTAGACCTTTCTTGATGAAATTTGGTATACAGGTGCAGTTTTACACGCTGATCAATGATAGACAACTAATATGAACAGAAACTTAAAATTGACCGTTAAAAACCGTTAATTTCTAAATTTAGAGATGGTATCACCGTTAAAAAGCGTTATTTTCTAAATTTAGACCTTTCTTGATGAAATTTGATATACAGGTGTAGTTTTCAATGCTGAACAATGATATACAACTTACACGAACCGAAACTTAAAATTGACTGTTAAAAACCGTTATTATATAAATTTAGACCGTTCTTGATGAAATTCAGTATACAGATGCAGTTTTACACACTGAACAATGATATACAACTTACACGAACGGAAACTTAAAAATTGACCGTTAAAAACCGTGATTATATAAATTTAGAGCGTTCCTGATGAAATTCGGTATACAGACGCAGTTTTACACGCTGAACAATGATATACAACTTACACGAACGGAAACTATAAAATTGAGCGTTAAAAACCGTTAAGATCCGTTATTTTCTAAATTTAGACCTTTCTTGATGAAATTTGGTATACAGGTGCAGTTTTACACGCTGATCAATAATAGACAACTAATATGAACAGAAACTTAAAATTGACCGTTAAAAACCGTTAATTTCTAAATTTAGAGATGGTAGTCTGCAGAGGATTTCAGAAATACACCGAAGTTATGATGCTCTGCAATACTGTCTGATTTTTGTCTGTCAACAAGAGCCATGGTCAGACATTTTCATCCCGTGGGGCAGATCTGACCGTTCCGTGTTTTACACATGGAATGTTCTACGTTGCAGCATCACGAACTGGAAGCGCAGAAATACTGACTATACTTGCGCCAAACAGGGAGACCAGAAATGTTGTCAACCCAGAGGCCCTCCAATAGACATAATATATCATGAAAATGCAATCTTTTCACAGAGTTGTCATGTTTGAGTTGGGTTTAACGTCCGTGCCAAAATCAAGGATATGCAGACGGCTGGTCCGTCACATTAGACTGACACCTCTGGGGCCAGGGTGGACATCGGGGTGAACTACGGTCATTTTAGCTGGAAACATTCCACGTTAAAATTTCCAAGACCAAGCCGGGATTCGAAACCACGACCTTTGGATCATGAGTCCAGCGCCTTATCCACTAGGTTATGGCGGCCCCTATAGAGTTGTCATTTTGGAGCACTTCAATCGAGGAATTGAGAATGCATCAGTAAGTTCATTAAGTACAGGCATCCCTCTATCGACTGTGTATCGTATTACGAAAAAAAATTGTGAGGTAAAATTGATTGAGAGGCAAGAAGGGTCATAGAGCAGGGTGAGGACAGCTACCCCAAGTACAGGAGACGTGAGGAGTCTGAATGAGGACATACTGAGACTGTGAAGCTTGGGCAGAGAGAAATCATCATCACCAACCAGTGGGTTGTCCCCTACAACCCTTACCTCCTACATTAGTTCAACTGCCACATCAATGTGGAAATATGCAGTAGCATAAAATTCATCAAGTACGTCCTGAAGTATGTCCACAAGGGCACAGACCAAGCCGTCTTCCAACTCCAAGCCACTCAGGCAGGTGAAGGAACAGCTCAACAACCTCCAGTCATTGATGAGATCCAAATGTACCAGAATGCCCGCTACGTTGGCAGCATCGAGGCGACCTGGAGACTCCTGGGATTTGACCTGCATGAGCGCCACCCGATGGTGCAGAGACCAGCTGTCCATTTGGAGAATGGACAATGGGTCTACTTCAATCCACACAACGCAGCGCAAAGAGCACAAGGCTCTCCCCCAGAAGCAACCCTTACCGCCATCTTTAGCCTATGCTCTCAAGACCCTACAGCACGAGAGCTGAAGTACGTGGAAGTCCCTGAGCACTTCACATTGTGGTGGCTTTCAACCCCAGTAACCCAGGCAACCTGTGGAACCTCTTCAGAGACCATCTTGCTGAAGATTTCCTCTTCCAAGTCCGAAGAGATGTCTATTATGAAGCGCAGTACACAGATGCCATCTACAACCAAGCTCTTACTGTGATTCAGGACAAACTCTTCCTTCTTGGAGGCAAGTCTACAGAGGAGTATGGGATGCCAACAGTCACACAACAACAAACTGTGCCTCGAGAATACTACCGCGAGACCAATTACGACACTACTGCACTCCGGGCAGCAGCTGATGACCAGCTGAAGAAGCTGACAGCTGACCAGAGAGACGTGTACGACAGCTTTATGACCATGGTTGAGCAGAGGCAGGATCCCACAGCAAGCAGCAACATAATGTTCCTTGATGCTCCATGAGGGACAGGAAAGACCATCCTGAATCTTATCCTGAACAGGATCCGCACCACAGGCAAAATAGTGCTAGCCACTGCTTCCAGTGTCATTGCCGCTACTCTTTTGCCGGGTGGGCGGACAGTAAATAGCATTTTCAAGGTCCCTCTGGATGCCAACAAGCAAGAAACGCCAACCTGCTCTGTCAAGCGTGGGTCAACGTTGGCCAAAGTCATCAAAGAGGCTGCAACCGTCATAATTGATGAAGCTCCCATGACCCACAAAGCTGTCTACGAGGCCATGGACTCTACGCTGCAGGACATCACCCAAGTGCACAGGCCAATGGGAGGCATCCCAACGCTGTTCTGTGGGGACTTCAGGCAGATCCTCCCTGTCGTCCTCAATGGCACCAGAGCCAACATTGTCAACGCCTGTCTGATAGCCAGGAGGATCTGATAGAAGCAGTCTACCCGGATCTTCATGCTCACTGTGCAGACTCAGACTGGTTAGCGGAAAGGGCCATAATCTCCTCCCTGAACGAGACTGTCAACAGGCTGAACAGAAAAATCGTAGCTGACTTCCCTGGAGAGGAAACTGTACAGATCTGTTGACACGGCCAAGAATGATGATGAGGCAGTCCTTTATCCACAAGAACTCCTGAACTCCATTGAGATTTCTGGACTTCCACCACATGAACTGTTGTTGAAATCTGGAGTCCCTATTATCATTCTCCGCTCACTGGACCCGCCAAAGGTGATCAATGGCACCCGATGTGTCTTCACCAGACTGCACAGGAACGTTGTAGAAGCGAAAATATCATGTGGCCCCCACAAAGGTGAACCGGTGCTGCTCCCCAGAATTCCTCTGGAACCCATGGACTCACCCCTGCCATTCCAGTTCTGACGGTTTCAGTTTCCCATGAAACCAGCTTTCGCTCTGACAATCATCAAGAGCCAGGGTCCGACATTTTCATCCCTTGGGGCAGACCTGACCGTTCCGTGTTTTACACATGGAATGTTCTACGTTGCAGCATCACGAACTGGAAACGCAGAAACACTGACTATACTTGCGCCAAACAGGGAGACCAGAAATGTCTACCCAGAGGCTCTCCAATAGACATGATACATCGTGAAAATGCAGTCTTTTCACAGAGTTGTCATGTTTGAGTTGGATTTAACGTCCGTGCCAAAATCAAGGATATGCAGACGGCTGGTCCGTCACATTAGACTGACACCTCTGGGGCCAGGGTGGACATCGGGGTGAACTACGGTCATTTTAACTGGAAACATTCCACGATAAAATTTCCAAGACCAAGCCGGGATTCGAAACCACGACCTTTGGATCATGAGTCCAGCGCCTTATCCACTAGGTTATGGCGGCCCCTACAGAGTTGTCATTTTGGAGCACTTCAATCGAGGAATTGAGAATGCATCGGTAAGTTCACAAAGTACAGGCATCCCTCTATGGACTGTGTATCTATGGAAAAAAATTCGTGAGGGAAAACAGATTGAGAGGCAAGAAGGGAGTGGGCGTCCGAAGAAATTGGGTGAAGTAGATAGGAGGAGGCTGGGGCAATTGGTTCAGCATGGGAAAAACGAAACAAACCCAAGCTGAATTTTATTGTATTGTCTTTTAAGTGGTGAGAGAGAGGGGTGGCCAGAAAATTATTGTACAGATATACCCGAGCGAAGCCGGGTACACCGGCTAGTCTAATATATAAATGGCAAATTCTGTCTGTGTGTGTGTGTGTCTGTGTACGCTATAGACTCAAAAACGGCTCAACCGATTGTCATGAAATTTGGCAGGTACGTCCGTTGTGACCCGAGGATGGGTTTGGGCTAATCTCTAAAAAAATAAAACCGTTAAAAACCGTTAAAAAGCTGTTATAACGGTTTCAAAGTCATCTTTTTCCTCTGCTTTTCTTCAACTAGCCGTTGTGACATTGCACAGGTACAGGACTACTTCTCTAAAATTAGAACCGTTATTTGGCAGTTAAAAAACGTTATTTATAACAGTTAAAAACCGTTAAAAACACCAAACCCTATCAAAGAAACTGTTTAAAACCCGATCTTCTTGAAATTTAGCAGGTATGTCTGTTGTGACCCGAGGATGGTTTTGGGCTAATCTATAAAGAAATAAAACCGTTAAAAACCGTTAAAAAAAACTGTTAAAACGGTTTCAAAGACATCTTTTTCCTCTGCTTTTCATCAAATGGCCGTTGTGACATTGCACAGGTACATCGAACCTAGAGGGACATCTCCCGAGTAACATAGGGTCATTGGACAGTTTCTACGACAGTTATTTATGACCGTTAAAAACCGTGAACAACACGTACCCCCCTAAAAACGATCAAAAATACAATCTTTTCTGATGTTGGCGGCAAAGGGAGTCCTCGGATCGCCACCAAACTTGGCATGAGTCTAGAAGGACATACTGTGAATAACATTGGGTCATTCGATAGTTTTTATGACCGTTATTTATCACCGTTAAAAAGCGTTATTTTCTAAATTTAGACCTTCCTTGATGAAATTTGGTATACAGGTGTAGTTTTAAATGTACAACTTACACGAACCGAAACTTAAAATTGACCGTTAAAAACCGTTATTATATAAATTTAGACCGTTCTTGATGAAATTCGGTATACAGATGCAGTTTTACACGCTGAACAATGATATACAACTTACACGAACGGAAACTTAAAAATTGACCGTTAAAAACCGTTATTATATAAATTTAGAGCGTTCCTGATGAAATTTGGTATACAGATGCAGTTTTACACGCTGAACAATGATATACAACTTACACGAACGGAAACTTAAAATTGAGCGTTAAAAACCGTTAAGATCCGTTATTTTCTAAATTTAGACCTTTCTTGATGAAATTTGGTATACAGGTGCAGTTTTACACGCTGATCAATGATAGACAACTAATATGAACAGAAACTTAAAATTGACCGTTAAAAACCGTTAATTTCTAAATTTAGAGATGGTATCACCGTTAAAAAGCGTTATTTTCTAATTTAGACCTTTCTTTGATGAAATTTGGTATACAGGTGTAGTTTTCAATGCTGAACAATGATATACAACTTACACGAACCGAAACTTAAAATTGACCGTTAAAAACCGTTATTATATAAATTTAGACCGTTCTTGATGAAATTCGGTATACAGATGCAGTTTTACACGCTGAACAATGATATACAACTTACACGAACGGAAACTTAAAAATTGACCGTTAAAAACCGTTATTATATAAATTTAGA
The DNA here is from genome assembly GCA_033310375.1 of Conus canariensis. Taxonomy (NCBI): domain Eukaryota; kingdom Metazoa; phylum Mollusca; class Gastropoda; order Neogastropoda; family Conidae; genus Conus; species Conus canariensis. Next base: position 26,975,326 of record CM065745.1, on the reverse strand, counting down.
GCGTTCCTGATGAAATTCGGTATACAGATGCAGTTTTACACGCTGAACAATGATATACAACTTACACGAACGGAAACTTAAAATTGAGCGTTAAAAACCGTTAAGATCCGTTATTTTCTAAATTTAGACCTTTCTTGATGAAATTTGGTATACAGGTGCAGTTTTACACGCTGATCAATGATAGACAACTAATATGAACAGAAACTTAAAATTGACCGATAAAAACCATTAATTTCTAAATTTAGAGATGGTATCACCGTTAAAAAGCGTTATTTTCTAAATTTAGACCGTTCTTTGATGAAATTTGGTATACAGGTGTAGTTTTCAATGGTGAACAATGATATACAACTTACACGAACCGAAACTTAAAATTGACCGTTAAAAAATCGTAGCTGACTTCCCTGGAGAGGAAACTCTGTACAGATCTGTTGACACGGCCAAGAATGATGATGAAGCAGTCCTTTATCCACAAGAACTCCTGAACTCCATTGAGATTTCTGGACTTCCACCACATGAACTGTTGCTGAAATCTGGAGTCCCTATTATCATTCTCCGCTCACTGGACCCGCCAAAGGTGATCAATGGCACCCGATGTGTCTTCACCAGACTGCACAGGAACGTTGTAGAAGCGAAAATATCATGTGGCCCCCACAAAGGTGAACCGGTGCTGCTCCCCAGAATTCCTCTGGAACCCATGGACTCACCCCTGCCATTCCAGTTCTGATGGCTTCAGTTTCCCATGAAACCAGCTTTCGCTCTGACATTCATCAAGAGCCAGGGTCCGACATTTTCATCCCTTGGGGCAGACCTGACCGTTCCGTGTTTTACACATGGAATGTTCTACGTTGCAGCATCACGAACTGGAAACGCAGAAACCTGACTATAGCTGCGCCAAACAGGGAGACCAGAAATGTTGTCTACCCAGAGGCCCTCCAATAGACATGATACATCGTGAAAATGCAATCTTTTCACAGAGTTGTCATGTTTGAGTTGGATTTAACGTCCATGCCCAAATCAAGGATATGCAGATGGCTGGTCCGTCACATTAGCCTTACACCTGTGGGGCCAGGGTGGACATCGGGGTGAACTACGGTCATTTTAACTGGAAACATTCCACGTTAAACTTTCCAAGACCAAGCCGGGATTTGAAACCACGACCTTTGGATCATGAGTCCAGCGCCTTATCCACTAGGTTATGGTGGCCCCTACAGAGTTGTCATTTTGGAGCACTTCAATCAAGGAATTGAGAATGCATCAGTAAGTTCACGAAGTACAAGCATCCCTCTATGGACTGTGTATCGTATTACGAAAAAAATTCGTGAGGGAAAACAGATTGAGAGGCAAGAAGGGAGTGGGCGTCCGAAGAAATTGGGTGAAGTAGATAGGAGGAGGCTGGGGCAATTGGTTCAGCATGGGAAAAACGAAACAAACCCAAGCTGAATTTTATTGTATTGTCTTTTAAGTGGTGAGAGAGAGGGGTGGCCAGAAAATTATTGTACAGATATACCCGAGCGAAGCCGGGTACACCGGCTAGTATATATATATATATATATATATATGTGTGTGTGTGTGTGTGTGTGTGTGTGTGTGTGTGTGTGTGTGTGTGTGTGTGTGTGTGTATGTGTGTGTGTGTAGTTGGGTTTAGGGGACAGCCCTGTTTGACGCCTCTTTGGACACTCGAAAAAATCCGTATAGATATATTTGTCTCGGGCACATACCCGCACAGAATCATGGACACTTCTAACGGCCAAACATAGCTTTCCATTTACACCCCGAAAACGTTCCACAGAATATTCCTATTCACAGACTCAAAGTTTTGTTTTTACAAGCAACAAAAGCCACATACAATTTTTTTTTAATAACGTTAAAGGTAATTCTGACCTAATGGATGCAAAGTGATACTATATGTGTTAAAATAATGTATGCATGACAAGGACAGATTGTAAAACTAGGCGTTGGCCTACAATATTCATCTTGGTGGATCAAAGATCAATCAGTCGATCAATTAATCTATTAAATAATCAGTCAGTCTTTCTCTGTATGTGTGTCTGTCCTCTCTGTCTGTCTTTCCGTGTCTGTTTCTTTGCCACGGATGATCTTGATTTCGAGTCATCTCATTTATTTCTGATCATGACTATGTTCAATAATGTACTCACAGATACAAAATTATCCAGCATGCAGAGAGAGAGAGAGAGAGAGAGAGAGAGAGAGAGGGGAGAGAGAGAGAGAGAGAGAGAGAGAGAGAGAGAGAGAGAGATTGGCCTTTGCCTCATTTAAAGGGTAGACCTGTATGAATAAGAGATTAAAATGAAACCAGAATGCCCAATTACAGACTGGATCAATATTACAACATATTATGGTCGGTTGGTTTTGGTTTTGGTTTTGGTTTTCATGACAGAACTACTTCTCAAAATTAAAATCCTTTATAGAAAAATCATGAGAAATTTCAAAGAACTTTAATGGAAATTGACGACATTAACAAGCACATTTTGAACAGAGAAGATTCTTTATAAAATTAAGGACGAATGAGAACTGTGCGAACATTTGAGGAAAAGGTGAATCTTGCTTTCTTGCCTTTTTTTTTTTTTTTTGCACACACACACACACACACACACACACACACACACACACACACACACACACACACACACACACACACACACACAATTCCTGTGATCGAATATTCTAGATCTGTCATAATGGATAACTGATTTCGACATGCTATGTCCAGAACTTGCCGCTATGTAGCTTATTTTCAAGCATCTGTCCATATGAAGCTTTAAAGGATTCAAGATCACGTGACTGAGAGGATTGAACTTTTCATTTTTCTGAATGTGAAACAAACAAAATTAATAAGCTAGCCTTAGTCAACTAATCTTTGGCGAAAAATATCGACCCAGTCAGTAACATTATGAAGACTGTGTTTTAGCTCAACGAAACCAAATCTAAACGAGGCATATTTTAGTCATCCAGAGAGAGAGAGAGAGTGGGGGTGGGGAGGGAGGGAGGGGAAGGAGATAGGGAGAGTGACTGGGAAATGAGGGTGGTGGGATGGGGAAGCGACGGACTAATTCCAGGGAAAATGGATGCGATGAGAATTAGAAATGGACGAAAAGCCGTTTTTTTTTAGATGAACTAATACCGACTTGCGATGAACCGACAACGGGGCTTGTTTTCCAATGTCCGCAAGTTAAGCCTTCGGCGCCCAGAGAATAATGTCGATGATCCGGGCGATTTACTTAACCGTGAAAATTGGTTCTGGAAGTTTCCCTTCTGCTTCCAACTTGTCCGTCACCTGGAAAGGGTTCTGCGCCTGCACAGAGAGAGAGAGAGAGAGAGAGAGAGAGAGAGAGAGAGAGAGAGAGAGAGAGAGAGAGAGAGAGAGAGAGAGAGAGAGAGAATCGTCATGTAATGCGCACAAAAAAAAAAAAAAAAAATCCGCCTTTTAAGTAGTATGTCATGTTTCAAACAGAAGATGAAATCAGCGAAAAAGGTACACAATAAATCAGATTCCTCACACACACACACACACACACACACACACACACACACACACACACACACACACACACATACACACGCGCGCGCGCGCGCACACACACAAATATGGAAACAGACAATTGTTGTCCCAGTTCATAAAAAAGGAAAGTCTTCTAGTGATCCTAAAAATTACAGACCTATAGCATTAACATCACACGTCTGTAAACTATCAGAAAGAATTGTTTGGAATAGACTAGCACATTACTGTGAAAAAAATGACATCATTCCTATAAATCAAGCTGGCTTTCGTAAAGGGAGATCTACTACAGAAATATTAGTGAAATTATCAACAAATATAAAGAAACAATTTGCAAGACGTAAATGTGTCCTGGCTACATTTTTTGACATAACCAAGGCTTACGATCAAGTGTGGCATTCACAGCTATTAAACAACCTTAAAAGTATTGGACTATCAGGAAATGTATACAATTATGTTAAATGCTTTCTGAAAGATAGGGTAATACAAACAAGCGTAGGAAAATCATATTCCACCAGTAGAACTTTGTCAATGGGAATACCCCAAGGGTCAGTGTTAGCTCTGCTTCTTTTCTCATTGCTATTGCATGATTTGCCAAATAAGTTATCTAAAAAGGTAGTTCTCGTTCAATATGCAGACGACATATGCATGTGGATGGAAGTAGCTCCTAAAAAGAAAACCCCACAGCGTGATATAAATTTCATAAGAAAGATCTATCAAGACGAACTAAATAGGATGGCGGAAAACATGAAGTTAAATGGATTAAACTTATCTTTGGAAAAAAAAACAAATATGATTCTTTTCAATAGTGGTAATAATCCAGAAAAACTGCCTGTTTTTACATTGGGCGAAACATCTCTTAAATACGTGACAGAAGTTAAATTCCTAGGTGTCCATTTCACATCTAAACTATCATGGAACGCTCATATTGAATACTTATTAACAAAGGCGAGGAAAATATTAAAATTCCTTAAAATTATTTATAAAGAAAAATGGGGACAGAATTCATCTACATTGATAACTCTATGTAAATCTTTAATGAGGTCGAAAATAACATATGCCCAAGAAGTAATCTTTAGCGCTCCCAAATACCTATTGAAAAGGCTTGAAAGTATTGAATGCAAGGCATTGAAATTAGCACTTGGCCTTCCGGTGCATGCATCATCTTCTCGTACGTATTACGAAGCGCAGATACTTCCCTTGGATGAATACAGAGAGTTAGCGTGTTGTAAATTGTTATCAAGAGTACAACTAATAAAACGCACATTAGATCTGAAATAAAAATGAGGTCAGATATTGATTTTCCTAAAAGAGCAAAATCTATAGCTTCTCAAAAAACACTGGCTACGTACACGTCAAAAAGTATTACTGATTCTGGAGTTTCAATCGATAACGATGCACTATCCATTAGACCGTTATTTTCTCCTATACCGCCATGGGAGCTTAATAAAGCACATTTTGATATTGAACATACCAATATGAAAAAAGATGAAAACATAAACATGTTAGCAAGCTATACCAAATGTCATGTTGAAAAGAACTATTCAAGTTATTTGAAAATATACACAGACGGTTCGTGCATTGATAAACAAACAGGTTGTGCATTCTTAATACCAGACTTAAGAGTAGAGAAATCATTTTATATCGGAATTAACAAATCGATATTTACAGCAGAATTAACAGCGATACTCCTGGCTTTAAATTACCTTTTAAACTTTCCAAAAACAATATTTCAAATTTTGTTCTGTGTGGATTCTAAATCAGCTCTTCAGACATTAAAAGTTTTTCAATTGCACACAAGACCTGAAATGATCATAGAGATAAGTTGTATGATACACATGTTAATTGCAAGAGGAACCCATGTCGCTTTTTGTTGGATTCCTTCACATCGTTCTTTTCATTATAATGAAAAAGTAGACAGGGCAGCTAAACGTGGAGCCAAAAATAGTTTTGATTCAGAATTGTTTGATTTCCCCTCATCCGTACATGAACAGTGTAACTTAGTTAAGTCGCATATCTGGAAAGCTTTCCAATATAGTATGGTAGATCACGTCTATAAAGAACAGCTTGATATTAAAAGAATCAAAGGGAATTTTAACCTTAATAGAAAATTACTCTCATTAATGTACAGGTGGAAACTTAATGCATTCAAAACAAAATGTGTAAAAAACGTAGTTTGCGTATGTGGAAACAAAATTACTCCAGTTCATATTGTTTCATGCAATGATATGAAAAAAATTATTCCAGTATTGAAGCAAAATACTGTGCAGGCCATTTTTGAGTCACCAGCTTTAACGTACGAATTCTTTGTACACTTAGAACGCACCCCTATTGGAAAATACTTATAATATTTTTATTAACTTTTTATGCGGGGGATAAGAAAAGAAGAGAGGTGGGGTGGATAAAAATTAGGGGGGGGGGGGGGGGGGGGGAAGCAAAGGATTAAAAAAAAAAAATTCTTTATTTCTTTTATTTCATTTTCTTTTTTCTTTAATACTGTCATCCGTTTTGACTTTAATTGATTAGTTAGTTGTTGGTTATAAGTATTTTGTTTCATGTTAATCTTCACTTATGACTTATGGAAAGATATTCACACACCTACACATCCACAACTCTCACTCACACACACACACACACACACACACACACACACACACACACACACCGCGCGCGCGCGCGCACACACACACACACACACACACACACACATTCGCGTGCGCGCGCACCCATACATATACACATACACACATTATGTGCAGTGCACACTCGCAATTACTTCCGTACACATTCACTTTTTTTTTTTTGGGGTGTGTGTGTGTGTGTGTGTGTGTGTGTGTGTGTGTGTGTGTGTGTCTAATATCACGAATAGTGGATAGACGTTAAATGAAGGACGCACGCACACACACACACACACACACACACACACACACACACACACACACACACACCACACACACACACACACACACACACCACACACACACACACACACACACACACACACACACCACACACACACACACACACACACACACACACACACACACACACACACACACCACACACACACACACACACACACACACACACACACACACACACACACACACACACACACACACACACACACACACACACACACACACACACACACACACACACACACATTCTTCACAAACCAATCAAAGGAAATGCTTTCCATATGCTGTGAATGTTAAAATTCCAAGTGTCTTTAAAAACAAAAAAAACCTCTGACTTTATCGGAACATCAATTCTGACTGCTTTGTATATTGATTTGTACACCTACCATTCCAAGTGGAAGGAGAAAAGCATGTTGATGAACATGTTTTGAAAGGATAATGTAGACCCTGGGAGACACTGGGCACATAATCCCCCCCCCCCCCTCCCCCCGTGCTATTTCAGTCACAAACACAGACCATGCAAAAACAACAACAACAACAACATAGAATTCTGTCCATGTTCTCTCAGATAAAACAAAAAAAAGTTTGTGTCTTACCCGGCGGGTGACGGGGTGTCCAGAGGCAGGCTTGAAGGAGAAACAGTCTGACAGGTAGATGGAGGAGAGGAGGGTGGCCAGCTCCTCGTCCACCTCTACCCCCTCCCCTTTCTGAAAGGACAAGGACACACCCTGTAATATACTACGCACAAAAAGTTAAGGATCGGTATGTGAAAACAGGTGCGTAATAAACTCAGTTCGCTACTGTTATTTATTTCTTAGTCCAGCCAAATTGTCATGAATTCTTGTTCAGCTGTAAGTGGGCGATGTTGTGTTAGTGCGAAAATTGCACGGGATTCTCTACTACTGAGCTGGGCCGCAAACGGAAAAGCGGAAACTTGCGAAAAAATGACCTTGTTTTGGACCGTTCTGCCTGAACACATTGCACTTGCCAGATGGAAAAACCATTATGCGCGTGCAAGCACTGCTGTTTATGTGTGAGATGCTGTCGCTCGCTTGGCTATATAAGAAGACATTCCACCAGTAGTAGGCCTGATCTGACAATGCCTCCACGACGAAAATTAAGCGAGTTGGATAGGGGACGAGCTGTTGCATGGTTCCAAGATGGTGTTCCCAAGCGAGAAGTGGCCAGGCGACTTCATGTGTCCATCTCGGTCATTGTCTGACTGATTCAACGCTTCACAGCCACTGGGATTGTCCATGAAAGACGCAGATCTGGTCGACCGAAGAAGACAACCCCACGTGACGATCGTCTCATTGAACGACAAGCCCTGCAGACAAGAACAGCCTCTTCCAGCATAATTCAAAGGCAGTTCAGGGTGGCTACTAACATCAACATCAGCCAGCAGACCATACGGAACCGCCTACATGGGTTTAATCTCTGTTCTCGTCGCCCAGCAGTACGGCCACGCTTAACTCCAGCCCATAGGGCAGCACGCCGCGCCTTCTGCGCACGTCACGTGAGGTGGACACGTCAGCAATGGTCCCAGGTCCTGTTCAGTGATGAATCACGCTTCACCCTTCACAACAACGACGGCCGACTGAGGGTCTGGAGGCGCCCAGGGCAACGCTTTACTGACGCCACTGCCCAAGAAAAGGTGGCCTTTGGTGGAGGTTCTGTAATGATCTGGGGGGCCTTCAGCCTTCACCACAGAACACCCTTGTATCATGTACAAGGTAACCTGACTGGCATCCGATACTGGGATGAGATCCTTCAACCGCTGGCTGTGCCTACACTGCAGCAGATGGGACCGAGGGCTGTCTACCAGGATGACAATGCTCACCCCCACAGGGCAAGGGTGGTCAACGACTTCCTGCAGCAGTCTGGAGTCAACAGAATGGAGTGGCCAGCATGCAGTCCCGATCTCAACCCGATTGAGAACCTCTGGGATGAGCTGGATCGCAAAGTGAGGAGCCACCCCCCTCCCAGGGATGCCCGACACCTCTACCAGATGCTGCAGGCTGAGTGGCAGACGCTTCCACAGAGGATCTTCACCAACCTGGTCAACTCGATGAGGACTCGCTGCGTCGAGTGCCAGAACAGCCATGGTGGTTACACGCATTACTGAGCTTTTGGGAGCATCAGTATGCCCTGTCTTGTGATTTCAATGACTTTGGGAAATCAAATTTGGATACGTACCCACTTTAATCAAATGTACACACCAAACGATTGTTCGAGATTGAAGGCAATTGTGTATCGTTATCACTAAAGAATGGAATTAAATGTTGGCCAAACTTCAACGCATTGACTTTATTATTTTGACAGTTATGAATGTTTGTGAAAGTGATCCTTAACTTTTTGTGTGTAGCTTAGTTTGTATTCCCTGTCTTTAAAGACACACACACACACACACACACCTCTTGCACTTTGTAGTCCCTATCAGAGGAGATCAACGTCTAGTTTGAACAAGTTTGCAACCCCTTTTACACACACACACACACACACACACACACATACACACACACACACACACACACACACATACACGCGCGAGCACGCACGCACGCATTAACACACATACACACATGCGCATAACCTTGGAGCATTCACTCTTAAGTGCATATGGAAGCACAAGCGCATAGGCGCACCCGCATACACGCGCACACACGCATACATGCGCACACTCACAGAGAGAGAGAAAGAGAGAGAGAGAGAGAGAGAGAGAGAGAGAGAGAGAGATGAGAGGAGAGAGGAGAGAGAATTGTACGCAAGCATACTTCGTATCATAGTTTTTATTTCCATCTCTCTTCGTTTCAGATATCACAGGCCCCATCTACTTTGTTTTGAATACGATCTCGATACGCCTCTCCACGTTCATCAAAAATAAACTGGAAATAATGAATTCACACACACACACACACACACACACACACACACGCACACGCACACAAACGCGTGCGCGCGCACACACACACACACACAACACACACACACACACACAACACACACACACACACGTGTGCACGGTTTCACCTTAAAGATGAGATCCGCATCCCAAGGGAAAGCATCGGGGTAATCAGTGATGCCGCCATTGTAGGTGACGAGTGCTGGCCCTTTCTTAGCCCCTTTGGCACGAGAAGCATCCAGTTTGAACATCCTCCACCCGGCACACGTGAACCGTCCGTGCTCTGTGAACACACAGGTGTAAGGAAGAGAGTGAACTCTAGCACTTACTCATGTAAACGTATAGGCTATCTCACTTCATACATGGAGGCTTAGTAGGTGGTGTCCTGCTTATGTTGGATCAGAACAGGCGCCACTGAACACCACCGAAGTGACCTGGCAGCAGTGCAGTGTTTTTCTCCGGTGGGTTGCCTCTTGACGACTTGACATTGATTGATCCCTGTGGATTGCCGGTCCCGGGGCTGCGGCAGGCCGAATCGGACTGTGGCTGTGGACGGGAGCGGGGGGGGGGGAGGGGGGGGGTGGAATGAGCGGCATGGATGCACTGCCACTGAGGTGGTACAGAAGATGGAGCAGTAAAAGAAAGAAGAAGAAACAAGAAAAAATAAAAAATAAAAATGAAGAAAAAAAGAAAAACTCGTTACACATTTCAACAAAAATGGGTAAAACATTTTGACAATGGCACAGGGTACATGTGTAAATACTGCAAAGTAAATTAAAGCAGAAGTTGGGTTAGAAAGAAAAAAAAATGGTAACGAATTTTTAGATTAAGAGATGCTTTTGCTAGATCGTGGAGATTTTACCACACATAACCATGTTTTTAATGTGGCGATACACGAAGTTTTTATTTCTCCAGGGAGGAAGCGGACACCAAAAAGCTCCATGTATGGACAATCATATTCCTTTGGAGTGTTGGGACTTACATGATGTGAGACATATCCATTTTGCAGCAGACTCCATGAAAACCTTGTTTAGAGATGTCCCACCTGATGTGATCTTTGAATTTTTGAAAGAGATCAATATTTTTCAAATGATCTGAGATTTTACAGTAGAACGATCGTGAACAAAATTTTGAGTGTGTTTTTGGAGGGTGTATTTTAAAGGCTTGTGCGCTTGAATGACTTGCGAGTTGACTTCAACGCGGTGACAGCCTTGATATGGCCCTTTGCGGTCGGCTGGGCCATAAGCAACATTACATTACGTTATAAGGTGTGAAGGTCACACACCTCTTTTCCGCAGCATCTGGGAGCCATTGGAGAATCATGTCTGCACGTTTGTCTAAAGACGGGATGTTTAAGTCCTGGATGAGACTGACTAAACAGCCTGGTTGTGTCACTCCATCCCTAGTATCTAAGGGAGACCTACAACCTGTAATTCTATTGCCCCCCCCCCCCCCCCCCGCCCCCCACCCCCTCCTCCTCTGCCCCACCCCCTTTATTTGTTCATTTATTTGTTTATTTATTCTTTTATTTGTTTATTTCATCATTTATGTGTTCGTTATTTATCTATTTATTTGTTTATTTCTTTCTTTTATTAATTCATTTGTCAATTTATTTAATCATTTATTCGTGAGTTGCAAACTGAGGCGACTGCAGGCGGAAATCTGCACAAATCTTTAAATATTGTTTATAATAACTCCGCTAAACAACGCGGACAAACGAATCGAAAGACAAAACACGACGCGTTTCGACCTCTTAGGTCTTCTTCCGGCAAGATAACAGGCAACACTCAGGACAACGAAAATGAAAAAACAACAACAGCAAAAAAAAAACGAGCAATCACTTATCTTTGTCAAGTTCGGCGCGAGATGGGCGTTTGAATCCTACCCTTATATTTATTC
>CM065745.1:26959087-26961587 GCA_033310375.1 Conus canariensis | reverse complement strand
TGGATAATTATGAAACAAAGAGTAACAAAGCTGTGAACGTATGAAAATCAATAAGAATCTGCCAGATATGAAATAATAATAACACATGTATACTTTAACATCGAATTCACAAATAACACACTAAGAAAGCAACAGCCATTTACATGTCAATATAAAAAAAAAATATATATATATATATATATATATTATTTTTTAAAAAAAAGAAAAAATATATACATATACATATATACGCCCGTGCGTGTGCGTGCGTGCATGCGCATGCTTGTGCGTGTGTGTGTGTGTGTGCATGCGTGCTTGCATCCGTGTTTGCGTACGTGCGTGTATGCAAGAATTATATTTCAAACACTTGTACACACTGATGGAAGTACCGACAAACACACATACGTTGATATCAAACTTTTACATGCAGTCAACTCCTTCCCACTCTCCCTGTCCCTTCCCCTCTCCCCCATCCTTTCCCACCGTCTAATGTCACTTTTAGTGAACAGACGTTAAATAGACTAACAACAACACACACGCTTATCTATACACATTGGAATATCGCAAAGATATCAGTTGTATATGTAATACAACATTGACAGTTGAACATACTCCATTTCATTGTGAGCCTATTCGCCTGGAAATCATCAAAGATGTGTCGCAGTTTCAGTTTCATCAAGGAGGTGTCACTGCGTGCGGACTGGTCCATATACGCTACACCTCATCCGCTAAGTTTTGAGACCACACTACGCATGATTTGAAGCTGATGGATAAATGAATTAACAACTAAGAGGAGGGAGTTGAAGAAGAGGGTCTCGTGGCTATGACTGAGCAGATGTCTGACCTACGCATTAGCCCAACGCGCTGGTCAGACCTTGAGTGCCTACCTAAAATTGGTGGTCTGTTTTTTTTGTTTTTTTTTTTTTTTGTTTCGTTTGTTTGTTTGTTTGTTGTTTTTTTTACCTATGTTGCAGATTTCGGATATGGAGTCCCTTTCGTCTCAGTTCGAAATGTTCTATCTAGTTCAAAACTGGCCAAGTATCCTTTACATAGTCTGGCAGTTACTCCGACCCTATTGACCTATTTCGCATACCACCCCTATCTGATATTCCTGGCCCTTCTGTCTTCACTTTCCTTTTGTGCTGTTCTGTCTTGGCTGTGGTACATTCCACACTGATCTAAAAGCATTGATCTAATTACAGAGTTTGAGTCTAATATCATCAACCTAGATAAACAGACTGAAAACAAGTATATGAACGAAGCTACCATCTCGCCCGAAATCATGAATTCTCTCTCTCTCTTCTCTCTCTCTCTCTCTCTCTCTCTCTCTCTCTCTCTCTCTCTCTCTCTCTCTCTCTCTCTCTCTGTGCTTGCACTTGAAGTTCCAACAATAGTGTCATTATTGTTTCATATTTCATATGAGAGTTATGTATTTTCATGATAGAGTTTGTGTGTAGTGAGAAAGGAGCTTATACTGATTATTTCAGCTGCCCGAGGGGAGTGAAACAAGGGTGTCTGCTTAGCCCACTTTTGTTCACATTCTTCATAAACGAATTAGCGATCGAGATATCAGGGGGAGGGAAGCATGGAATTCAAATGTTACCTGGTGCTGCTGACTTATTTCTAATGCTTTTCGCTGATGATGTTATCCTCCTAGCAGATACCCCAATTGGTTTGCAAAATCAGTTCGACGCATTGAAAAGGGAATCAGATAGGTTAAAATTAACGGTGAACCTAAACAAAACTAATGTCATGGTTTTCAGAAATGGTGGTTACTTATCAAAATATGAAAGATGGTTTTATGGTGGAGTAGAAGTTAGAGTGACTAGTAGCTATAAATACCTTGGGATGTTATTCACGACAAAGTTAAGCTTGAGTAAAGGCTGGTTTGAGATGTGCAGAAAAGGAAATAGAGGTGTCATGGATATTCTCAGGACTATGAAAAAAATTGAACTCCAACGATGTGTTCTATGTGATCTATTTTGGAAGTTATTCGATTCACAGATACAGCCTATTTTGATATATGCATCAAAAGTCTGGGGAATGTTGGACAATAGCCAAATGGAAAAAGTTCATACCTATGCGATAAAACGTATTATCCACATACCCTTGCACGCTTCAAATAAAATGGTTTATGGCGAAAGTGGACGATACCCTCTGTTTATTATAACTTATGTTAGATGTATTAAATATTGGCTGAAATTAGTAAACCTACCAATAACCAGACTCTGCTCAGGCGTATGAAATGCTCATGCTGCAACATGAAAATGAAAAATTTAACTGGGCCTCCTGTATTAAGAAAACATTGACAGAGAATGGTTTTGGCATAGTTTGGTTGTCTCAAGGAGTCGGTAATAAAGCACAATTTATTTCTGAATTCAAGGACCGTTTAATTTGTACATATAAACAAAACTGACATGCTGGCATGGATGGAAATGATAAATACGACTGGTTCCTCTCATTTAAAAGTAATCTCGAAGCAGAGAAATATCTTAATATCATAACGCAGAAATGGCATAAA
>CM065745.1:26946587-26956587 GCA_033310375.1 Conus canariensis | reverse complement strand
TATACTCGCTTAATCTGTTGTTCGTTATATTTAGGAATAATTTCCAAACACAACATAATATCATTATACCCCTTTACTTACTGCAGTCTTGTCTCTTATCTACATTTTCATACAATGGTAGGAAAAGGCCTGTTACCATTGGTTACAAAGCCTTCATCAAGATTTGATATAAGATGTGTAACTGACATAGGAACGCCGTTCAGATTCTACTCTTTTATGTATCAGATCAGTTCCTGCTTTTATCTTTTTAAAGACGGTTGATAGTTTTTCACTCTCCTTTTTTTTTTTCTTTTTCTTGTTTTTGAAATAAGTACATTTTAGGCTGAAGTTTCATAGTCTAAATGAAAATAAGGACATAGAGATTTATCATAATCCTCTGGGCCTTCAACTTTGACAATGCGTGATTTAAAACGGTTACATAGAATCGTAATTCCTTTTCTTTTTTTCACTTCTTTTTGGTCTGAATGTTTAGTTTGAGTCACAAATGTAGCTCCTGTACATCTTTATACCATTTCTTGCGCATATTTTTCGGGTGTTTTTCTCTCAAAGTGTGTTTACAGGGTTTTTTTTTTTTTCGTCCTGAACTTTGCACATATACTCACAAATATACGGACATTAGAAGCACAGTTATGTGATACATAAGGTCACTTTGGTGCAGACATGCATTAGACACTAAAACCAAGGGAACAAAACATGGAGAAGTCAGAGAGACCAGAACAGAGGGTCCACTGTACCTTCAGCAGTTTGTAGGCCGCTCTGAACACTCGTTCCTTGTCAGGAATCAGGCAGAACACTCCGCTAGACCTACACACACACACACACACACACACACACACACACACACAACACACACACACACACACACACACGCATACACACACACACACGCATACACACACAGACACGCGCGCGCGCGCACGCGCTCGCACGGGCGAGCGCGCACACACACACACACACACACACACACACACACACACACACACACACACCCCCGCACGCATGCACGCAAACGCATATACATACACACACACGCATACATACATACATACATACATACATACATACACACAAGCACACAGACACACAGACACACAGCCATACACACACACACACACACACACACACACACACACACACACACACACACACACACACACACACACACGAACATACGCATGCTTTTAGAGAGAGAGAGAGAGAGAGAGAGAGAGAGATGCACACACACGTATGAACATATATATGTACGCATGAGAGAGAGAGGGGGGGAGAGAGACAGACAGACAGACAGACAGACAGACAGACGGACGGACGGACGGACGGACGGACGGACGGACAGACAGATACAGAGAATTATCTCCAACCCCATTTACCTATTTCGTGAGAGAGAGAGAGAGAGAGAGAGAGAGAGAGAGAGAGAGAGAGAGAGAGAGAGAGAGAGAGAGGAAAGGAAAAGTGGCCGAATCTGTGGTCTTCAGTGTTGCCAACCAGGCCATTCCAACAGTCACAGAAGAGCCAGTCAAGAGCCTTGGAAGATGGTATGATGATACGCTGAAAGACACACAAAGAGCAAAAGAAACCAAACAGATGTCGGAAGAAGGCTTGGAGACCATTGACCGGTGTGGGCTCCCTGGCAAATACAAGGTCTGGTGTCTGCAGTTCATGCTGATACCAAAGCTCCTATGGCCTCTGATGATATACGACATCTGCACCAGCATAGTGGAGGCAATGGAAGCTTGGTGTCCCACCCTGTCAGACTGACATAGCGCTGTACTGTCGCCAAGCAAAGCTGAAACTACCACTGAAATCCATCCTGGAAGAATACAAAGCAGGGAAGATCAGACTTCAAAGCATGCTGGAGGACTCAGGAGACAAGGTGGTAGAAGCAATCAAGTGCTGAAGACAGGCAGAAAATGGAAAGTTCAAGAGGCGATGGATTCTGCAAAAGAAAGTCTCAAGATCAGAGAAATAACAGGACACACACAGACCAACAGACAAGGACTGGGGGTGACCAAAACTGAATGGTGGTCAAAGGCCAAAGGAAAAGCCAAAAGAGACATGATGATTCAGGAGATGAGAAAAGAAGACCAACAAAGACTCCAAAAAGCAGTCCAGCAGAGCCAGCAAGGGCAATGGACAACGTGGGAGAATGCACTCCAAAGAAGTCTCACTTGGAATGACAATTGGCACATGGCCCCTCTCAGGATCAGCTTCATTCTCAGATCTGCATATGACCTTCTGCCCTCAAATGCAAACCTGGTGAAGTAGGGAAAAACAGACGATCCTGCATGCCCCCTCTGCCATGAAAAACAAACAGTGGAGCATGTCCTAAGCTCATGTAAAGTAGCCCTGGCTCAAGGAAGGTACACATGGAGGCACAACCAAGTGCTCAAAGAGATTGTACAAGTAGTCTGGGCTAGTACCAACACCACAAAAGGGAAAATCAGGACTCCAAAAGCACCCGCAACATTCGTCACGGCAGGAGGCAGCAAATCATGGCCAAGAACAACAGTGCCACTCGAAACATGCAGGCAGAGTCTGCTGGACGGGGCAGATGACTGGGAGTGCACTGCAGACCTCCCAGAATGGAAGAGTCACCCAGAGATCATCAGCAAGAGTGGCATGAGACCAGACATAGTAGTCCACTCAGTCAACCAAGCAGCTGATCATGATCGAGCTCACGGTGCCATATGAGAACAGAATGGAGGCAGCTCAAATCTACAAGACTGAAAAGTATGCTGATCTGGCAAACAGCCTGAGGAGAGAAGGCTATCAGGTCAAAGTCCTCACTGCAGAAATTGGAGCTAGGGGGTTTGTAGGAACGTCTGCATACAGCCTCATGAAACAGCTCTCAGTTGCAGGGAGGGAAAAAACCAGAGCCCTGAAAGCAATGGCAGAAGCGGCAGAGAGGTGTTCAAGCTGGATCTGGTCAAGGAGGAACAAAAGTGAACTTCATAAGGCTTAAATTTCCCTACAAATATCAGGTGTCCCTGTGGCTCAGTGGTTAGAGTGCGAGTCATTAAGTGGAAAATGAGCATGTCCAGAGGGTCATGGGTTCGAATCCCATCCATGGCTCGTCCCAAGATGGGAAGAAAAAAAAGGGGGGCAGCAGAGGGACATCCGGAGTCATGAACCGGGTGTGGCCCAATCCCCCTAGAGTGTCAGGAGATAGGGGCCGAAACACTTGCTTGAAGGGGGCTTCTCTTCTGAGGACTCTCTGCTGCCACGCTCTCCACGGGTTTCTTTCTACTCTAGGATAATAGTTTGTAATCAAGTATTTCAGATTAAAAAAAAAAATGTCAATGTTTTTGCACACACAAATATTTTGTTTTCATATTTTGTCATATTGTGAGAGGGCAGGTGGGAGGGGGGGGGGTGTAGGGGAGGGGAAGGGAGAACGCAAGAGAGCCATTTTATTTCCCAATTTTTTTTTCTTTAATCTATTGTCCAGCAAACCAACCCAATGCTGAAAGAAAACTAATAAGCTACTCCTGCTTTGAGGGGATAATGCATTATCTCTGAACTTTTTAAAAAAAAAAACTTATTCAAACAGTTGGAGCTTACAGGTGCGCAAAAAGAGGACAGTGCGCAAAATCGATACACCAGCAACATTTCTGTAAGTCTAGCCCATAAACATTTGTTAAACGAAACAAAATGGAGGGAAGAAACAAAATCTGATATAAACATCAAAGGAAAAAAAAGCATATTAAGCAAAATACTGCTTTTTTTCATGTGTACAAGCATTTTTTTGTCTTTGTTTCTTTTTTCCCTTCTTTTTTGAACTGTTATACTATTAAATTTGGAGGTATAAAAAAAACGAACAACAACAACAAAAATAATTACAACTTACGTTCTTCTCCTTAGTCTTTCCATCATGTTTTAATTAATCTTCACTGTGAGGCATTATCCAGACAACGAAATTTAACATCACCAAGCCATAATTTGTAAGTTTGGGAGAACAACAACAACAACAACAACAACAACAAAACCCAGTAAACTATACTCCGTTTATCATCTCTGAACTTAGCAATACTTCCTGTCTGATTTTGCTGATGGTTCATGCTGTGTACAGCTACGTTTTGCAAGGTCTTGTGCATTCGTTGTCACTCACATAAAGCTGCGAGGCTGTCTCCTAAGTCCAAACTGTATGGTTACAAAAGGAAAATTTGCCGTTTCCGTGGAAATCAAGACTCGGAAAATAAGGAAGCCCCATTTAAACGATTCTTTGGCTGTGAGTGAAAATGGCAATGCATATACTGTTGACAATGTACTTGATACTGACGTTTTTACACATTTCTACATCCACTTGGTCTGAAAAGGAAATGTGCTAAGTGTACTTCACAGTGATGATATGAAGTGATTCTAATTCACCCAAAATTAAAAAAGGAGCCTACTGATAGCGAGGGTGATGACATGGGAAAGGGCGATCTTGAGTGTAATGACTACTGGTTTTGTTGTTGTTGTTGTTGTTGTTTGTTGATGATGTTGTGTATGTTGTGATGTGTGGTGTGTGTGTGTGTGTGTGTGTGTGTGTGTGTGTGTGTGTGTGTGTGTGTGTGTGTTGCCCCGCGCGCGCGCCCATTGGAGGATGTAAACACCAAATAATTGACGGAGACATTTACCAGTGTGAACAATTTGATCTGTAAGTACTGCCCCCAAAGCAGGCTTCATGATTTTAACAGCGGTCAAGACTGCTGTGGCCGTTACTGCGTTGATAGAGTAGGCAAGTGACCATTTTCACCAGGACTTACACAATCATGTCAAATTCGTCATCCCGGAAGTTCGCTTCGTCCAAATCTTCGGCATTGAGGACGTGAAACTCAAAATTGGGTTTGTCATAACCCCACTGCTTCCAGTGATATTCTGACTGGTCCCTGGCTGTCTGGATCTGCAATGTATGGACAGGAATTAAAGGCAACAAAAAAGTAAATTAGTCAGCAGGAGAGGTGGTACAAAGTATTTGGGAAGGGGAGGGGTGCCGAGAGCTGGGGGGTGGGGGGGGGGGGGGGGGATTGGGGTGTAGAAGAGAAGGATGGCAGAAGAATAATGTCTGGAATTTCAAAGTTGCAATCATCTTATATTCTTCTCCACCCGCCGCCCTCATAACCATCTCTCCTGCCCTCCCCACTCCCCCCCCTACACACACATACACACACATACACACACACACACACACACACACACACACACACACACACACACACACACACACATGCACATATGCACATACACACACACACACACACATGCACACACACACACACACACACACACACACACACACACACACACACATACACACACACATATGCAACACACACACACACACACACACACACACACACACACACACACACACATCACATCACATCACATCACATCTCATCACATTAAATGTCGTTTGTGTTTATACGTCCTTTCCTTATACTGACGGGACAGATGCGACACCATTAATGATCTACCGATGCACTCTAAACTGAACTCAACCACCACACCAATGCCCCCCAGTGTTTGTCCCTGTTCAAAACACAACAGCAGATCTTGTTCTCTCACTTCACCAGAGACCGTCTTCATGTTCCCAAAGACTCATTCAGAATTGAACGCACCCTTCCCTGCTGGAGCAACACAACATTATTAAAGCTATCATCCAGGGTCAGCTCTGCAGTAAGATCTATACAGGTAAGACATGCTGCATATTTGATAGATGCATCTCTGAACACCTGGCCGACATCCACCGCTACCGACCCAAACCAGTCGCTCTGCATATTCAATCAATCCGAACGCAACATCGACCATGTGAAAATCACGATCCTTTGGCAGTCGCAGAGAAGCAGCTTTGAGCGCAAAGTGCAGGAATCCCATTTCATTGCCAGACTTGGGACCCCAAACCCACTTGGTGCCAGCATCCGAAATAGCACACCTGTCCGTCCTAACAGCGCTGCCACGTAGGACTCCTTATGGCTGCCGCACAATGCTATGTACTTGTTTCGTTGTTTATGTATCTATTTAGTTCCCCTTCTCTGTTCACCTATTTTATAACTTTATTTATACATTTATGCATTTATTGATATGCCTAATTATTTGTGTACCTATCGCCAGTATTTTCGTTTTTAATTACACGTTCATTTACCCCATTCACAGTCGCTTTTACGCCACATACATGCATATATGCATATATATATATATATATATATATATATATATATATATATACATATATATATATATGTGTGTGTGTGTGTGTGTGTGTGTGTGTGTGGTGTGTGTGTGTTGTGTGTGTGTGTTGTGTGCGTGAGAGAGAGAGAGAAAGAGAGAGAGAGAGAGAGAGAGAGAGTGTGTGTGTGCGCGCGCGCGCGCGTGTGTGTGTGTGTGTGTGTGTGTGTGTCTGTGTGTGTGTGTCTGTGTGTGTGCGTGTGTGTGCGTGTGTGTGTGTGTGTGTGTGTGTGTGTGTGTGTGTGTGTGTGTGCGTGAGTGTGCGT
Source organism: Conus canariensis (assembly GCA_033310375.1). Taxonomy (NCBI): domain Eukaryota; kingdom Metazoa; phylum Mollusca; class Gastropoda; order Neogastropoda; family Conidae; genus Conus; species Conus canariensis. Next base: position 26,950,111 of record CM065745.1, on the reverse strand, counting down.
GAGTGTGTGTGTGTGTGTGTGTGTGTGTGTGTGTGTGTGTGTGTGTGTGTGTGTGTGTGTGTGTGTGTGTTTGAGCGACGAAGAATGCAAACAGACGAAATCAAAAACTCCAGTGTATGATTTCAAGTCAAAGCACTCGGCATTTGATTTCCTGGTGGTAAATGAGGGAGGAAAGCACGTGACCAAGACAGCACACGGCGCGGATGTCACAGGCGCTCAGGTAAAATTGGATTCGCCGGCACGTGAGACAAAAAATGTTGAGTTACACAGACTGTGATCTGGATTAAGCTCTTCACCGATTAACGATGGATCAAGGTGGCTTACAAGATAAACTCTCTCTCTCTCTCTCTCTCTCTCTCTCTCTCACACACACACACACACACACACACACACACACACCACACACACACACAGAGTCTATATTTAGCATTATAAAATAACCACTCGACTAAACTGCAAAACATCTGGAAGATTCTGGATCTCGAAATACTGTTTTAAAGGTTGAATTTGAGAGACGCAATGAAAGTGGAATGTTTTGACAGCGGATGGAAGGATTTCCACAGCTAGGGACAATACACAGAGAAAGAAAGGCAGCCATGGAATCCACGTTGGAAGCGCTTTTTTTCTGAAGAAGTCGTGAATCAGAGAACGAACCGAGAGAGCGAGAAGGCGTGTGCATTTTCTGAAATATGTGCAGGGCCAGTGCCACTGACTGCACTGTGGCAGATGCAGCCTACCTTGTGGTCACCTCTTGAAGAAATAGAGAGCTATTGGAGTTGCATTAATGAAAGAACACAATGTTGACGCCGTTGAAGCTAAAAGATGTGTTTATAGAGGATCAATGTAAGAACACAATGTTGACGCCGTTGAGGCTTAAAGATGTGTTTGTAGAGGATGAAAAATAGACTCAGGACAACCAGCGAAAGGGGAATTACAGTAATCCAGCCTTGGAAGAATGCAGGAAATGCTAAATGCTTGGGTGGCATTTTCACAAAGGAATTTCCTAACTGAGCATACTCTCTTACGTTCATAGTAGCGAATCGAAGAGACTTTCCTTGCCTGTTTTTCATAGAAAACGACGAGTCCACGAAGAAACCAAGGTTTCTTTCACTGTTAGAGAATAACATCGCAAAAATTAACACTTAGGAAACCTTACAACTGAGTGAATCGGAGACAAATCAGAAAACAAGAATCTGCACAGATGAAGTTTCTGTTTCAGTTTGAGTGTAATTTATAGAATAGCCCTCCGCAGGATTCCTTAAGAGTAGCCATCAGGCACAAAAGGAAAACCTGTCACAAAACGCAGCAAAAACTTGACAACATGCACGCATACATATTTTTTTGTATACGTCTAATCATAACGTACTAGCTGACGTTTATAGATATCCTTGAAACATATAGAAATAATCAAAACCATAGGGATTGCTGAACAAAAATAGGAACATTTGATACATAAACTCTCTATATCCCTAAATTGTCGTTCCCCAAATCTGAGGCCATGTTTACCGCGCTTTCAGTAAGGTCAATGCCGATGACGTATCCCGTCGGCCCCACCAGTTTGCTGAGGATGAAAACGAGGCTTCCGGCTCCACAGCCAATGTCAAGGATGCGTTTTCCCTGTACGTTCTCTGGGATGACCACTCCAGTTCCCCAGTATCTGAAACACACACACACACACACACACACACACACACACACACACATCACACACAACACACACACGCGCGCGCGCACGACAACACACACACACCACCACACACACACACACACACACACACACACACACACACACACACACACACACACACACACACACACACACACAGATATGGATACTGATGATCTATTCATTACAGGCCACGGCCCTTTATGAAAGGGTGGATTAGACATTGACAAAAATAATGTTTAAACGCGTATTAAACAAAATGAAACCAGCACATACTCGAGAACACACTGTGCTCCCAGAGAGAGAGAGAGAGAGAGAGAGAGAGAGAGAGAGAGAGAGAGAGAGAAGAGAGAGACAGAGAGAGAGACAGAGAGAGACAGACGAGAGACAGAGAGGACAGACAGACAGACAGACAGACAGAACAGACAGACAGACAGACAGACAAGACAGACAGACAGACAGACAGAGAATGAGAGAGAGTGTGTGTGTGTGTTGAGGTAGCTTACAAAGGCCTTTCTCTGCTGTGGGCGGGGTGGACGTGGGGGTTATCATAAAATAATACACATACACAGAGCTGCCAACCATCCCGCTTTCAGCATAAGTCTATTAGGCTCAAATGCAAGTTATTCCGCTATTCCGCTGGACGTCAAAAAATATACATATAAATCTGCCTTCGAGAGGGATTGTGATGGTTCCCTCATGCAGCTAGTGAAAGGTTTTCATATTTAAAACATATATTTTCCCATTTTCTTCATCTTCAAACTTTTTTTCTTTTTTTTTTCAAATCTTTGCCAAGTCATTATTATTATAATGATGGAAGAATTGTTAACCTGCACTTGTTTTCCCCTACTACTTAATTGTTCAGCATAATCCCATTAACCCAACAAAGGGAGTAGAGTTTTGTGTGTCTGACCATTTTTTATCCCACCATTAAGGCAGCCATACTCCAGCTTCCGGGAGGGTGCATGCTATGTGTAACGTGTCATCCATACCAACAGCGAAACTGGCCTTCTCTTCCAAAAGTTGGTGATGGGATTTTACGTGTGTGCAAGATGTTGTGCGTGCGTTCACACACGGAACCTCGGTTTATAGTCTCATTCGAAGGACTGTATGGGAAATGGAGTCAGAACCAATGTTAACTCCCAGGGAAAAATCCCCCCTGTACCGAAACGGCCCGGCGGAGATTCGAAACCGCAACCACAGGATCACCAAGATTACGAGTCCGGCGCTCTACCACTGAGCTATTCCGATCCCCTGCATAGAAGAAAAAGAAACACCCGGAGGTGCTGGGGAGGACCCAGAGAAGCACTGTCCCCATCTGCCTTTAGAGCAGTCCTGTGCCACCCTTGGAGGCCTGCGCTGTGTTGACGATGGGTACAGGCACGCGCAGGACACTCCATTAAGATATCAAGGGACATAACTGCTTCTGAACAGAGGTAAATCAGACTATAGGATGCAACTCATAACAGCCTTAAAATAGTATCCCCATGGGTGTACCAGCCCGTATTTCACGACTGCAGCGCCCACCGGCAAAAGACACCACCCTCCAGCTGCCGAGCACACCCCACAGACCCAGCCACCCCTGTCCACGGACAGATGAAGACAGTGCCACTCCAGACACAGCCAAGCTTTCGCCATACGGTCTTATGTGCCCTCAAGAGAGAATCCAAAGTTGTAGTCTTTCCCACTGTCAACAGGACTTTCCCTGTGGTCAGTGGGTCTTTATAATCTAACATAACACCGATATTACCATCAATGATATGACCAGCATGTTTATCCACAGTAATCAAGATTTCCGTTGCTGACAGCCATACTGTTGCTGGGAGTCATATTTTACCTCTTCTCTGTGAGCATGGTG
>CM065745.1:26916587-26934087 GCA_033310375.1 Conus canariensis | reverse complement strand
CCACGTCCCTTCAACAACAGTCACCACGTCCCTCCAACAACAGTCAACACGTCCCTCCATCAACAGTCACCACGTCCCTCCAACAACAGTCAACACGTCCCTCCATCAACAGTCACCACGTTCCTTCAACAACAGTCACCACGTCCCTCCAACAACAGTCAACACGTCACTCCATCAACAGTCACCACGTTCCTTCAACAACAGTCACCACTCCCTTCAACAACAGTCACCACGTCCCTCCAACAACAGTCACCACATCCCTTCAACAACAGTCACCACGTCCCTCCAACAGTCACCTCGTCCCTTCAACAACAGTCACCACGTCTTTCCACCAACAGTCACCACGTCTCCCACCATGTCCCTCAAAGAACAGTCTGGACGTCTCTCCAACCATAGTGATCATGTCTGTTTGACAACAGTCACCACGTCCCTCCAATAACAGCTTGTATGTCCCTCCTAGTGCCGTCTCCATGTTTTGTTGTTGTTGTTGTTGTTTTTGTTTTGTTTTGTTTTGTTTTTTTGCTAAAACAGTGCTCGCATCCCTCCAGCAACAGTCACTACGTTCCTTCCGGTGACATTTCCCAAATCGCTCCATTGACAGTCACCACATTCCCCTGGTGACAGTCACCATGTCCCGCCAAGAGCAGTCACACGTCCCTCCCACGACAACCCCTAAGTCCCTCCAGAAACAATCACCACATCCCTCTGACCGCCGTCAGCATGGCTCTCTGGCCATATTGACCACATCGCTCACGGAACGATCATCGTGTTTATCCCAAAAGTGAGCATATCCTTTTAACAACTGTGCACGTCTCTCCAACGACTTTCACCACGTCCCTCACAACAGCCATTGTATTCCTCGAAATTCAGTCATCCTTTAACCTCCAAGAACGGTCACCACAGCCCTCCAGCAACAACCACCATATCCTTTCAGAGACAGTCATCCTGTCCATCTAGTGACTCGTCACGTCCTTCAATAATAGTTTTTTTTTGTTTTGTTTTGTTTTGTTTGTTTGGGTTGTTTTTTTTTTCCCTCCAACCTCCAGGGTTTTTTTTTCTTTTTTTCTCTCTCGTTTCTTGTCTTTTTTTTTTTTCGAAAATGAAGTGGGGCCTCCATCCTATTTTTTCCCACGTTGTACCTCTACTTCTTTCCTCTCATGCCATAGTCTGTGTGTTCATTTACGGATGGACATTCTCTTGCCGTTTTCATGTTTTTTTGTTTGATGCAATGACGTCTGGGTTTGTTGATGTTCTGATGTTCGATTTGCTGACAAATTTCATTCTGTGTTCTGTAACACTTTCGACCAAAGGAAACAATATAGCAAAAGAAGGAAACCACAAAACAATTAACCACACAGAGTGTATTTGTATGTTTTCTTCAATTTAACGTCTTTTTACCATTGGTGATATTAGACGGGAGTTTAAAAAAAAATGGAAGGGGGTCGGAATGGCGGGGAGTGGGAATGTGTGTGTGTGTGTGTGTGTGTGTGTGTGTGTGTGTGTGTGTGTGTGTGTGTGTGTGTGTGCGTGCGTGCGTGGGGTGTGTGTGTGTGTGTGTGTGTGTGTGTGTGGAGCGGGGGTGGGGGTGGGGACCTGCGGAAATGAGGAGTCATTTGTGGATGAGGGTGTATATGTACGAGTGGAATTAGTGTTTGTGGCTATTCAATTAGTTTATAACTGAATGAAAAGTAATTTAGGAGTCCTAATTAATGTATCACCTTATGGGATCTAAATTCTATAGAATAGTACTAATATCATATAGGGGCCTCAGTATAATCAACCGTGTCAGGACAATAAAAGCATTTATTGGTTTCTTTTACCTGCATTTCACTGTGAACAACATTTGTTCGATGAATATTATTTTCATATTTATATCTTTTTGACGCCAAGAGCACAGACACAATCAGCCGTGTCTCCCTGGTGAGTCCGATCCAGGGGACGAAAGGCCTAGGAGCAGGCAATACATATAGATCTGCCTTCAAGAGGGATTACGATGGTTCCCTCTTGCAGCTAGTGCAGGGTTTCATATTTTTAATACATTTTCTTAATTTTATGTTCCTATTTTCTTCATCTTCAACCCCAACCACCTTTTTAAAGTTCAAATCTTTGCCAAGTCATTACTATAATGACGGAAGAATTGTTAGCCTGCACTTGTTTTCACCCACTACTTGGTTGTTCAGCATTGTATTGTTTGGTCAATCAGTGGGAGATTGCATCTCTTAGGAGATCCAAGTAAAGGTTGTTCTGCACAATTCTTAGCCGCTGACAATGCTTGGGTTATTGAACAGCAGAGCTGACCACTCAGACTGTTCCGTATCTGTGACCTCCCTTTCATCCTTGAATGGATCCTCAAGCACAGGCTCAAAGATTGTCCCTTACATTTTATACTGTTTGCATAAAGTCTTTAGTTTTTCAGCAACTTTCTTCCTTTCCACACTTTCGTTTCGTTTCATTTACTACCCTTTGCTGGCTGCTTTGGGGGTGCTGTTGGATTCTTTTATGAACCCTTGGTGGTGAGAACACCACAGAATTACGGACTGTGTTGTGTCTCTATTTGACGCCAAGAGCACAGACACAATCAGCCGTGTCTCCCTGATGAGTCTGATCCAGCGGGCGAAAGGCCTAGGAGCAGGCAACACATATAGATCTGCCTTCGGGAGGGATTACAATGGTTCTCTTATGCAGTTAGTGTAGTGTTTTCATATTTACAGTATATTTTCTTAATTCTGTGGTCCCAGTTTCTTCATCTTCAACCCCCAACCCCCTTTTTAAAGTTCAACTCTTTACCAAGTCATTATTATAATGACGGAAGAATTGTTAGCCTACACTTGTTTTCACCCACCACTTGAATGTTCAGAACTGGATGAATATTATGTAAGATTTTCCAACGAACTTTTAATCGTGTTTCTCTAGTAACTTTCTTTGTTCTAGGGTAAGTGAATGTTTCTAATTGTGACGAAACGCTTGACAAAAACATCCGATCGGTCCCACTAAAATCCCAAACAAAACAAAAAATTTCAAATCAATACCCACTCCCTCTCTCAACCCCCCTTTCTCCTGCTTAATGCAAATCGCACGGCTGACACGAACTATGACAGAGGAAGAAATTGCGACACGATAAACTCGTGACGCCTTTCGTTCTTGTTGACCCCCCCCCCCCCCCCCAACTCTCCTTCCCCACTCCGAGTAGCTACGACACAGTAAAATTTCAATTTCATTGTGGCAATGGCCCTTCTCGCACACAACCCCCCCCCCCCTCTCTCTCTCTCTCTCTACCCCCTGAAAACAAAGGCGCGACGCCTCTGCCGTGCTCTCCCCCACCACCACTCACCCCCCCCCCCCCCCCCTTCATATCTACAGTTCGTGCACTGGCTGAACTGTAACGTATGTCACGGGAATCGTTCCGCGATAGTATGTATCCATACCGACGCATAAATTAAACTGGCCGCGGAAGTAGGTGAGCTATGCCGATTAGGATCAAACGGTTCCCGAGGCGACTAGTGATAAGACTAGATCCCTCCCCCTCTCACCCCTGATGTGTGAGTGACAGGTTGTCAAAATCGAATCCGGCAACTAAGCTACACACAAAAAGTTAAGGATCACTTTCACAAACATTCATAACTGTCAAAATAAGAAAGTCAATGCGTTGAAGTTTGGCCAACATTTAATTCCATTCTTTAGTGATAACGATACACAATTGCCTTCAATCTCGAGCAATCGTTTGTCGTGTACATTTGATTAAAGTGGGTACGTACCAAGTTTGATTTCCCAAAGTCATTGAAATCACAAGACAGGACATACTGATGCTCCCAAAAGCTCAGTAATGCGTGTAACCACCATGGCTGTTCTGGCACTCGACGCAGCGAGTCCTCATCGAGTTGACCAGGTTGGTGAAGATCCTCTGTGGAAGCGCCTGCCACTCAGCCTGCAGCATCTGGTAGAGGTGTTGGGCATCCCTGGGAGGGGGGTGGCTCCTCACTTTGTGATCCAGCTCATCCCAGAGGTTCTCAATCGGGTTGAGATCGGGACTGCATGCTGGCCACTCCATTCTGTTGACTCCAGACTGCTGCAGGAAGTCGTTGACCACCCTTGCCCTGTGGGGGCGAGCATTGTCATCCTGGTAGACAGCCCTCAGTCCCATCTGCTGCAGTGTAGGCACAGCCAGCGGTCGAAGGATCTCATCCCGGTATCGGATGCCAGTCAGGTTACCCTGTACATGATACAAGGGTGTTCTGTGGTGAAGGCTGAAGGCCCCCCAGACCATTACAGAACCTCCACCAAAGGCCACCTTTTCTTGGACAGTGGCGTCAGTAAAGCGTTGCCCTGGGCGCCTCCAGACCCTCAGTCGGCCGTCGTTGTGGTGAAGGGTGAAGCGTGATTCATCACTGAACAGGACCTGGGACCATTGCTGACGTGTCCACCTCACGTGACGTGCGCAGAAGGCGCGGCGTGCTGCCCTATGGGCTGGAGTTAAGCGTGGCCGTACTGCTGGGCGACGAGAACAGAGATTAAACCCATGTAGGCGGTTCGTATGGTCTGCTGGCTGATGTTGATGTTAGTAGCCACCCTGAACTGCCTTTGAATTATGCTGGAAGAGGCTGTTCTTGTCTGCAGGGCTTGTCGTTCAATGAGACGATCGTCACGTGGGGTTGTCTTCTTCGGTCGACCAGATCTGCGTCTTTCATGGACAATCCCAGTGGCTGTAAAGCGTTGAATCAGTCAGACAATGACCGAGATGGACACATGAAGTCGCCTGGCCACTTCTTGCTTGGGAACACCATCTTGGAACCATGCAACAGCTCGTCCCCTATCCAACTCGCTTAATTTTCGTCGTGGAGGCATTGTCAGATCAGGCCTACTACTGGTGGAATGTCTTCTTATATAGCCAAGCGAGCGACAGCATCTCACACATAAACAGCAGTGCTTGCACGTGCATAATGGTTTTTCCATCTGGCAAGTGCAATGTGTTCAGGCAGAACGGTCCAAAACAAGGTCATTTTTCGCAAGTTTCCGCTTTTCCGTTTGCGGCCCAGCTCAGTAGTAGAGAATCCCGTGCAATTTTCGCACTAACACAACATTGCCCACTTACTGCTGAACAAGAATTCATGACAATTTGGCTGGACTAAGAAATAAATAACAGTAGCGAACTGAGTTTATTACGCACCTGTTTTCACATACCGATCCTTAACTTTTTGTGCGTAGTATAGAATGCATATATACCAGACACGCAGGGCTCACCTTCACTGACCCCTCAAGACTACCTGTAGACCAGACCAGAAGAAGACAAAGAGACAACTAGAGAAGGCGTGAGAAAATCTCGGTACCCTCGTTGATCTCCAGTCATTCACTGTTCATTCCCAGGAAAAAACTGGGATCCTGGACACGCGATCCTGGTCACCCTATCCTGGACACGGTACACATTGCGGCTGGACCAGAAGCTGGGACTTCGCCCAACACCAGGGCGACACCAGACAACCAATCTACACCAGTGGGGCAGTCACCAACCATAGGAGAGATCAACTACCCTCTCCGAAGCGAAGCTAAGTTAGCTTACCACCTGGACTCAAAACCCATCAGACCCTTGCCCTCACTTTATGATGACATAGGGAGAACCAGTCTATGAGTACCACTCTGGCTACAGTCACCGGGTGATTTGCAAGCGAAGTGGATGTATAATAGCCATATACATTCAGTGTAACTTAGACTGAACCCCCCTCCCCCCTATATTCCAACTTAAGCTTGTGGCACTGAGTGCAAACGAGTAAAGTAGGAGTGAGGAAGGGTCCACTCATTGTGGTAGTCCAATAAGAATTAAACCCTAGCCTATAGAACTGACCCGCCAATACTTACCTATGTGTAAACAATAAAAGTTGATGTGTGAAAGTGCACTTAACTTGTGTCAGTTCTCTGTTGTTCAATCAAATGTTGAATGTTTGAACTTCTCTCTTCAATTCTGTCTCTCGGAGCTACAAGTACTAATAAGAGTACAGGCCTAAGGAAAACTATCTCGGAGCCACTGTTCAGTATTTTACCCAGTTCCGGTATAAAATAAAAATTTCTTCGATGACTAGTACTGGAAAGTTGCTCCTTCCACCACTAGTAAGAGAGAGGGTGTAGGTGAAATGTTAAGGTAATTCTCATTGAGAAATTATCCCTAGTCCTTCCCCTAGAGGACCTACTTAACACTTACTCATCTCGTCACACTAATCTAATGCCAAATTTGTACGCCAAAAATTAGATGAACAAGGAGTTACCGTTTTTTTTTGTTTTACCATCAAAGTAATACATTCTTAATATGTCTTATTTTCATGTTGTGCCGACCTGCCTAACACATCTGTTTTCCTTTTCCTCCAACAACAGTTACCACAACTCTCTGATGACAGTTCCCATGTCGTTTCATCAACTGCCAACTTGTTCTGTCAATGACAGTCAAAATGTTCTTCAAATAACAGTCACCAAGTCCGTCCAATGACAGTCACCACGTGCCTCCAATGACAGTCACCACGTGCCTCCAATGACGGTCACCACGTGCCTCCAATCACAATCATCGCATGCCTCCAGTCACAGTCACAGCATGCCTCCAATGACAGTCACCACGTGTCTCCAATGACAGTCACCACGTGCCTCCAATGACAGTCACCACGTGCCTCCAATGACAGTCACCGATGCCTCCAATCACAGTCACCACGTGCCTCCAACGACGGTCACCACGTGCCTCCAATGACAGTCACTGCGTGTCTCCAAAGACAGTCACTGCGTGTCTCCAAAGACAGTCACCATAGGCCTCCAATGACAGTCACCACGTGCCTCCAATGACAGTCACCACGTGCCTCCAAGGACAGTCACCAGGGGCCTCCAAGTACAGTCACCGCATGCCTCCAATCACAGTCACCACGTGCCTCCAACGACGGTCAGCATGAGCCTCCAATGACGGTCACCACGTGCCTCCAATGGTGGTCACCACGTGCCTCCAATGACAGTCACAACGTGCCTTTAATGACAGTCACCGCGTGTCTCCAAAGATAGTCACCACGGGCCTCCAATGGTGGTCACCACGTGCCTCCAATGACAGTCACCACGTGCCTCCAAGGACAGTCACCACGTGCCTCCAAGGACAGTCACCACGGGCCTCCAATGACAGTCACCATGTGCCTCCAATCACAGTCACCACGTGCCTCCAATCACAGTCACCTCGTGCCTCCAAAGACAGCTACCGCATCCTTCCAACATCAGCCATCACAATCTTGACGGCAACAGTCACCGTATCCCTCCTACGAAATCCACTACGTCCCACTGCTGTCAGTCACCGTATCCCTCCAAGAATCGTCACCAAGTGTCCCCCAGTGACAGTCACCACATCCCTCCAAAGACACAAAACCACATCCCTCCAATGACACACACTACATCCCTCCAATGAGACACACCACATCCCTCCAATGACACACACCACGTCCCTCCAATGACACACACCACATCCCTCCAACGAAACACTCCACTTCCCTCCAATGATACACGCCACGTCCCTCCAATGACACACACCACATCCCTCCAATGACACACACCACATCCCTCCGATGACACACACCACATTCCTCCGATGACACACACAACATCCCTCCGATGACACACACCACATCCCTCCAATGACACACACCACATCCCTCCAACGATACACACCACGTCCCTCCAATGACACACACCACATCCCTCTAATGACACACCACATCCCTCCAATGAAACACACCACATCCCTCCAATGACACACCACATCCCTTCAATGATACACACCACATCCCTCCAATGAAACACACCACATCCCTCCAATGACACCACATCCCTCCAATGACACACCATATCCCTCCAATGACACACCACATCCCTCAATGACACACACCACATCCCTCCAATGAAACACACCACATCCCTCCAATGACACACACCACATCCCTCCAATGACACACCATATCCCTTCAATAACACACACCACATCCCTCCAATGACACACCATATCCCTTCAATGACACACACCACATCCCTCCAATAACACACCATATCCCTCCAATGATACACACCACATCCCTCCAATGACACACCATATCCTCCAATGACACACCACATCCCTCCAATGACACACACCACATCCCTCCAATGATACACACCACATCCCTCCAATGATACACACCACATCCCTCCAATGACACACCATATCCCTTCAATGTCACACACCACATCCCTCCAATGACACACCATATCCCTCCAATGATACACCATATCCCTCCAATGATACACACCACATCCCTCCAATGATACACCATATCCCTCCAATGATACACCATATCCCTCCAATGATCACACCATATCCCTCCAATGATACACCATATCCCTCCAATGACTACACCATATCCCTCCAATGACACACACCACATCCCTCCAATGATACACACCACATCCCTCCAATGAACACACCACATCCCTCCAATGAACACACCACATCCCTCCAATGATACACACCACATCCCTCCAATGATACACACCAATGATACACCATATCCCTCCAATGATACACCATATCCCTCCAATGATACACCATATCCCCCCAATGACACACCATATCCCTCCAATGATACACCATATCCCTCCAATGACACACACCACATCCCTCCAATGACACACACCACATCCCTCCAATGATACACACCACATCCCTCCAATGACACATCACCACATCCCTCCAATGATACACACCACATCCCTCCAATGATACACACCATATCCCTTCAATGACACACACCACATCCCTCCAATGACACACACCATATCCCTCCAATGATACACACCAATCCTCATGACACACATATCCCTCCAATGACACACCATATCCCTCCAATGATACACACCACATCCCTCCAATGATACACCACTCCCATGAACACACATCCCTCCAATGATACACACCACATCCCTCCAATGACACACACCACATCCCTCCAATGATACACACCACATTCCTCCAATGATACACACCACATCCCTCCAATGATATATCAAAGCATTTAATGGTTAACTGGTCAACAGAGGTAAAGTGCCGACATTTAATGTGTAGTGAGGAAATCAGAGTCATTCGTGATGTAGCTATGTATATTTTTTTATGCACTGAGACATAGGGAAGAACATATTACTGCTACAAATTTAAGTCGACTCCTATCACCCGTCTGTTCGGATAGCCACTACATTGTTTACGTGTACCTATGTTTACAGGCTGGAAGCCTAACATTAAAACATTGTCATTGTCATTGTCCAATGACACACAGCACATTTCTCCAATGACACACACCACATCCCTCCAACGACACACACCACATCCCTCCAACGACACACACCACATCCCTCCGACAACAGTCACCAAAAACTTCGACATTTTGGTTTGACATGTTCACCTCATTTGCGCAGCATGTTAGAAAAAAAAAATATAAAAAAAATCGGCGCATTGTACATTCCATGCCGCAAAAAGAGATCGTAGGTGAGAAAATGCTGAATATGAAATGCAAGAATGGATTTTTGTGTTGGTGGAGTCAGCTCCACACACGACGACTAGGTACGCAGCTCATTTGCCAGAACATCATGTGCACATGTGGGACTGAAGAATCTCCCGAGGCACACCATCGGCCGCAAGGGAAGGGCTGCAGCGAAGCGGGGCCCTGCTTCGTTTTTTTTGTTTTTTTTTTCTCTCTTTGCATGAATGGAAGAAGCTCTGTTCATCTCGAAAGTCTTTCTTCGTGCCCTGGTGGCGCAGGTCTCCTCATCGTGGTGTCCAAGGGGCAGTGCGTTTCAGGGTGGCTCTGACCTATGTCTTGCCACTCTTGAGAACGCTTGATGGTTGAGTGTAACGTCCTCACAGTATGGCTTTTTTAGCAACACGTTATGTGCTGCAGTAAGCTGCAGTACGACTTGTAGAGTCAGTTATCTGGCGGACTTAGTCGCTGGCAGGCTTGCGTAGGGCTGTATCTGCGTTGGGAAGGAGGCACCAGCGTAGTCGTTTCACTCAGGCAGGAGCCTGAGTCAAGGTGTTCATTCGTATGGGGTCTGTATTTGGCTTCCTCCGTTGTCAGTCGTGATGACGGTGTCTTTGCATTGTGGCCCTCCCTCCAAGGCCGTCGTCAGGACTAACGGGGCAGCCGTCTTCATGGTGAATGGCGACGGTCCTGTGCCGCGTGAGGCCGACGCAGGAAAAGAGCAGGACAGAAGTCGCCAAAACGCTGCGAACATCCACGTCCACTCTGCACCCGTGAGGGACGTTCCCACCACTCCCTCCCAAGGGGAGGGTCCTGCTGGTCGTACAGGCCACGCCTCGTCGCCGAACTGCCCCCCCCCCCCCCCCCCCGCCCCCGCCCCCAGCCTCAAGAGCCGTCCCCGGGCGACACAGGCTGGACCCGTCGTCACTGCTGATGCGCGGAAGGTTGTCTGCGCCGCCCTACGTCTGCCTGCCACCTAGGCGCCTTCTGCTGGCAATGCCACCTTCCAGCAGGTATGTCTTGAGAACGGAGTTCAGATTTTGTTTTTTGTACTCAATGAGAGGTTACTCTTGGTCAGGATGACCCTGCTTCAAGCTGGCCGCACTGGATCATTGAGGGAATCCTGTTGTTCCGCATTAAGACGACATGATCTGCCCACAGCAACTGACCCTTGATGAGTAGACACTCGATGCTGCGAAGCCCACAGAGAGAGAGAGAGAGAGAGAGAGAGAGAGAGAGAGAGAAGAGAGACGAGACAGAGAGAGACAGAGACAGACAGACAGACAGAAAGACAGAGAGACAGAGAGAAAGAGACAGACAGAGGCAGACAGAGAGAGAGAGACAGGCAGACAGACAGACAGATAGACAGAGAAGGAGAGAGAGAGAGAGAGAGAGAGAGAGAGAGAGAAGAGAGAGAGAGAAACAGAGAGAGAGGGAGAAGACAAACAGACAGACAGACAGACAGACAGAGACAGACAGACAAACAGACAGACAGACGAGACACACAGAGAGGAGGGATGGCGGGGTGGAGGGGATGAGCGGCATGGGTGTAGTGTCAGAGAGAAGTCATGACAGAAGAAGCAACAACAACAAGAAGAAGAAGGAAAAAAACACTTGATGATCAGCGAATACCATCTCTGGTTTATTACCTCATGCAGCTCTAGCCTTCCCATTACTTTGCACAGTTCTCTCCAAGATACTGTAAAGTCTGTACAATTCTTTGCAAGTTTTAAAGCACTACACCATGTCAGCATCTTGTTCACTTAAACATCTGCCCTATCAGTGGAATCAGCGCGTAATCGTTCGTGTTATCACAACCATATACTGCTCGTGAACTTTTCCGTCAACGCAATCATGCAGTGCACGCGAACTTTTCCGTCAGCACAATCATGCAGTGCATTTGAACTTTTCCGTCAGCACAATCATGCAGTGCACGCGAACTTTTCCGTCAACACAATCATGCAGTGCACATGAACTTTTCTGTCAGCACAATCACACACTTCATTAACAAAAAAAATCTTTTTCCTGCTCACAATCATACAGTGCACGCTGTCTTTCCCATCAATGAAATCATATAGTGCACATAACCCGTGCCATAATCACAATAATATAGAACACGTAATCCATGCAAACACTAAAAATCATATAGTGCCCATGATCCTTCCTGTATTTACGATCCTGTATTGCGAATTATCCTTTTATTCATCACTATCATATAAAGCATGTTATCCTCCCCTGTCATTATAATCGTGTAGTCTACATGATCATTCCTGTCATTACAGTTATATAGTGCATATGATCTTCAGCTGTTGGCATGTGATTTGTTTTCAGCCAGAATACATGTGATGTGGGGATTGTTTTCAGCTGGGGTCAACTCTTAACATGTGAAGTGGGGATTGTTTTAAGTAAGGATCAACTCTTAACATGTGAAGAGGGATTGTTTTCAGCCAGATTCAACTCTTCACATGTGATGTGGGGATTGTTTTCAGCCAGAATCAACTCTTAACATGTAATGTGGGGATTGTTTTCAGTCAGGATCAACTCTTCACATGTGATGTGGGGGTTGTTTTCTCAAGTGATGTGGGGATGGTTTTAGTCAGGATCAACTCTTCAAATGTGATGCGGGGATTGTTTTTAGCCAGAATCAACTCTTCACATGTGATGTGGTGGATTGTTTTCAGCCACAATCAACTCTTCACATGTGATGTGGGGGATTGTTTTCAGCCAGAATCAACTCTTCACATGTGATGTGGGGGATTGTTTTCAGTCAGCATCAACTCTTCACATGTGATGTGGGGGATTGTTTTCAGCCACAATCAACTCTTCACATGTGATGTGGGGATTGTTTTCAGCCAGAATCAACTCTTCACATGTGATGTGGGGGTTGTTTTCAGCCACAATCAACTCTTCACATGTGATGTGGGGGATTGTTTTCAGCCACAATCAACTCTTCACATGTGATGTGGGGGATTGTTTTCAGCCACAATCAACTCTTCACTTGTGATGTGGGGGATTGTTTTCAGCCACAATCAACTCTTCACATGTGATGTGGGGGATTGTTTTCAGCCACAATCAACTCTTCACATGTGATGTGGGGATTGTTTTCAGTCAGAATCAACTCTTCACATGTGATGTGGGGGATTGTTTTCAGCCACAATCAACTCTTCACATGTGATGTGGGGGATTGTTTTCAGCCACAATCAACTCTTCACATGTGATGTGGGGGATTGTTTTCAGCCACAATCAACTCTTCACATGTGATGTGGGAGATTGTTTTCAGCCACAATCAACTCTTCACATGTGATGTGGGGGATTGTTTTCAGCCAGAATCAACTCTTCACATGTGATGTGGGGGATTGTTTTCAGCCAGGATCAACTCTTCACGTGTGATGTGGGGGATTGTTTTCAGCCAGAATCAAGTCTTCACATGTGATGTGGGGATTGTTTTCAGCCACAATCAACTCTTCACATGTGATGTGGGGGATTGTTTTCAGCCAGAATCAACTCTTCACATGTGATGTGGGGGATTGTTTTCAGCCAGGATCAACTCTTCACGTGTGATGTGGGGGATTGTTTTCAGCCAGAATCAAGTCTTCACATGTGATGTGGGGATTGTTTTCAGCCACAATCAACTCTTCACATGTGATGTGGGGATTGTTTTCAGTCAGAATCAACTCTTCACATGTGATGTGGGGGATTGTTTTCAGCCACAATCAACTCTTCACATGTGATGTGGGGGATTGTTTTCAGCCACAATCAACTCTTCACATGTGCCTGCTGAACAACAATGCTCCAAGCTGTGTGTTCTTTTCGTTCCTTCTTACTTCGGCACTTAAGTTGTTTTGCCAACATAAGTCCTCCGAGCCAAAACGCGATGCTTCAGCGTTGTCATTTATTTGTTTTGCATGTTTGGAGGTTTTGTGTAACAACGTTTCTACTTTTTCTAGCAAAGCAGTCTGTGTTTTGCTGAGAAACACGGGACTTTCATCCCCTGAAGATGGAATATGATAGCCTATGAGGTGAGTTGATTCAACGTAGTCATTCGTGGAAAACTGTCGCCATATCAAATATACCCAATGACCTGACACTGACTTATAAAAGTACGAGGACTTGGTCACTTCTAGAGTGGTCACCTAAGAAATGCTGACAAAGATTTGGGTGGCGTTTAGGCTATTGTAGCTGACATAAAAATACTTGAATGCAACATTGTCGATTAATCCTACACAAAAATCAGTACTTTTTATCGATATGGTTGATTATTTAAGCCAGAGTTTGACGTAGATTAGCTGGCTAATGTTTAGAAGAAAAACGTAGTTTTATCTTTTTTTCTAATATGAAAATAAAATTACAGATAACTGATTTTAAAACACTTTAATGATCGATTTTTCGTCTACGAAGAGAACAAAGCGAGAGAAATGCATGCATAGCTTGCTGTAAAAATATGGTGTACATGGACAATGGTGGAAAATATGGCAATGAAACGTCGACGGCGTTTCTTTTTCAACAACCAGAAACCCGACTTCCGTTCCCAGGATGTGACGTGTATCATCCGGGCGATTTATTCAAATGTCCCGACGGGTGGAGGGAGTTTCCCTTCTGCTTCCAACTTGTCCATCACCTGGAAAGGGTTCTGCGCCTGCACACACACAGAGAGAGAGAGAGAGAGAGAGAGAGAGAGAGAAGAGAGAGAGAGAAGGTTGTGGTCAGTGCTCTTGAAATCCGCCTTATAATATGCTTCCATGTGTCAAACATCAGAGTTATCAATCATAAAGACGCAAAATTTATCAATTAATTTTTGACATTAATTATTCTAGAATTCGGACAGGTCGAATTCATTCTAAGGCATGCAACGAGAATGGCGCGCCTGCCTTCCAACTGCCACTTATTTCAAAGGATCATGAAAGTCAAATTCATCTCCCCGATTTCATCTTCATATCAACTTTGGCTGCATATACATCACACATTTATTCTTCCACGCATCGCTGCAAATGGATTTTGTTTAACAAGAAATCTGTAACAGGCGTTGCAACTTAGCTAGGACCTTTTTGTTAGCTCTGTTGAGTTCTTGCTTTAATTTCACTAATTTGTCACCTGACATATATAACATAAAAAAACATGCATGAAACTGGGGTGCAATAGCCAATGGATGTAAAACTTCACATTGGGCTACTGTCTGCTAAAATAGAACTGCAGGCCGCCCATGCAGCTGATACTCAGGTGACTTGGCAATATGGGATTCAGAATCTTGGCACATTATTCAATACTGGCTTGAAAACATTTGGCACCGACAGTTCGAGCTAAAACAGTGAACTATTGTAAAACTGCAGAGAGCAAAATTCCAGGCAAAGCACATTGCAGTGACTGATTTATCCCCCTGCATTTACGGCGGGCAAATTTTCTGTGCAAGGCGAGACGAGCAAAGCACACTACTTTTGTGTTGCAAAATGCAGTTGACGCCCCCCCCCCCCCCTCCCCCCCCAAAAAAAAAGTCATAAATGCTGCGTTTATCGGCGTAAACGCTTCACACACACACACGCACACACACACACACACACATGCACGCACGCACGCACGCACGCACGCACACACGCACGCGCACACACGCGCGCGCGCACACACACACACACACACACACACGCACGCACGCACGACGCACGCGAGCACACACACACACACACACACACACCACACACACACACACACACACACACACACACACTACGACGCAGCAAATACAATTCAACGTCATCTACGCGCTGGACATACTGCAGAGCAACACAATGTGTGTGTGTGTGTGTGTGTGTGTGTGTGTGTGTGTGTGTGTGTGTGTGTGTGTGTGTGCGTGTGTCAGCCGAAACCTGTGCTGTTTATGCACCGATCACTTCCCGTCCCCTTCCTCCCATTAAGATCTTTAATGCTCAATATCATCACAAACACTTTAGAACCTATCAATGGTTTCTATCGTATTGCTGGTAGCTGAATCTGTGGGCACCAAAGCTGGATGGTTCGGGTGACCCTGGCTTGGATGCAATTCAATTTCTTCTATCCCTTCCATTCAAATGAAAAAAAAAAAAATGTTGCATTGTGCAATGCAGTTAAACCAGCTGGGTTACCTTTTTTCGTTGCAGTTTGAAAAGGAAAAAAAAAAAAAAAGAAAGAAAGAAAAACGCCAACAATACGCGTGCTTCCCGATTGTTTCTGCTCAAACTGATTCAGTTTCATTTCAAACATCAGTGGCAAGCCAAAAAGATTTCGCTACATTTTCAGTCACGTTGTCAAAACCAGCCTCCATATAAACTGAGAAACAAAAAGAAAGAAAAAAAGGAAAGAAAAGACAAACAAATGACTAAAAACAGATTTTTTTAAAAAATAGCCCAACGCTTCAGTTGTTTGCTCAAAGTTGTCAGCGAGTGATTTCAATGCTTCGCAACGGAAATAATGGTTCGCAACGGATTCGCAATGATCGACCAAGTCATCGGAAAAATTGTGCTGGTGACTATAAAAAGAGGAATTTTCCGTTTTATTTTGTTTATTGTACATCTACACGTCACTTCAGAAACCTCTCATATAATGCAGTTGACATCTCAATGCCCACTGCGCTCACATCAAATGACGATTCTTTATCGTTGGTTTTTTTTTTGTTTGTTTTTTGTTGTTTTTTTTACACTTTACATCTTTGAAGTCACTGAAAACAAGCCTGGATTTCTATAAAGCTCGGGGAAATTGGTCGACTACAATCTTCCTGAAAAATTGACGTAATGTTGTTTGCAGTGTTTTTTGTTTGTTTGTTTGTTAGTGTTGAATTGTATTGATTTGTGACAAATGTACACCACTTTGTTACCATTTTCAATGTAATTCAGGGCCTATCCTGCGTTTGTCGGTACCATGGAAACCATGAAACGACATGGAAAAAAGATGTTGGCATTGGGGAACGTTGGGGTCATGAGGTCGTGCATGTAGTTTTAGACAGACAGGAGTCCGTAAGAACTTTGAGAAGTGAATTCTGTGTAAGCTCTTTCACACACACACACACACACACACACACACACACATGTGTCCTACCCGGCGGGTGACAGGGTGTCCAGAGGCAGGCTTGAAGGAGAAACAGTCTGACAGGTAGATGGAGGAGAGGAGGGTGGCCAGCTCCTCGTCCACCTCTACCCCCTCCCCTTTCTGAAAGCACAGGTGCACATCTGTGTTGGGTGAAATTCCTTTTGTGAAAGGAACACACACACACACACACACACACACACACACACACACACACACACACACACACATACACACTTAAACACACAGACACACACACAGACACACACACACACACACACACACACATGCCTGTAAACGTATGCAAATGAGGCGTAATGCAAAACGCCATGAAATGAGGCGGACAGGGCGAAGTGTATGAACAATGCAAATTCAAACTGAGCCGACTGCCTAGGAAGGCCCTGACGCATCACTGATGACGTTCTCTGCACTGCAGTATGGGCTTACAAAAAAAAATGAGGCGACAAAATATCTGCTCATGTTAAAAATCGCGTGGTTTGTGTACATTTTGCAGGGAGCAGTCCTCTCTTTTATGCTGTTTCACACACACACACACACACACACACACACACACACACCATTCACCTTGAAGATGAGATCCGGGTCCCAAGGGAAAGCATCGGGGTAATCAGTGATGCCTCCCTTGTAGGTGACGAGTGCAGGCCCTTTATGGGCCCCTTCGGCACGAGAAGGATCCAGTTTGAACATCCTCCACGCGGCACAATTGTACCGCCTGTACTCTGTGAACACCGATGTGGGGGATAGAGTCAATGCCGCCATTCAACAAGGTTAATGTATCAACAATGTTAACGTATCAACAATGTTAATGTATCAACCATGTATCAACAATGTTAATGTATCAACCATGCTAAATGTACGAGTATCAACAATGTTAATGTATCAACAATGTTAACGTATCAACAATGTTAATGTATCAA
>CM065745.1:26904087-26911587 GCA_033310375.1 Conus canariensis | reverse complement strand
AATTGTGTAAAATTTTCCACAACCAAAACTTAAAAATCACAATAGAAGCAAACAAAAAGATAGTGAACTATTTAGACATAACGTTAGACCTCAACCAACACACATATAAACCATACAAGAAACCAAATGACACGCCTGTTTATGTAAACATCAAAAGCAATCACCCACCCTCCATACTGAAAACAATACCCAAAAGCATAAATAAAAGACTATCCAATTTGTCATGTAACGAAACAGTATTCAACAACGCTACAGCTGAATACCAAGAGGCGTTACATACAAGTGGCTACAATTACAAACTAAGATACGATCCAGACAATGATACAAAAAGATGCAGAAAGAACAGGAAAAGGAATATCATATGGTACAATCCCCCATATGATGCAAGAGTTAAAACAAATGTAGGGAAAGAATTCTTTAAAATCTTGACATCATCTTTCCCAAAAGACCATAAATTATTCAAGATATTCAACAAAAACAACATCAAATTATCATATTCATGTATGCCAAACCTTAAAAATGCCATCGATTCAGCAAACAAAATGAAAAGCAGCACAGAAAAAAAGGAGGGTAACGAAAGGAAATCTTGTAACTGTACCAAAAAAGAACAGTGCCCCCTAAGCAACAAATGCCTTTATAACAACATTGTGTACCAAGCCACTGTAACATCAGAGAACGCAAAAGAATCATATGTAGGTATCACGGAAAACCAATTCAAAACTAGATATGCAAACCATAAACAATCATTCAACAAAGAAAGATACAAAAACCAAACAGAATTGAGTAAATACATTTGGAAACTTAAAGAAAAAAACATAGACTACAACATATCTTGGAAAATTTTAAAAAGAGCAGCATCATACAACAACATTTCAAAAAAATGCAATCTATGCCTAACAGAGAAATACATTATACTATGTAAACCACAGTTGGCAACTCTAAATGTTAGAACAGAAATGGTTAACAATTGCAGACACAGATGGAAGTTTCTATCAGCGAAAAAAACCAACACCTGAGAAACACATGTAGCACGGGAAAAAACAACAGCAAACCAGCTAGCTATATATATATACGTGGCACTGGCAACACAAGCTCATCACATCCTGACGACCGCACAGCGTGAAACAAATTTGTAGATGTTTTTAGAAGCTTGATTTTAACTTGCTTTTAATGTAACAAATGTCGCTCCCACTGTGGTTGAGCACTGTTTTTAAGATTGCGCTGATCCTCAGTACCATTCTCTCTCTCTCTCTCTCTCTCTCTCTCTCTCTATATATATATATATATATATATATATATATATATATATCCTACGCTACACTACGATCGCGACGCCGTGAGTCATCAGTATGCAAGTGTTACAATGGCAAATCAAAACAGGCTGTTTCACCTATTCCGAAACCCAGCATAATGGTCAGGCTTTGAGTGCCTAGCTAGCTAGCAGTGCAATGTGTAAAATCTCAGCACGTTGAGCGAAAGTGGAGTGGGATTTCTTTTTTTTTTTTTTTTTTTTTTCTTTCTTTTTTCTTTTTTGCAGGGTTCAGGTTTCTTCTACTGTGCCGTCACCCCTCCAGTACAGACCCAGCTTGGTGTTGTAGTCCACACTGGTGATGGGTGAGGGGGCCACGGAGGTCAGGTGAGGGGTGGTGAACCCTGCAGCCTGGGCCTTGGAAACCAGGGTGTCACGTGTCATGGCTCCCATAATCCCCAAGCCTGTCATTCACACACACACACACACACGCGCGCGCGCGCGCGCGCGCGCACACACACATGCAGAAACACAAACCACAAGCGCGCGCGCACACGCACGCACACATAAACACACACACATACAAAACATTAAACAGGTACTTTTCTTCTCATTTCTCGTGTCTATAAATCTCTCTCTCTCTCTCTCTCTCTCTCTCTCTCTCTCTCTCTCTCTTAAAAACAATCTTTCTCCCTCCCTTCCTCCGTCCCTCCCTCTCTCTCTCTCTCACTTGTAGAGAACAGTCTTAAAGAACAAGCCAGAAGGCTTTCTCTATGCTCAGTAGATAACTCTCTTACAGGACTGCGTGTTAATGTATAGCGTTCCCGCACACACACACACACACACACACACACACACAACACACACACAACAAATCCAAGGCACCCTCTCTCGCGCGCGCTCGCGCTTACTGACACCACAGATTCACGTCGTCTCTGTGCTTTTCTGGAGGGTCCTTTTCGGCGATGACATCACTCAGGAAAAATTGTCCCCTGGCTACAAAGACACAGCGATATAGCCTATCAATGCAGCTGGGCTACGTGTCAGGAAACGTTGATTGATAAACAAAAAAAAATTAAACAAATAAACAAACACCGAAAGAAGACAACAAATACCAAACACGCAAAACTCGTGAAACAGGAGATGTCTGTCAGTCTGTCTTTCAGTTTTTGTCTGTCTGTCTGTCAGTCTGATTGACTCTCTCTCTCTCTCTCTCCCCTCTCTCTCTCCCTCCTCTTCATACAACCTTGATATTAATGAAAGGAAGACTTGGGCTACAAACATTCGAAAATAACTTCATTCTCATTCTCTTGCTGTTGTATAGGTTAACTAGAGCGTTGAAAATTTCGGGTCATTTCGGGTCTTCAGTGAATGTGTCAAAAAAAAAAAAAAAAAAAAAAAAAAAAGAATTATCGGTTGCAGAAGGCAAGACTGGCAATAATCGTTTATAAACCAGTGACCGATTTACTGAATACTGGACGTTCCATTCAACACATTGCCTTTAGCTGGATACTGAAACGATCAGGAATAGAAATGGTAAAAAGTGCGCTCACAAAACTTCGATTTGGTTCAACACCAATCAGTATACAGAGAAAATGTTTGTGAACTTGTGGGTCACTTATCACCTACCATAGCAGTTCTTTCTTCCCCTTCCCCATCAAATTAATTCTGCAACTTGTGTGTGTATGTGTGCATGTGTGTGTGTGTGTTGTGTGTGTGTGTGTGTGTGTGTGTGTGTGTGTGTGCGCGTGCAGTTGTATGCGTTGTTGTGAGACTGTGTGTGTGGGATCGTGTGTGTGTGTGTGTGTGTGTGTGTGTGTGTGTGTGTGTGTGTGTGTGTGCGTGCGTGAGTGTGCGTCAACAATGCACTATTGTTTGTAGGTTCATGGTACTTACCGCAATATTTATCTTCTTACTGGTTTCATCTAAGTTTTCTTCAATCTTTTCTGTATTTGTAAGCGCTTAGGGCTTCTCTAAGATTAAGCGCCATATATAATCATCATTCATTCATCCACTTATGCAATGTTGCTAAGGAAAGTGCCATTCAAATGACATTTGGTTCCTGCCCAGTTCTTCATAATTTCAAAATAACTTACATTCAGCCGTAATGTTGTGAAGTCCCGTGTCATTTTTTTTTTTTTAATCAAATAATATCAGAGTTTACAAGTGCGCAGAAAGAGGACAGTGCGCAAAGTTGTCATCATTTTTCTCTTTTTTTTTGAGAGAGAGAACATAAAGAAACGAAACAAGCACATAAAAAAAGAAAGATCAAGCATAGATCCATGTACACACAAAAGGGTTTTAAAATAAAAAAATTGCTGTATCGATGGACAGTCCGCCGGGTTTGATAATTGATTGTCGCTGATCTGTATACAATTTTTAAGTGTGATTATTCTGCAAGGAGGATTGCTGTTCAAGAATAAACACTGTAGACTGGGTACAGAGGGAGGGGAAATACATATATACACATATGTATATATACACACATATATACACACACATAAGTATACATATATGTATATACACATACCCACATATATATGCATACACATATACACGCATATACATACACAATACATACATATATATCATTATAACGAGCAGCATAATACAGGTAGGCGCCTATTATGTATCTGATTGAAAAAACATTGGTGTAAAGTTGTTCCATGAGGCTTCAAAGTTTGTCTGATTATCATTAACTCTGGCATTGTGTAACTCGACTTTAAATCTGTTGTGCAGCTGATTTTGGAATCCAGTAACACATGGCGTACGTTTTTCAAATTTACATTTACAGATATAATTTTTTGCAAACATTATAATAAAGTCAAATATTTTGTCTGTTTTATAATGGTGATCCACCCCGAAAATTACAATATTACAAGTGATCTTAGCATTGAAGATGTTTCTGCATTTTTCATTCAGTAAATGTTCGACAGCTTTTCTGAAAGTTTGTACATGGTTGCGTTCCCAAAACAAGTGTTCGATTGACTCTCTTTCTTCATTACAAAAGGTGCAGTTCTTCGTATTTGTTATTCCCATAGCATTGAGAATAATGTTCGTACCAATAATTCTATGATAGTTCTGATTTGTAACCATTTGAGTTTGATATCGTTTATGTTGTGGATGTGGAGAAATACTTTTTTCCAAGGGATTTCAGAATTTAGCTTTCGTTCCCACTTTGTACAACAGTTTGGTTTCTGTTCATCATAAGTTAAAATTTCATAGCATTGTTTGACTCCTCTGTTTGCCTTGAAAATAATATTCACCGCTTTAGGTATATCGAGTCTACTATTGGTGGTGGTGTTTAATTCAATCCCAGTTTTATTTGTGTAACTTTTTATGGAGGAAATCCATCCGCTGTAAGTAACGAAATTTATGTTATAGTCAAGGTTAGTAGTGAATTCTTCATATGTCATGAATTTTCCGTCTTCTTTTAAGAAATGCATTACTGCATGTTTTCCTTTTTCAATCAGCTTCTTTTGTTTGATCGTGACGTTACCTACTTTAATTTTATCATTGTAAAACACAGGTTCCGACAGTAGTTCATTCACTGTCTGGGGTTCTACACGTAAGCAAAATTCTTTGTAAGCCTTAAAAACATGAGTCCAAAATAAATTTGAGTTCGTACATACACAAACAACTGCTGATCCATAACATTCAAGTTTTTCAATAAATGGATGGGTTTTCCTTATAATATTCTTCCATTTATGATCAGTCGTGTTACACACTACAAAACATTAACAGGTAGGCCTACTTTTCTTCTCATTTCTCGTTTCCATAAATCTCTCTCTCTCTCTCTCTCTCTCTCTCTCTCTCTCTCTACTCTCTCTCTCCTACCTACCTATCAACACACACACACACACACACACACACACACACACACACACACACTACAAAACATTAAACAGGTAGGCCTACTTTTCTTCTCATTTCTCGTTTGTCTCTCTCTATCTATCTATCTATATGCCTATCTATCTAACGCGCGCGCACACACACACACACACACACACACACACACACACACACACACACACACACACACACACATACACCACACGCACGCGGGGACTCTCTCTCTTTCTCTCTCTCTCCCTCCCTCTCTTCTAGAAAACAATCTTTCTCTCTCCCTCCCTCCGTCCCTCCCTCTCTCTCTCTCTTTCTCTCACTTGTTAAAAACAGTCCTAAAGAACAAGTCAGAAAGCTTTCACTATCTATGCTCAGTAGACAATTCTCTCGTTTACAGGACTGAGTGTTCATGTGTAGCGTTCGCGCACACACGACACAGGATAGTTATGTAGGCCCCTGCATAATCTTTCTTGAATAGGCTACACACGTCCGTCAAACTAATGCGAGTTCACGAGTTTTTAAGACAAAAATGGAACAGATGTGGAAATAAAACTAATGGGTCTGGTTTACCTTCAGCAGTTCGTAGGCCGCTCGTAAGACCCGGTCCTTGTCAGATATCGAGCTGACTACTCCTCTAGACCTACACACACACACACACACACACACACACACACACACACACACACACTCGCACGCACGCACGCACACACACACGCACACACACACACACACACACACACACGCGCGCGCGCGCACGCACGCACGCACGCACACACACAAGCGTGCGCGCACGTGCTCGCAGGCACGCACGCACACGCTCGCTGACACGCAGGCACACACACACACACACACACGCACACACGCACACACACACACACACACACACACACACACACACACACACACACACACACACACAATTAAGCACGTAATCAGTTCAAAAGTCGTTAAACAGGCCTTCATCTCTATAACAGGCGCTGCCCCTTATTTTCTGACAGAAGCAAGTCAGATTCCCCCCCCCCTCCCCCCCCCCCCCCCCCCCCCCCTTCCACTCTCAATTGTGATCAAGTACCGATTCATGATGGTTCCTACCTACCTCCTCCCGTCAAATCCAAAATTCTTCGGTGAATCTTCCTGTTCAATTTCGGCTCCATGTGTCGGGGACAGTCGGGGACAGGTTTTCTCTTAAATCTTCGCATGTTTGAAGACAAAAAGTTGGGATTTTTTTTTTTATTCTCTGGGAGGGAAGTTGCCTCACTCGTGGCTTGGTGGGGTTTTAGCTGAATACGGAATCCTTCGTATTTATCCTGCTCTATTCGGGGTATTTATTGTTTGTCCGCAGAGCACAGAAAACGGTGTTAAAAAAAGAAAGTTTTGTCTTTTGCTGTATGACAGACACACCGGCTGTTGTTTGGTATCTCCCGCTTGTAGAAAGAACTCTTCCTTAATCATTTCTCGTGAAGCATAGTGCATTTGTTGTTAACAAGCGGGATAAGAAAGTTTTCCACCAGTTTCAGCCTGACCTTGAGGAGTTATTATTTTGTCTCTTTGGGAGGAAACAAAAGGAAATCTTTGGTTTAGAATGGCTCACTGCTAAACCGGTCAGCAACTCGTCCCATAAGCCGGCCTAAGCGCCTTGAGTCGGTAATGGAACACTGGTGTTCGTCATTTCGTAGGGTGGAAACATTGTTCTTACTTTCTGCAAAGTTGGGCTTTGCGTACCTGGAGCTCGGACAACGAAGAAAATTCACGTAAACGCACGTTAACTAATTTCAACATATAAATTTCCAACAGTTCACTGAACATTCCCTGACAATCATTCCTTTATCTTTCCTTTCTCCTTTATTTATGACACATCCAAACAATAAATATTTACATTCATTTCCCCCTCGTTTACTCCAGGACTTACACAATCACGTCAAATTCTTCATCGCGGAAGTTCGCTTCGAGATGTTCGGCGTTGAGGACGCGGAACTCAAAATTGGGTTTGTCATAACCCCACTGCTTCCAGTGATACTCCGACTGGTCCCTGGCTGTTTGGATCTGCAATGTATGGACACATAGCGGCAAGCAAGCCAACACGCACGCACACACACACACACACACACACACACACACACACACACACACACACACACACACATACACACGCACAACACATACACACATACACACACACACACACACACACACACACACACACACACACACACACACACACGCACACACACACACACATACACACACACACACGCACGCGCGCGCGATCTCACACGCACGCAAGCGCAGACACACACAAACATACACACACACACACACACACACACACACTCGCACGCTCCGTTCTGCTGTTGTTAACAGTCACGTGAGGTTGTTATCAGTCACATAGTATTGCTATCAGTCAT
>CM065745.1:26894087-26899087 GCA_033310375.1 Conus canariensis | reverse complement strand
CCTGCCAAGAACAATCTGTTCCGTCAACACTGAAGATGCTTGTTTCTATGCTCCTCAATGGACCAGATGTAAAACAACAGGACACAAATGACTCTCAGGCATGTTTGACCATTTCTCAAACTATCCTTTTCAACTTCAAGAAGAAAGGTCTAGCAGCTGGAAAATCTCATCATTCGGTGAACTATGAACCACCACTGCCTCTGTATATCGGACTTGACATTCATACCTGCTTAAGGTCAAAGAGATAGTCAAAGAGCTCCATGAACTGGGTCTCGGTGCCAGCTATGATCACGTCTTGCAGCTGGAGAATCAGCTGGCAACCGCAGTCTGCTTGCGTACTCAGAAAGAAGGTGTTGTGTGCCCACCCCAGCTTCGTCTTGGTCTCTTCACAGTGGGCGCTGTAGATAACCTCGACCATAACCCCTCCAGCACAACAGCCACAGGTTCTTTCCATGGAACAGGCATTAGTCTGTCAGAGAAAGTTGCCACAGCTCAGTTTCCTAATGGAAAAGTAGTTGTCATTTCATCAGGCTAGAAAGTAGAAAGTTTTGATCAGAGGAGCTGATCACAGCATGCCAGACAATGATCACGAGGAAGCAGACACAAAGATACTGCTACACCTGCAAGATGCACTGCAGACTGGCTCCTATACCTGCTTAGTTCGCACTGTAGACACTGATGTCATCGTCATCATCACCGGAAAGTTCCGCCAGCTTCAGGCATTGTGTCCAGCAGCAGACGTTTGGGCTGCTTTCGACACAGGGAAGAATTTCACCTACTTTCACATCAATGCTATCACTCATGCCCTTGGAGAGGAAAAGTCTACAGCCCTCCCCACTTTCCACAGCTTCACGGGCTGTGACACAGTGTCTGCCTTTTTCGGCAAAGGAAAACTGTCTGCATGGGCTGCATGGAAATGTTATCCTGCAGTGACGGAGGCCTTCAAGTTCATTGCAGATAATCCCTTCATTGCCCTGGATGCTAACAGCCACCACTTCAGATTGCTGGAACGCTACACACTTGTCTTGTACAACAAAACCAGCCAGCTGAGCTCTGTTGATGAGGCCTGTAGAGTGCTGTTTTGCCACAGAGACAAGATGATGATGGAAGCCCTTCCTCCCACACAAGGAGCATTATTACAGCATTCAAACCGTGCTGTCTACCAGGCAAGCATTTGGACTACTGCTGACCAGCCCCAGCAGCAAGCACCATCTCCAGAGAAATGGGGCTGGACTCTGGACAAGGACAGCAAGGTTTGGTTGCCTTTTTGGACGACACTACCGATAGCATCTGCAGCTTGCAGAGAACTGATCAAATGTGCATGCAAGGGTGCAAGAGGATGTGGCAGCAGATGTGGTTGCAAGAAAGGCGGATGGCCATGCACAAGACGGTGCAAGTGCAGCTGTGACAAATAGACGAATGGACATGCACAGACCAGCTGCGGTAGCCGATGTACATGCAAGAATTACCAGTAATGACGTTTGCTGAAAATGTAATGGTGACAGAAAGCTTTATGAAGGTGAATAAGCAGTTATAAACACTCATGTCTGTGGAAATAAATTAATGTCTAATTGTCATGTTTACTGATCTCTGGAAACAAGTTCCATCCCATGTCGCGACGCGATTTTTTTTTTTTTACCTTATTTTTGGGTTTCGTCGTAACCATAACAAATATCTCACAAAAATGAATGTGTACTGATTAAAAAATGTTTGGAAATGTATCCTCTTCTGATCTTATTCATTTAACTGATCAAATTGCCTTTAAATTTTGAAAACACCTTGCTTAGACACGTACATGCAGTATTTTCCTCTGTGATTGCTATGGAAAGTTTATGACGTCACGTGACTAGGCCCCATTGGTCAAATTTGATGGGGCCTAGCAAAAAGTTAATGGGCAGTGCCTACAGAAGTGCCTCACAAAGTTTGACACTTTTGTCCAGTCGGTCCCCAACATATCTTTAAGCTGCCTAGCCACAGTGGAAAGCGCCTCAAGTAAGATTTCAAAAATCCGTGGCTAGATGACGGCGGCAGCTGGGGGCACAACTACAGGCGCTAGAAATTGTTACCGATGCGGAGAGCAGCATGATGCGTCTTACTACATGCAAGTTCAAGACATACGAGAGCCATACTTGCCACAAGAAAGGTCATTTGCGCAGTATGTGCAGATGTTCTTAAAAAAAAAAATCCAAATCATTTCTTGGACGTTAACGGTGAACAGAAGCATGCTTCTGACAGAGGGGAGGCTGAAGATTAAGAGAATGGTCAACTAGGAATGTTGCATCACCCCCAGAAAGGGAAGACACCATGGACAGTCACCATGAAAGCACACAATGAGAATCCAACCTTTGGGACAGATCTATACAGGACCAGCCAAAAGCATCATAGGGAATGAAGCAGAATACTGATCAGAAGCTCGGAAGCCTCCCAAGGAAACTGGATCTGTGAAGTGACCAACTTCTGTCAAATTTAAAAGCATTGACTGTTTCGTGATTTATAAGACAACGCTGTCTAAATTCGATTAAGTCTCGAAATTCAGTTTTATTTCTCCGTGTAAAGTAATCCTTTAAAATCTAGGGAAGAAGGAAGGTTATGAGTCCTAGAGTGCATCATGTGCCTGTGTGTCCTTCCTAGGATATATATATATATATATATATATATATATATATATATATGTGTGTGTGTGTGTGTGTGTGTGTGTGTGTGTGTGTGTGTATGATAAGGCCTGCCAAGAAGGTGGAAGGTTCGCACGTCAGAGAAAGAGAGAGAGAGGAAGAGAGTGACTTGTGTTTGATGCCAGACCTGACAAAAAATCTCTCCCATTCTTAGTTGTGTCATCGTAGAATAAACCCTGAGAATCTATTCACTTGTATTTCAGGAGTTTGTGTTGTATATCAGTTACGTACGCTAATGTTAGTCATCCACAAACATGACAACACACACACACACACACACACACACATCTCACTGACGCGCAAAATCTCTCTCTCTCTCTCACACACACACACACACACACACGTACACAGGCTACCTTGATTTGGTTTCTTCTGCCAGGGAGTCAAAAACAGCTTTCTGATTCTCGGTAAGTTGCTCAACGGTGCAGCGAACGGTGATGTTTTTCTTTGCATTTAACTCGGAGTAAAAATCCCTCACGCTCGAAGACAGAGGTTTGTCTGCCATGTTTGAAAGTGTGAGTGGGCTGTGTCAGCGAAAACTGTTCACGAAGAGTATTGAATGTTGCCAAGCTGAAAACACACACACACACACACACACACACACACACTGCCGGAGTAGCTAGCTCAGTTGGTAGAAAGCCGGACTTGTAATCTTGGTAATCCTGGGGTTGCGGGTTCGAATCTCCACAGGGCCGTTTCGGTACAGGGGGATTTTTCCCACAGAGGACTTACATAAAAACTCTCTCACCACCTATGTAAAAACTCTGTCACTAACAGTTTACTTGAGTGTCTGCGTGTTTACCGAGGATACTGCAGTCTGGGCAGAAAGAATATCATAAGGAATAAAACAAACAAGCGATGTTCCTCACACTCAGACAAATTCTGGGACACCACACGGAACTGTACTGAACGATTGTGTAAAGATTCCAGCTGGTACACACACAATACAAACACAATTACGCGCGTACCAGCAAGCTGCATACCATAAACAAACTCACAAAAAAAACATCACTGGGCCAAAAATGCCGTAAAACAAGATGGCTGTCGAAAATTAGCGTTGAAGCGACAGTGAAGCATGTGCATGCACACCTACTGGTCCTTAACCACTGACTGATTTGATAAAGTTCGTGTTCTTTGAATCTGTTGGCTAGCTTAACTGACTGAAATACCAGACGACCTTGACCTTCGAAGAGAAAGGACATGTTGATGGTCAGTCAGTCGATTTATAAGTTTGCGGACACTTCTATTTTTCAGGGCTGGTGTTGGTATGTTGTTGAAGACTCAAGTGGAGTTTGATCATGCTCCAGCATTTAACACAAGCACGGCTGACTGGCGCTCTATATTTTCATTTTTGGACATGATCCATGTATTGACCCATACAGTCGAGAGGTGTCCGGAATCGATACAGAGGATGACCATGGTCACTTGATCGTTTAAGGAGATGGTGACGGTGTTGGAATGGCAACCATGTCGGGTCAGCATCATGCTGAGCATGGGATGAACAACGTACAAACATCATTCACCCAGCAAGCTTACAGGTACGGTACAGGCATAGCTAGGTCAGTGTTGGGCAAAACTTTGTTTTCCTGTTTGGAAACCCCTGTTAAGTTATTTTATTTCTGTGACTAACGATATTAACTTGGCCAATGTTCTTACATATATGGAAAAGAACAGGAAGAATGTTATGGAAATATGTAAAATAGTTCGTATACGTTATCATCAACTTAAGAATGACAGACTTTATAGGGCAGTGAGACTGTTTAAAAAAAAAGAAAAAGAAAAAAGAAATTAAAAAAAAAAGTTTGCCGTAGTATCACACCTCGGTTTTGGTGTTTCCAAATCCAAAGCTGACATTCAAAATCTCCCACCAACATACCCTTTCAATCTGACTTGATCAGCGATGATTGTGCATGCATACATGTATATTTGTGTATGTGTGTGTGTGTGTTTGTGTGTGGTGTGTGTGTGTGTGTGTGTGTGTGTGTGTGTGTGTGTGTGTGTGTGTTTGGGGGAGGGGGGTGCATGTGTACATGTGTGAGTGAGTGAGTGAGTGAGTGTGTGTGTGTGTAAATGAAACTATTCATCATGTCTCTGGGGAATGGATGTTGGTGACTTTACACTCAGACATGCATTAAAAGCATTAGAACAGTGGTCATTAATATGTATTGTTCTTCCTGAATGAATTTTAAAAGCAAAAGTATTGTTTTGCATGGACCTATTTATGGCAAAGAACAGTTACAACAACAACAATAAAATAGTAATGATAATGATAATTTACTCATTAAAAAAGGATAAATAATAAACAAATCTCCACCCTTTTTGTATGAT
>CM065745.1:26876587-26891587 GCA_033310375.1 Conus canariensis | reverse complement strand
GGTGCATTCCATGTCATGTATCACTCACTGTGAAACATAATCTTTTAGAGTGTTGGGACTTGCATGATATGAGACATACACATTTTACAGCAGATTCCATGAAAGCCTTGTTCAGAGACATTCCACTTGATGTGATCTTTGAATTTCTGAAAGAGATTGTCATTTTTCATCTGATCTGAGAATTTACAGAGGAAAGATTTTTTTAACAAAATTTCAGGTGTGGTTTTAGAAGATGTATTTTTAAGGGTTGTGTGAATGAATGACTTGTGAGTTGACTTCAACACGGTGACAGCCCTGATATGGCCCCGTGCGGTCGGCTGGGTTATAAGCAACATTACCTTTCCTTCTGCTCACCAATTTGGTAAGTGTAGCTGCATGTATGCGCTCAGCATGTTGAACTGAAATGCTTACTGTCGTGTTATGTTGTTTGTGCTCTATGTCTGCTTTTCAGGTTCGAGAAATGTACATCAAATGTGAAAACAAGTACAGAAAAAAAAGATTACCTTGAAAAATCCTCTCTTACTGATCTGTCTTTCTACTTTCCTAAGAAAACTTTGAATCAGTTAGGGAATGATGCTGGCAGAAATGCCAATTTGTTTCTTAAAAATGTAATATTGCTTGGTGAACTGTTACTTTTTCTTGTCAAATTGTGTTTAAAATTCTTGCTTTAGTCTCTGCAGAGTCATAAAATAAAAGTGGACGGGAAAAACAACTGACGAGTTGTAAGTCAGTGAGTGAGTGTGATGGAGGAGTTAACAAATCATGAGTGTGAGAAGCAGGAGGTAGGGCTCTTTTTATCCACAACATTTAAGGACAGAGAAATGACAACATGGAGGAAGGGGCAGTGAAAACACAAGTTCGATTTGCAGCCAAACCAGGCAGGAAGCCAAAAGAAGAAACTGGGGGGTGGGGGCAGCAAAAGTGTATCACACACACACACACACACACACACACACACACACACACACACACACACACACACACATGATTTTACTCTTTTATTTATTGTATTGAATACTGGATGTTATTTATTTTTACAAAGTATCTTTGTTTTTCAGGTTCCCCAGATTTCAAGCTCATATTTTTTTTTTCATTTTCCTGTTTCACATTGGATCTGTTTTCATTACAATTACAACAGAATATTATTTGTTTTAAAAAAAATCATTGTGTTCCATTTTGCCTTTTTTTTCTGCAATGGATTTCAGGCACCTTCATGTGAGTTTCTTTCTGTTGTCAGTTTTCAGAATCGAGTATTCTGGTTCTTTTGTGTTTGCAGGTGTTTCCTGTGGGCCAGGTGTGACTGATCACGGGAGGAAAAAATCATTTCACAATGAAGTAGGCAGCGACTGGTTGTGGAGAGCAGCAACCTGTGATGACCTGGAAATGCACAGATGCTGGAGCCGCCATGGTCATCTTGTGGACAGGCGGTGGAAGCAAGATCCAAACGTGTGACCTTGGAGTGGACTGGTTGTGGGAGACAACATTAACAGCAGATTGCTCTGTAGTAGAGCGCCGGACTCGTGATCTTGGTGATACTGGGGTTGCGGGTTCGAATACCCGCTGGGCCGTTTCGGTACAGGGGGATTTTTCCCTCCGAGTTAACATTGGTTCCGACTCCATTTCCCACACAGTTCTTTGAATCAGACTATAAACCGAGGTTCTGTGTGTGAACGCACGCATAACATCTTGCACACACGTAAAATCCCATCATCAACTTTCGGAAGAGAAGGCCAGTTTGGCCATTAATATGGATGACACGTTAACACATAGCATGCACCTTCCCCGAAGTTGGAGTATAGCTGCCTTTAATGGTAGGATAAAAAACAGTCATACACACAAAAGACCACTCCCTTTGTTGGGTAGATGGGATTTATCCTCGCCTATACAGGGAGTGTCCGCAAGAGTATCAGCCTGCGTACGCAGAAAAAAAAAAAAAAAAAAAGAAACACCAGATCGCCTGTTTGTTGATAGCCTCTGGACCAAATCCACAGTCTTGTCTGACAAGAGGAGGCAGCTGAATCATGTTGAATGTGATTGAAATTACCTATTCTGATTGCTTAAAAAAAAATGGTATGTTTTTGATTAAAAGTTACTGGTGATCTTTATTTCCTCTGTTTGAAGGGGCTGTGGGGAGAGGGGAGAATTGGAGGGGTGGGGTGGGATGGGATTAAGCAATTTTTCTGTTTCCATTCACTCAAGAATGCATGATACAGTTTTTCCAAGGCAACAAAAATATCGATTGATTGAATCAGATTTAGAGAGTTACAGGGTATCATTTTATTTTGGTAGATGCTACATGTACTTTTCATACGTTTTCAAGCAATACATAAGATTCTGTAACTCTGTGTGTGTGTGTGTGTGTGTGAGAGAGAGAGAGAGAGAGAGAGAGTTATGTGTTATGCGTCTGCATGGTTTTGATCTCTCAGCTGATTTTCATGAATTCAGTGAGTGTAGAAGATTGCTTTTTTCTTTTTCTTTTAGGGATACTATGATTAGCAATGTTCTTTTGTTTTTTTTTCTCAGGAAAACTAGATTAGCTAAATCTAAAATCTGATTCTCTGTTTGTTTATAACTTGTTTTGAGATGGCAGGAGAATATTGACTTAAAGTAATTATATTACAAACATATAAATGCCGAACAATTAAGTAGTGGGGGAAAACAAGTGTAGGCTAACAATTCTTCGGTCATTATAATAATGACTTCGCAAAGATTTGAACTTTTAGAGAAAAAAAAAACAATGAAGATGAAGAAAATGGGGAAAATATATTATAAATATGAGAAATCCTTCACTAGCTGCCCGAGGGAACCATCGTGATCCCTTCTGAAGGCAGATCTATTTGTATTGCCTGCTCCGAGGCCTTTGTCCGCT
Organism: Conus canariensis; assembly: GCA_033310375.1. Taxonomy (NCBI): domain Eukaryota; kingdom Metazoa; phylum Mollusca; class Gastropoda; order Neogastropoda; family Conidae; genus Conus; species Conus canariensis. The sequence goes on along the minus strand of CM065745.1, from coordinate 26,888,718 downwards.
GGATCGGACTCATCAGGGAGACACGGCTGATTGTGTCTGCACTCCTGGTGTCAAATAGAGACACACCACAGTCCATAATTCTGTGGTGTTCTCACCACCAAGGGTTAAAAAAAGAATCCAACAGCACCCCAAAGCAGCCAGCGAAGGATAGTAAAATGGAATAAAACGAAAGTTGTGGAGAGGAAAAAAAGTTGCTGAGAAACTAAAAGCATTAAGCAAACAGTATAAAATGTAGGGGACAATCTTTGAGCCTATGCCTGAGGATCCATTCAAGGATACAAGGGAGATCAAAAGATATGGAACAGTCTGAGTGGTCAGCTCTGCTGTTCAATAACTCAAGCAATGTCAGTGGCTAAGAATTGTGCAGGACAACCTTTACTTGGATCTCCTAAGAGATGCAATCTCCCACTGATTGACCAAACAATATAATGCCGAACAATTAAGTAGTGGGGGAAAACAAGTGTAGGCTAACAATTCTTCGGTCATTATAATAATGACTTCGCAAAGATTTGAACTTTTAGAGAAAAAAAAAAAAAAAAATGAAGATGAAGAAAATGGGGAAAATATATTATAAATATGAGAAATCCTTCACTAGCTGCCCGAGGGAACCATCGTGATCCCTTCTGAAGGCAGATCTATTTGTATTGCCTGCTCCGAGGCCTTTCGTCCGCTGGATCGGACTCATCAGGGAGACACGGCTGATTGTGTCTGCACTCCTGGTGTCAAATAGAGACACACCACAGTCCATAATTCTGTGGTGTTCTCACCACCAAGGGTTAAAAAAAAATCTTAAATAAATGTTAGCGAACCGCCCAGAGAACGTGGACAAACGAGTCACAAGACGAAACACAACGCGTTTCGACCTCTTAGGTCTTCATCAGGTGAGACATAAACGAATAAAACAACGAAAATTCACTTAGCTTTGATCGCTTCAGATCACTTCACACGGTTCAGCGCAAGGAAGAAGGCGTTGAATTTATAGTAGGAATTATAGTTAACTAATCCAGAGCATCACTGTCGATACTCTCACCCCACCCCAGCTCATGTCAGACACTGATTTTTCATATCAGTTACCTGCTCTGGTTTTCATAGGAGGCAAACTCTTTTTTCTGTGTCAGCAACTGAGATGGGAACTTGAAGATCAAACATGGCCATACGGAATTTGTTACAGAATTGATACATTTTCAAAATGATGATTTGAATGATTAAACTTATAAATCTATCAGCAAAATATCTTGTCAGCATCAGTGTCAGCTTAATGGAAAACAGATGAACAGAAAGCCTATGTTTTCAAGTGTGACGTAAAAATCTTAGTTTTTATTTTCTAGCTCATATCTGGGGGGGGGGGGGGGGGGGGGGGGGGGGGAGCAGGGGTTGTGTGAACACTTTTCCACAAATTCTTTACAATTTTTTTTTCATTACAGTTTGTAACATGCCAGCTTTTTTTTACCCCCTGTAATCTTACGATTGTCAAGAGATGCAATGTTAACAGTGATTAGGAATATTAAGATGATAATGATTAATGCTGCTATAATTATTAATTGTATGATGTATTAACCAGATTTGCGTATCTAAACATTTTTATTCCTTGGGAGTGAACTCCTCAGATATTTGTCCTTCTTGAGATTGAAAGAGTATCTCAATGTTCATTACAAGGGAAAAATTGTGAAAATAAATGTCAAATAATTGTCAGTGTGTCACTGTGTGTCAGATGCGCGCGCATGTGTGTGCGAGTACGAGTGGTGTGTGTGTGTGTGGTGTGTGTGAGTGTGTGTGTGTGTGTGTGTGTGTGTGTGTGTGTGTGTGTGTGTGAATGAATGAGAAATCTATGCTGTTGGTGTCCTTTTTTTTTTCTTCTAAAGATGACTGCTTTGCTAAACATCGCTAGTCCACATAAGTCCATATCTGTTCTTTTTTCAATTTTGAATGAGACTGTAGATATACTGTTTCTCTTGTTAAAACACTAAAACATAATTATTATCAGGAACAGATGAAGACGTTGATGTTGTACCATGGTACAAAACTGAACGAGGGTTTCCTAGCCGTTGTTCGTCATACATAGTCATACGACATGCGAACTGCCACGTTCTTTTGATTTACATAAAACTGATGAGGTTGAAATACAAAGGAACACACGCGCGCGCACGCACGCACGGAACGCCCGTGCACGTGTACGTTTCTGTTTTTAACACACACACACACACACACACAACACACACACACACACACACACACACACACATTTTTAGATTCCTTTAATAATTCTATTTTCACGTTTAAATGTTATTATCCTGTTACCTTTAGCGTTCATCTGATTTAAAAAAAAAAAAATGTTATTCTAGTTACGTTATAGGTTGCAATTGTATTCATGTTAACATTTTTCTTCCGATTCCCATTCTAATCCTCCTTTTTCCCTTTTCCATTTATACTTCTTCATCTTTTTCTATCTCCCTGTTTCTCTATCTCTTTATCTCCTTCAGTTGCCTGTCTATCCACCCCCTCCCCTCCCTCCCTCCTTTTCTACCTTGTTTATTTATTTATTTTTGGTTGTCTAAAATCACTTATGTATATAGACATTAAATTAAATTAAAAAACACACACACACACACACACACCACACACACACACACCACACACTCTCTCTCTCTCTCTTTCTCACATTGTCGTGCGAACATGCTCTCTCTCTCTCTCTCTCTCTCTCTCTCTCTCTCTCTCACTCTCTCTCTCTCTGTCGTGTGTGTGTGTGTGTGTGTGTGTGTGATGCCAATGTCCAGGCATGACGTGACGTAATCATGTTTCATTAGGCTGGCTTCTCGAGGCCCAAATCTAAATCTACGACAAAATGTATTTTTCAATTATTTTGAATGAGACCCGAAAGTAAGACCACTCAATTAATAAGCCTACCTCTTATCGTCTGTCAGCACTGGCTAAAGGAACCCGAAGCCAGAACAACAAAGCTGGCTGGTCAATGAGGACCTAACCTGAGCCCTGGCCGTTGTTTCTTTACGCAGACAGTTGCCGTTCTCGCCATCTGTGTCATTCCGTGGTTCCATGTAATAGGTCAGGGTCAGGTCAGGTCAGGTCAGGCAATTGGACGACCAGGCCTCGCGGCCTCATAACGCGTCCTTCTTTTTGTTAATTCAACAATTGCTGTGATGATATAAGCATCCCGTTTGATGCACTAATCATAAAGATACTTTAACTGAGCTATTTTAGTATGACCGTCTAGGAGGTTTTTGAATTTGTTAGTATCCGAGGCCAATTTCTGTTTGTGCAGGAAGATTGTTCCAATGTTTGGTGACTCTGTTAGAGAAAAAGTTTTTCCTGTTATTTCTGCTGAACATGGTTAGAATTTTAAGATCACAGTTACGAGTTATTTCGTTAGACAAGTGAAACAAACCTTTGTTAGTATTGTCAGTATTTTGAAAACCTTGTAAACATTTATCAAATCTCCCCATAATCTTCTATAAATATTTTAAGTCTAGTTTTCGTAGCCTGTCCTGAACAGGACAGAGAACTGCATCAACCTATTTTCGCTCTTCCATCTGAGATTTTTGTTGCAGGAAGTGACAGCAAAAACTTTCAGTGCGCGTGTGTATTCACTGAAATGTTTGCATGTTTTCCAGTAATTACTTTTGAAAGCTGCTTACTTTAACGTAGGCTTTAAGTTTGCCTTCATGCAATCCAACCTACTGAATGCGAAAGTAAGCTATTTCACAACTGGCATCTTTCGCATATTTGTCAACCATTTTAGAAAGTTGCAAAGCGAGAGGACTGCAGGCGGAAATCTAAACAAATCTTAAATAAATGTTAGCGAACCGCCCAGAGAACGTGGACAAACGAGTCACAAGACGAAACACAACGCGTTTCGACCTCTTAGGTCTTCATCAGGTGAGACATAAACGAATAAAACAACGAAAATTCACTTAGCTTTGATCGCCTCAGATCACTTCACAGGGTTCAGCGCAAGGAAGAAGGCGTCAAGGAAGAAGGTGTGAAGTGATCTGAAGCGATCAAAGCTAAGTGAATTTTCGTTGTTTTATTCGTTTATGTCTCACCTGATGAAGACCTAAGAGGTCGAAACGCGTTGTGTTTCGTCTTGTGACTCGTTTGTCCACGTTCTCTGGGCGGTTCGCTAACATTTATTTAAGATTCATTTTAGAAAGGTTTCATGGAATCGTCTGATTATTTTAAAATCAATCCACGTCGAACAAGAGTTCACTGGCAAAAAAGGGGATTTCACATGTATCTGAGAGGGTATTGAACTAGAATCGTCCGACTCTTTCAGATTTAATCCACCGTCGAGCAAGAGTTCAGTAGCAAAAAGGGTTTTCATGTAAGAGACTGTTGGAGAGGCTTAAAGTCCTAACATCCCCCCCCCCCCTCCCCCTTTTTGTACTCCCAGTTCTTATAGAACAGAAGGTACTTTAGAATGGGAACGAAGAAATGCTGTGTGTCTGTCTGTGTGTCTGTCTGTGTGTCCGTGGTCAAAATGTGTTCCACTCGCTCCAGACAAAACTACTGGGCCGATCTTTCTGAAAATTTGTAAGTATGTTCATTATGGGCCACGGATGATGCCCGATGTTTTAGTTTACCGCTATAGCCGTTACTAACGGCTGTAACGGCCTGTAACGGTTTTTCTTCTTTATGGAATATCTCAGAAAGTACTTGGCCAATTTATAAGCGGTTTGGATGATCTTGTGACAAAAACGGAGCCTCTGTCCATATGTAAGTGATGCGATGCTGAAAATGGATTAAACAACCGTTAAGTACCGTTATTCTGCCGTTATTTCTTATATATAGGTGGACTTTAATGAAATTTGGTATATAGAAAGGTTGTCACACACAAATGGCACTTCTATATAGTGTTTCAAAATTTGACCGTTAAAAACCGTTATTCTTGACATATTGTCCGATTTGGATGAAATTTGGTATGTACACAGGCTTTAGCCCAGGGAGGACTAAAATACCGGTTTCAAAAGTGTATATCGGTTATATAACCGTTAAACCGTTATTTTGCCGTTATTTTTCATATATTGGTGGGTTTTAATGAAATTTTGTATATAGAAAGGTTATCACACACAAATGGCACATGCAGTGCTTCAAAATCTGACCGTTAAAAACCGTTATTCTTGACATATTGTCCGATTTGGATGAAATTTGGTATGTACACAGGCTTTAGCCCAGTGAGGACTAAAATACCGGTTTCAAAAGTGTACATCGGTTAAATAACCGTTAAAACCGTTATTTTGCCTTTATTTCTTACCTCACAAAGCACGTGGCCGATTTATAAGCGGTTTGGAAAACTGGGAGTACGTTTATATGCTTCCATCTTGTTTGTTCTTTATGGGAGGGCTCTTCTCGCACTGAGCGCATGATCAGCGTCAAGCGCGACACAAAGCTTGGCACCTCACTGACTGCTCCAAAATCAACACAACCGTCACACCACTTCAACACGGTACCTTTCCTTGCTCTGAACCCAACTGCAAAATTATCTTCAAACCAAGCCGGACACTGTTCTACATGGAGCCTAAGCTCATTCAAAATCAGTTCAACGCGTTTTTTTTTTTTTCCTTTCAGGGTCACAACATTGTTTACGCCACGTATTGTCAGCCCTGAAATGGCCCTTTGCGGTCGGCTGGGCTGTAAGCAACATTACCATTGCAACACATTGTGAACTGTGCGGTAAAGATCCACGTAGGCGAGACCTCCCACACACACACGACAAGAATATCTTAGAACTCTAGACTATTACTTTATTTCGAAATGCGTTGATTGTCATCAGTCCGACCGCTGTTATCAATCCAACTAGTCCGCTCTGCGTTTCACTCGTCCCAAACTCAACATCAACCAGGTCCAAGTCACGACATGTTGACAGTCACAGAGTGATACCTTTGAGTGTACAATGCAGACCACCTGTCTCACTGACAGACTGGGGACCATTTGACCACTTGGTGTATTAACATCCCTTACCAGCACAACTAACCATCTCTACAGCACCGAATGCATGCACTCCCCATAGCCACACCACATTACTTCTCATCGTTTTATTTATTTAAACTCTGTGTGTGTGTGTGTGTGTGGTGTGTGTGTGTGTGTGTGCTGGGCGCGCGCGCGCGCTTATGTGTGTGTGTGTGTGTGTGTGTGTGTGTGTGTGTGTGTGTGTGTGTGTGTGTGTGTGTGTGTGAAATGTTCTCTTTCCTTTTTCTTCTACTATGCATTTGATTTGTTATAAAGACGAGTCCTTTTTTTTCTTTTTCTTTTTATTACTTTATTTCGAAATTCTTTGATTGTTCACATTTACTGAGCTATTCAGTTTGCCTGTTTCATTCCAGAATTTTTGTTTTCCTCTTTCCTGGCGCTGCAAATATGATCTTGTTCCCCCTTGACACAAAGACTGTACAGGCCAATGTCAATAAAAATGTCTGAAGCGTCTCTCTCTCTCTCTCTGTCTTGGCTATTGGCTTTAACTTAGCTGTTCAGCTATTGACTCGTCCATTTAATTACCCCAGAACAAGAGTTTTTCGCTGTGGGTGGGGTAGAATTGAGCCGCAACAAGCAGGGCAAGTACTGAGGTAGGGGAGCATTGCGTTGGAATAGTGTCCATCTTGCGCAGACTAGCCCGAGTCCGGAATAGTTCAGTTGGTAGAACGCCGGACTCATAATCCCGGAGTTGCTGGTTCCAAATTCCGCCGGGCCGTTTCAGTACATGGGGGATTTTTCTCTCGGAGTTAACATGGGCTCTGACCCCATTTCCATAAAAGCTCTTCAAATGAGATAATAAACCGAGGTTGGTATGATATGATATGAATACTTTATTATCTCAGAAAATGATAAATTAAAATAGGTGCATAATAAACAGTATCACAAGACAACATACATAATACAAAAATCATCACAATCAAGTGGCCACTTATATAATTTACATGTACATTCCGTGTGTGAACCCGTGCATAACATCTTGCTCACACATAAAATATCATTATCACGGAAGAGACAGCCAGTTTGCCCTTCAGTATGATTTCACGTAGGGCCTATGCATACTCACAACATGCAGCCTCCGTGGAAAAATGGAAGCATTTTAAGTGAAAAAACTGAGTGACCGATATTCCACTGAGTGACACGGGGAGCATCTGGTGAGCACCGGCACCAGCTGTTCGGTCGGCTCTGCCCAGGAAGACAACCAGCTGCGTCAACAAGAGCGTGGACTGTGAAGCGCTTTGAGCTTGGTCTCTAAGCGAGGACAGGCGCTGTGTATGTACAACCCTAAGTAGCAGGCACGTGACCACGCCACGCGTGACGAACAAACAGACCAGCAGTGGAAAGGCCTGTTTCAACTTTTTTTTTTTTTTTTTTTTTTTTTTTTAAGCGATACAAAAACATTGTTTCTGACCAAGTTAATACTTTGTCACTGTAACTGTAGGGGCGCCATGTTGACAACTGCAGGAAATAGACACCCAAAACTACAGCAGGCTGATGTCACTGATACAGTTTCTGCACTGGTCGAACAGACAGCAGCGGTTCGTACGTGTACTGTTTTGCCGCAGGTGTTCGATAGTGTGTCATACCTAACGAGGTATGGAACCGTTACACTGACTTCTGTAATTGGAGTGCGTCTTTTGGGAATGGGCACTTCTCATTAAAACAGTGTCCTTTGGCATTCGCCGCGTACTATAACGTCGTCCGAGTCGTGTCAAAACCGTAATTATCACGGAGATTCGACCCTTTCTTTCCCCCTTCTGTTTCTCATCCTGCAGTTCACGTGGACTTGAGTAAACCGAGCAGAAACAAACTCTTCAGACGTGTTACTAGTATTTTTTTAACAAGAGCAACGACAAAAGCAGTTCGCATCCGAACGAAAGAATAAGCAGCCTGCAAAACAAACACAGTGCGTGTTGACCTATCGGGTACTTTACAGCCAAGACAAATAACATTCAAGACCACGAAAGACGAAGAACGAACAGACAGCCACTTGTCTCTTTGACCTGGGTGCAAAAAGGCCGGTGTTTTTAAAACCTGACAGCCCGGTTCTTGCCAGGTATGCGCTGTTCCATCAGGCCTGAGACGCTGTGGTGTCACCACCAGCAATGCCATTCGCAGGCTACTGATGCTTTAGAGAAGGCGGTTCTTGCCATCGACAATCAACCAACCATTTCCAACGTGCAAAGTCACTAATTTCTTGCCATCGACAATCCATCAACCATTTCCAAACGTGCAAAGTCACTAATTTCTTGCCATCGACAATCCATCAACCCATTTCCAACGTGCAAAGTCACTAATATCATTTGCTTCCGTCCGGAAAGTCTCATTTTCCCATCTGGCCTTTGACCCCTCAGTGACTCAGGAAACTAAAACACAAAATACCTTGAGAGAGAGAGAGAGAGAGAGAGAGAGAGAGAGAGAGAGAGAGAGAGAGAGAGGAGAGAGAGAGAGAGAAGAAGATGTTGCCAACATTTTGTCTTTTATTTGATCTTTGATATTAGTCACCTGTTTTAAACATAATCATATACCTCCTCAATCTCCACACAGAAAATATTCACACAAGTGCCCCGATTTATGATTTATTTGAAAACACAAGAACAATTCAATGCGAGAAAACTAAAATCGTCTATAGCTACTAAAACACAAAACTACAAACAATGGTTTGCAAGAGGAAAACAATGCCAATGAAATATGACCATTTGTTTTCTTCTACCCTCTGTCTTTCTGTCTTGCTCTGTGTCCACATTTATGGAGAGAGAGAGAGAGAGAGAGAGAGAGAGAGAGAGAGAGAGAGGAGAGAGAAGGGGAGAGAGAGGAATGAATCAATAAATGATGGTTTATTCCTTTAGGCCTTGACCCTTCATGAATTGCTATGTGAACAATATACAGTGCATTTCATCACAAAACACAAAAGGAGAAAACAGCTGTGGTAGCGATCGGTTTACACAAAATATTGCAAAATGGCTGTCCTCTATTTAAACGCGTTACACATCTCCCGGCGTCACTCGCTGTTTGTACTGCAACGACAAAGAAGTGATCTAAAATTAAAGCGAAAACTGCAAAGGAGTTGTGTCTTTATAGTTGGGAACATTTTTCTTGTCGTATCAGGAAAATGAGAGAGAGAGAGAGAGAGAGAGAGAGAGAGAGAGAGAGAGAGGAGAGAGAGACAGACAGACAGACAGACAGACAGACAGAGAGATGTGATGGGGGAAGATGGGGGGGGGAGGGGGGAGGGTGGCGGGAGGGGCAAGGTGATGGCGAGAGAAAGAGAAAATTGTTGATATTCTGTACGCTGCACTAATACTTAGAAGGGATAGTAATGGGCGGGAGAGAGGGCACGTTGTTTGTCTCCTATACGAAGTTGAAGACTGTGCTTAAAGGGGTCAAACAGGAAGACTGCGACAACAGAGTCAACTCGCGTTCACTTCATGGACGCATCTCTCTGACGGTGCTATTCAAACTGGTTGACGATGGGATCTCTTATGAAGATGGGAAGCGTAGATTACAGCTCTTTCCCCTCGTCTCTGACGAACTGGAACTTCATGGCATCATCAACGTCATCGTCCTCCTTGATTATCGACAACCAACCAACAAACCAAACAAAAAGATAATCTGTAGGCGATCTGTTGACGGATGATCTCAGTTTCCATACATCCATGCCAGTTTTATGTCGACAAGTTCACGCAAACGCCCGTAATATGCACGTAGTTAAACTGTAGTCCTCTTTTAGTTGAAGAGTCCACACAACCTGGATGACCAGTCACTATCTGTCATGTGATGTAGCCTCACATGGCGACATGTGACGTTCCGTCGCGTACGCCCTTATTTGTTATAAAGCATTTCCCTAGGTAGGGAAGAGGAAAGGTAAAAGAAAAGAAAGTTTGAATGGCCTGACCAGTGTGATCGGTGTCGCTGGTGGCTATAGACGTAGGGCGATTATTGGTTGAATGGACGGACGTTGTCCATTGGTCAGCAAACAAGGGCTGGTAATGCGTAGAGTTAGACGAGTACTCACTGAATGTGTACTCAAGAAGAGCGCAGGAGGGAAAAATAAAGTATAGGAAGAAGATGGCTTGGGGGCACTGACCAGACAGGTTGTTCGAAGAACGAGTTTCACCTGCAATTCACCATTACCAGGTGAGGTATAGACAGATGGGGAGAGAAAAAAGAGAGAGTTAAGAAAGGGGAAAAGGGGAAAAGAATTTATCATTATTCAGATTTTGAAATAGATTACTTACACGGACTTCATTCGTGTTTCAGCCCTTCCCAGTGCTGTGGCAGCACCAGTTAGGCGACTGAGGCAGTCGCACAAATATTCGGACTACAGTGCTGCGGCAGCACCTAATCGTCTCCAGGGTTGGAGAATCGAGCTGTAGAAGACGACTGCACGAGTCGTGAGAAGATTTAAAGAATCTGTCATGTTGTCCCACAATGAATGTTAAATGTCCCCCCTTAGATTGGAACTCACTTGATATACCTATATTTTAAGCCATCTTTTTTATTCTTCTTTGAAAGTATAAATATTGTTTCTCCAGTGAGGAGGAGAAACTGTTGAAAGAAGTATTTTCTGGGAAATAGTATATAAAATGAAATGAAATTTGGTCCCAACTAGTGGATCTGTGGAATGCTTGTGCCTCCACTGGAGTGGAGAAACAGAAGTTATAAATTGGAAAACAAATTTGTCATTATTTGAAAAACTGATTATTGTTTAGTAAATTATTCCCCGGAGAGGAGGGGGAGAAGAAGAGTTATTGTAGTGCGCCTTCTGGTTGTTTGGAGAGACTGCGTGTGCACGGAGTGAATGCTGGGCTGAGTGCAAGCATGCATTTATGCACAGTGTGACACTATCGCTAGCGAGAAACTTTCTTTTTTCTTTTCTTTTTTTTTTCATTTGTGCCACCCTCAGTGGCACTGCATCCATGCCGCTGATTCCGACTCCCCCCTCCCGACCACAGCCACAGCCCCGGCACCGGCAATCCACAAGGAGCAGTTTATGTTAAGTCGTCAGGAGACAACCCACCGGAGGAGACACTGCACTGCTGCCGAGTCACTTCGGTGGTGTTCAGTGGTGCCTGTTCTGATTCAACATACGCAGGACACCATCTACTTAGCCTCCTACTGATGACAATAATTGCTTAGTCGTGGAGCCGGCGTGAGTGAGCTCTCCCTTCGGAGGGCGTCACCACGTCCGTCCAATGACAGCCTCCCATGATTTTCCCAATACCGGTGACCCCGACAGAATCAAACCAAGGCCATAGACGTGGAGATGACATCGAAACTACGGTCACCATGAGAGCAGGGCATGAAGGGCCACAGAACTAGAGACTTTGTTTTATGCTGATCGATGAGAATGAGGATGATAAGGATGATGCTACGGATTTCTATTCCGGCCTGAGACTGCATGACTGGGCTGTACCCTATGCTTCCTTTCATAATATAATCCCGGTGTCAACCAGGCCTGAGAGATACAGACATCTGCAGAGTTGGTCTGGAAATTTGAGCAACACTGTCAGAGATGCATCCATTAAGTGGATGAAACTCGGCTGTGTGGTCCCAGTCTTCCCAGCTGAGCCCGTAGCAAACTCAAGTCTGGGTAGGAGCCGGTCGGGGCAGAAAAATCCATCATCGCATTGATGGGAATCGAAAATCACGGCCTGTCAGCCGGGAATCCGCAACGCTAACCACTTCGCCACGGCGGCTTGTGTTAGTAAGGAACTTAAGTGTGTGGTGTCCTGGTATGCTGAATCTGAACACGCCCTATCGACTATCACCAAGGCGACCAGGCAGCAGCGCAGCATGTCCTCTGTTGGGTGTCTGCGTGGCTTCTGAAGAGTGATCGCTCCCCATGACTGCTGGTGCTGAGGCTGTGACATGCAAAGCTCGGTGTGTTCTGCTGATGCCGAAGTCAGCATGGGTGGCTAGGAGGTGATGGAGCTTAGTGAAGTGAAAAGTAACTCTGCCGCAGTACTGAGTACAGATCTGATCTTTCAGATGTTCCTTTCATTTCTCACGAGCCTTCTTAGGAGAATCGTAACAGGCATACTGTTTTCTGCAGCACTCGATACAACAAGCTTGGTAAGCTTACTATTAGGGTCACCCAATCATCATTATCATATAACACGTGTGATCCTTCCTATCATCAAAAAAAA
>CM065745.1:26859087-26864087 GCA_033310375.1 Conus canariensis | reverse complement strand
CACACACGCACACACACACACACACACACACACACACACACACACTCACTCACACGCATACGGATAACGGAAACATGATGGCTAAACAGGCTCACTGTAGTATACCTATGTGTATCAAGTACTAAGATACCCCAAATGTCTGAAACTAACGAAATCAGGAATCGTGAACAGCTGCAGTGTATTCCAGTTTACCTTCAGTAGTTTGTGGACCGCTCTGAACAGCCGGTTCTTGTCAGGTATTAAGCAGATCACTCCGTTTGACCTGCCACACACACACACACACACACACACACACACACACACACACACTTATTCACACACACACACACACACACACACACACACACACACACACACACACACGCTAAGCACTTGCTCTCCTCCCAGCAAATCTTAAGCAGAAATGTTGCTCAAAACGACCTCCCTCCGAACCCCATACCAGTATTGTGGAATATTTTCTCATCCCGATTCCTTTACCAAGACAATTACATGTATAAGACTGTCAAACAGCCAATATCTCCGATTCTTTTCCCTGGGATGACCTAGGACGACTAAACACTCACTCTTCCCGTTCTTTCTTCCCTGGAGTGACTTAGGACACTCCAAAACCCACTTCTTCCCGATCCTTCTCCTTGTCAGTAAACGCCCACTCTTCACGCACCTTTCCCCAGTAAACGCCCACTCTTCACGTACCTTTCCCAGTAAACGCCCACTCTTCACGTACCTTTCCCCAGTAAACGCCCACTCTTCACGCACCTTTCCCCAGTAAACGCCCACTCTTCACGTACCTTTCCCCAGTAAACGCCCACTCTTCACGTACCTTTCCCCAGTAAACGCCCACTCTTCACGTACCTTTCCCCAGTAAACGCCCACTCTTCACGTACCTTTCCCCAGTAAACGCCCACTCTTCACGTACCTTTCCCCAGAATTTCTCAGAACAAATAGCCGCTCTTCTTCTCTTCTCGTCCCTTTTCAGAGACCATCTTAGATCAGTCAAATGTCCTCTCTTCCCTTTGTGTCCCTGGGGCGTTTTAGAACAAAAAACTCGTTTTTCTTTTTTTCTCCAATTTCTTTTCACGCAATTTTTGAGCCGTCACACACCTACTCTTTGTTCTTCCTAACCATGAAACGCCTTTGGACAGTGAAATATTTCTTCTTCGGGTTATTTCCCCTGGTGCGTCTCTTCGCAATCAAGTATCGCGTCTTCGACCTCTTGGGTCTTCTTCAGGCAAAAAACAAAAACAAAGAACATTTAGTTTTTGCCTGAAGAAGACCCAAGAGGTCGAAATGCATTGTGTTTTATCCTGTTATCTGTTTGTCTGCGTCTGTGGCGGTAACTAACCCCGTTTCTTTCTAAATGTTGCTTCATCTTCCGCCCTGTCACTTCGTATTGAAACAAAGGCACCTAAAATACTTGAAATGTTCCACTCTTTTTGGAGTTGCCTCGTTGATTGATCTTTACAGTCTGAATATGTTGACTAAGATGTTCAGTTTCTCTGTGAAGACTACCATTTTGTGCTACGATGCGTTCACCTCGTCTGGTACTGAATTTCTAGAGATCTGCTTCTCTGTCGTCAGTGAGATCTACGCCACCAAGAAATGGTGACTGCGGAAAAGGCCACCTCGAAACCACTGAATGGACATGGAGATGGTGTGATTATCACGTCACTCCAATGGCACAGAAAAAGGCAGACCTCCTGAATCCTGTTCATGTCACCTCCCAGTTAAAAAAAAAAAAAACCCATGACTCTTAATACAACAAAAATGTGCCAGATAATCTTAGTCTAAGAAGAGGATGGTAAAACATCGGAACAAATTTTCAAAAAGAATTATTAGTGAGTCGGCCAAACGACTGGGACAAACAAATTAAAACAAACAAGTTACCGGACAATTTGTTTTTCTCTGTTGTTTGGTGGACTCACTAATAATTCTTTTGAAAATTTGATTCGATTTCCGCCTGCAGTCACCTTACTTTGAAACCAAAACTCCGGAACTTATGTCTTGTCGCAGGAAATGGCGATTCCATGAGTGTTCAAAAAGTGTTCATCTGCTGAAGAAAGTGTTTGAAGAAAGTGTTGACAGGATGTGTCAAATTTTGGGATACATTAAATGCGAGCATGATTGTGCACAGTAATATAAACGCACGTAAACTTATCGATTTTAAATTAACATCTACATCTCATTCCATTGCATCTTCCAGCACTAATTTCTTTGTTCTCCTTTGATAATTATCCTTTCTTCCCAGACAATCATTCTGTTTCTATTTTCCTTCACACTACTTTTACTCCAAGACTTACACGATCACGTCAAATTCTTCGTCCCGGAAGTTCGCTTCATCCAGAAGCTCAGCGTTGAGGACGCGGAACTCAAAATTGGGTTTGTCATAACCCCACTGCTTCCAGTGATACTCCGACTGGTCCTTGGCTATTGGATCTGAACAAATATGAACACACAATGGAAACAAAAGAAGCAAAGGCAACTAATTTGAGAGAAGAGGAGGCGGAGGGGAACTTAATAGGAGGAAAGTAACACAGTGCGAGGATTTTCGAAGTTGTATACAAAATCGGTCGAAATATCCTAACAGTGTGAGTAATCACCACTAAGGTTAACGCTCTAAATATTGTCACCTGCTGGTATTACTAGTTACAAGATGTTGTCAAGTGTTAAGCCACTCAGTATGATACATGTTCCTTCAAGTCAAGTCGAGTCGTGCTGTTCATCTCCAACAACCACATGACAGCTGCACGCAGGTTCAACACCGTGCACCGGACGTGCACAGATCAAAACGCCAGAGCTAAAATCTAAAAAGGCATTTGAAATAACCCCGGCAAATAAAATGGACAAACGAATTAGGCCTACAAGACAAAACACGATGCGCTTCGACCTCTTAGGTCTTCTTCAGGCAAGACGAACAACACTCAGGACAACGAAAAGGAAGAACAAGCAATCGTGTATTTTCTCGACTCATATTCGGCTTAAGCTGGGCGTTGAACGAAACCTTTTATAGCCAGAGCTAAAATTAAAAACAAAAACCAGTTAAATGAATATACTGATCAAAAGTAAGGTCTGTAACCAAGCATGTTGAAATCACATCGAATTAAAAAAAAAAAAAATGTAACAAAAAAATGACTGGAAAGACCAGTCTAAACTAAAGTTTATTCACCAAGGCTGTTTGAATCAGACCGTAAAAAAAAAAAATAAATAAATAAAATAAATACATATCTGTTTGATGACTGTTAGGATGTAGTCAACATTCGACGCAAACAGTTCACCTCAGAGTCCTTGAAAAGACTTTGTTACATGATTTCCGCCTCATTTCTATCACTCTTTTTTTTTTTTTTTTTTGGGGGGGGGGGGGGGGGGATGGGGCAGGACGAGTCATGTTCCAGTCTTGGGGACAGGGGAAGTCTTGTTTCAGCCTTTGTCGTTTTATCTGACTGACAGATGAACTTGTCTGCGTTAATGTTAAGATCCGAGAGCCTGTTAGCCCTAGGACCAGTGAACTCGGGAATGTTTCCGTTAGGGGATTTTCACCACGTTTAGCCATTCTTGTGCAGGACACTGCTTTAGATTGAACTTTTCGATTTCTGATACTGCTTCCATAGCCGAACGGACTCAAAACAACGCGACTGTCTTTGAAAATATCAAGCGCAAGTAAGTGGACCTGCAAGAAATCAGAAGAAAAGAGTTTGGCTGAAAACACATTTCGGTTTTAGTCTCATAGTAGCACAGGCGACCCAACATACAACACCATCATTCTGCACTCCCAATATGTACAAAAGTAATTATTGTTGTCAAAAACATCAGCACAAATCACGCAACAAGTACGTACACAAATGATCTATAGATCAATCCATATTTTTCTATCTGAATATTGACACCACTGAAGCATAGAAAAACTAACCCAAATCAATGTGAGTAAAAAAAAAAAAAAAAAGAAACGGGAATTTGCTGTAATTAAACCGTCTAGGCCCCTTAGCCCCGGGTCATATTTACCACGCTGTCATTGAGGTCAATGCCGATGACGTATCCCGTCGGCCCCACCAGTTTGCTGAGGATGAAAACGAGGCTTCCGGCTCCACAGCCAATGTCAAGGATGCGTTTTCCCTGCACGTTCTCTGGGATGGAGAAGCCTGATCCCAAATATCTGAAACAGAGAGGAGAGAGAGAGGAGAGAGAGAGAGAGAGAGAGAGAGAGTGGGAGAGAGAGAGAGAGACGGATAATTTATTCTTTATAGGCCATAGCCCCTTATGAAGAGGGTGGATTGAACCTGAACAAAAATGATAATGTACACATATTGAACAACATGAAAATCACACATAATCAAGAACACGCTATGCTCCGGGAAGAGAGAGAGAGAGAGAGAGAGAGAGAGAGAGAGAGAGAGAGAGAGAGAGAGAGAGAGAGAGAGAGAGACTCTGAACTTGAAATCGTTTGCAAGGTGTTTGAGTACTGATTATTTCAATATTGACGAAATATGAAATGTTACCTACATGGCTTCAGAAACGTACTGATGTTTACTTTTCGGGCGCTATTTAAAAAAAAAAATGCCAAGAAAACTTCGCACAAATATTTTCTTCGCCGCACTTTTGGTGGATTTGACCCATACGATCGCCTCACTTGTGTTATTGTAACCACACACACACACACACACACACACACACACACACACACACACACACACACACACACACGGAGTTTCAGTTTCGGTTTTATTAAGGAGGCGTCACTGCGTGCGGACTAGTCCATATACGCTACACCACGTCCGCTAAGTTTTGAGACCATACTGCGCATGATTTAAAGCTGATGGATAAATGAATTAATAACTAAGATGAGAGAATTTAAGAAGAGGGTCTCGCGACTACGACTTTCCAGATGTCTGACCTACGCATTAGCCCAACGCGCTGGTCAGACCTCGAGTACCAACCTAACATTGGTTGTGCTATTTTTATCATTGTATGTGTGTGTAGTGAATGTATACATGCGTGTATGGATGTGT
>CM065745.1:26826587-26854087 GCA_033310375.1 Conus canariensis | reverse complement strand
TAAGCGTTGGTATTCACAAAGGAAGCCCCAACATCGGAAGAATCTAAAACAGAACCATCCGTGAAAATGTGTAATAGGAATCGTATTTCCTGTCTGCCACGTCTTTGGCATAGGATGATAGTAACGGAGGATTATCTTTTTTTATTCAGATCACCGTAAGCGTAGATGATGTCAGCCTGCTCTGTCAACCACGAAGCGTATGAACAACATGAAACATGGGCAATACCATCAAGAGACAGGTTACTTAGTTCTGAAACAATGGGGAAACATAATCACCTAATGACATGTACACCGCTTTGTTACGGATTTCTCTTGAAATATAGGTATTTCCATCCAGTTCAGTCATTGCTGGATTCGGGATGGTTCTAGCTCTCACTGTAAAACTACAGGCGCGGTTTAGCCTGTATTCATTTTAGGGTAACACTCCAGCCTCCTTGTAAGTCAATTCAATTGAAGCCCACTGGGGAAGTCCTAATGCAATTTTAAAGGCTGACGAGTCAATACTAGTTAGCTTCTGTAAGTCTGTCTTTGCAGCTGTAAGAAAAGCTTCTTGGCCATACGACATTCAAGTAATGGTCGACTTTAATATACCCAAGCAAACAAGTTAAGTTTAAATATTTATACAAAAACTGCAAAGTATTGAATGTAAGGCATTGAAATTAGCCCTTGGACTTCCTGTGCACGCATCATTGTCACGTACATATTGTGAAGCTCAGGTACTTCCTCTAGATGATTATAGAGATTTAACATGTTGTAAATTTGTCATTAAAAGTACAGCTAGAAAAACGCATATTAAATCAGAAATTTAAATGAGATCAGATTTTGATTTTCCGAAAAGAGCAAGGTCTATAACTTCTCAAACAACTATAGCAACTTATACATCAAAAATTATTTCAGATTCTGGGGTTTCTTTAGAAAACGAAGCTTTCTCTCCCAGACCACTTTTTGTCCTATTCCACCCTGAAAACTGATAAAAGCCCATTTTGATATTGATCACACCAACATAAAAAAGATGAAAATATCAATATGCTAACAAGTTATACTAAGTGTCGTACTGACGAGAAATACACTAACCAGTTACAAATATACACAGATGGTTCATGTATTGGTAAGCAAACAGGTTGTGAATTTTTAATCCCAGACATGAGGGTGAAGAAATCTCTTTACATTCACTCATGGCTTTGAATTACCTTTCAAATTTCCGCAAAACAATATTTCAAGCTCTGTTCTGTGTTGATTCAAAATCAGTCCTTCAGCCGCTAAAAGATTTTCATTTGCATACTAGGCCTGAAATGATTATTGAGATAAGCTGTTTGATCCACATGCTTATTGAAGGAGGCACCCAATTATCCTTTTGTTGGATTCCTTCACACTGTGCATTTTATTATAACGATAAAGTAGATAGGGCAGCTAAGTGTGGAGCAAAACATATCTCTGGTTCTGAATATCTTAAACTACCCTTATCAGTACATGAGCAGTGCAGTTTAGTTAAAACACATACTGCGAAACTTTCAAAGATAGAATGATAGAACATGACAATCAAAATCAGCTTGATATTTTTTTTAATGTTGAATCATTCAACATAACTTTAGTTTAAATAAAAATATACTTTCATTGATGTACAGGTGGAAACTTGATGCCTTTAAAACAAAATGTTAAAAAACATAGTGTGTTTATGTAAAATGAAAATAACACGTGATCACATTGTTACATGTCAAGACATGAAGAAAAGAATTTCCAGTGTTGAGGCAAAATAGTGCACAGGCCATCTTTGAGTCACCAGCTCTAACATATGAGTTTTTTGTATGCTTAGAGCGCGCTCCATTGGGAAGTATTTATAGGTTCCCTGCGCGCGCGGGCGCGCGTGTGTGTGTGTGTGTGTGTGTGTGTGTGTGTGTGTGTGTGTGTGTGTGTGCCGGGGATGGTGGATATGTGTGGGGAGGGAAGATGGAATAATGTACAAAGCTCAAAAGTAACAAGGACTGAGAAAGGTTAAGTTTCTGTGCCTTGATGGTTGTTAAATTAATTAGGGTTTTTTTAAATTTCAACCTCTTTTTTCCTTTGAAACTTATTTGACAATTTTAAGTGCTTTGTAATTACCATTATTATTCATATAAGCACTCATATAAGCACACACATATGCACACACACACACATACTCAAACACACTTGCATATGTATACACACACACACACACACGCGCGCACACGTACATGCACACATACGTGTGCGTGCACAAGCATAAGCACATACGCTCTTTCTTCCCCTTTCTCTTTCGGCACGATTTATATATATATATATATAATATATATATATATAATATGTACTAATATCACTAATTGTGGAAAGAAATTAAATCACACACACACACACACACACACACACACACACACACACACACACACACACGATCAGTCCTTTAGTGGTTTTAATTTAATGTAGATCCTTTCAAAACAAAATATGTAAAACAAAATGTGATTTGTATTCGTGGAAACAAAATATCTCCTAACCATATTCTTTCATGTAAGAACTTTAAAATACTTATTCCAGTTTTGTTGCAAAATAACTCACACATTTTGCAGTTCACCAGCTTCAACGTAAGACTTTTTTTTGTACATCTAGAGATCAGTCCAACTGGTCATTACAGTATCTGATTTTTTTTTAACATAAAAGTGATGGAGGGGAGGGAGGGATGGGGAGGGTATAGAGAGGGAGGGAAAGGAAGGGGGTGGGTGGGGTGGAGTGGGGGTGTTTACCGATTTTGTTGTTATATATATGTTTTGTTTATTATTTCTAATAGTGTAGTTATACTTATTTCCTTAATCAGATATATATTAAACAACCGCCTGAGCACTCACATGTGTACACACATTCACACATACGTACATGCATACTTGGAACTCTATAACTTTCAGTTATGCACTAGTCTTACTCTCTTACTCACACACTCCTTTTTTTTTTAATCGTCTAATATCACGATTAGTGGAAAGACGTTAAATGAATCACACACACACACACACACACACACACACACACACACACACACATGGTGAACTGCAGTAGATAGCTGCCTCTTCTCTCTCTCTCTCTCTTCTCTCTCTCTCTCTCTCTCTCTCTCAAATCTATAATCGATCGATTTCTCTAGAACATGGTACTCACCTTTTGCCCCGTTAACGTTTACACAAAGCTTGTTTGTTTTTGTTTTGTTTTTCCGGTCGTAGCAAAGAAAATGGAAGACCTCTCTCTACTTGCAAACGTCTGCCACGTATAGGCTCCACCGGAAAGCGTTGACGTCCGGGAGCTTCTGCTCACGGCAGAGGAAGCGTTTGCACAGTTGTCGGCCCCAAACACACTCGCACCACAATCTCAGCCTCCCTCCCTCCCTCATCCCCACCCTCACCCAGTTGCCCCAGCGTGTTCCACCACGTTCTACTTTTGCAGCTTGTCGGCTAGCCTGCACATTATCAGCAAACTGAAGAGGTAGCACACCACAACTGCACACACTGAGGATATGCTTCGGCTCTAGGTGGGGTTTTTGTTTGTTTGTTTGTTTTGTTTTGTTTTCCGTTTTTTTTTTCTTCAAACAACTCTTACAGAACCAAAAGTAAGCTCTTTTCGAGTTCAGGTTTTATTTCATGTGTGTGTGTGTGTGTGTGTGTGTGTGTGTGTGTGTGTGTGTGTGTGTGTGTGTGTGTCTTGCAAAACTGCCTTTGTCTGTGTTTTAATTGTTCTTCTGGTTTTTCATTATCATTATTGCCAGCCAATGTTACGTTTTCCGGTATACGTGTAATTTTGCTCTTCACACCCCATCCCCCTTCGCCCCTTCCCCCTCCCTTCTCTCAGTATTCGTATTGAGGCGCATGCTACGTGTTTCCAAATAAGCATGCTGGAATAAACAAAACTGTACTAAATTTCAAAAGGAATCTTAAGTTAATGCGCCCGTTACACTGACAAACATATTACGAGGCAAATTTCGACCTCTTATGTCTTCATCAGGCAAGATAAACAACATTCAGGACAATGAGAACGAAGAACAAGCAATCACGTATCTTCTCAATTCAGCGCAAGATGGGCGTTGAGGATGAGTGGATTGTTTGTTTTACATTTCATTGTCCTGAATGTCGTTGATCTTGCCTGAAGAAGACCTAAGATCGTCGTAGTGTTGTCTTGTAGCTTGTTTGTCCATGTTACCTGGCGGATTTGCTTTAAATTCTTATAATAAAAGATTGTTTCAGTTTCCGCCTGCAGTCAACTCACTTTGAAACCAAAATTCTACTGTCTAAGGCAGCCTTGGAAGGCGAATCAGTTCGCAAGTGAGTTCAAAGACCTGAAGAAATCCGTCAGATAAAGGGTGTCCATGTGGGTGATGTCATCAGTGAAGATCCTTACAAGAAAACGGAATGAATGGCGGACGTTTGTTTTGCGACAGCAGGTATTTGGATTGATTAGGATTTCATCTGAAGATCGTGCTACCTACACCTCAAAATGTACCTACTGTTAACTTCATGTTGGCGGTGCACATTGTGGTGTGTGACCAGCAGATCGTCTCGTGTCTTTGAACTTGAAGATCCAGACGAGAGTTACACTAGGGCGGCTTGACGACTCGTTTACTCTCATTTTTTTTCTTCTATTAACATAAAAAGAGATGGCGTTAGAGAGATGACACTAAATTTGGTCGCAAACACGACTGGGAACAAAGCTCACGAGAGTGACCTTTTTTTTAACGATCAAATAGTGTGGAACACGACAGACGTATCTGTTCTTCTCGTCAAAGTTTGTAGCAAGCACACATTTTGCCATGGCCCGTACAGCGACATAGGCCTATGTATATCAACACACACACACACACACACACACACACACACACACACACACACACACACACAACGTCAGAATTCCATACGGCAAGGTCATAGCGAGATAAATGTCGAAGTGCGGAGAGCTGTCACATTACACCAGTGAGGGAAAAAAAAAATCACTCAGCAAGCCACGTGCTTTGCCCGCACAAATGCGAGCTGCCGTTATCGCGTGTGTGTGTGTGTGTGTGTGTGTGTGTGTGTGTGTGTGTGTGTGTGTGTGTGTGTGTGTAAGCGCGCGTTCGCTCACTAGCGGGCAATTCTGTGCGTGTGCGCGTGTGCACGCCTGTGTGTGTGTGTGTGTGTGTGTGTGTGTGTGTGTGTGTGTGTGTGTGTGTGTGTGTGTGTGTGTGCTTGCGTGCATGTGCGTGTGGTTGCTTGAGTCTATGTGTGTGTATCTCTGTGTGTGCACGGCGCGCGTATGCGATCTTCTCTCTCTCTCTCTCTCTCTCTCTCTCTCTCTCTCTCTCTCTCTCTCTCTCGTGTAGAGCATACCACTTACACACACACACACACACACACACACACACACACACACACACACACACACACACACACTGACTGAAACCAATTTATTGTCAGATTAACTCATAGTTGTACTGACATTTCAAAAGAACGTGAAAAGTATGTCAACATTTGAAAAACAAATTCACACACACACACACACACACACACACACACACACACACACACACACACACACACACCACACGCACGCACGCACGCACGCACAGACACACACACACACACACACACACACACACACACACACACACACACACACACACACACACACACACACGACTACGGTGACAAACCTAGAATCGCATTTTTCAAAGTACCTTTAAAAAAAAAAAAAAAAGGAGATTAAAAGCAAGTAAGCATGATGTGAGCCTTCAAACAGCCTGGTGTGAGTGGCGCATGACTTGGAATAATTGTTGCTACGGTTGCATCTGTCTGTAGCAGCATGCATGCTTCGTGGATGATCGTTCTGATGATGACGGGTTGGTGTATTAAGCTGTGGTCTGCCTACCAACGCTGATTTCTTTTTCTTTTTTTTCTTTTCTTTTTTCTTTTTTTTTTTTTTGTTTTTTGTTTCTTGAAACTGCAGATAAATTAATTTCTAGCTTAACTGTTTCCGTTTCAGATAGTAATTATTGTTCAAGAGAGAGAGAGAGAGAGAGAGAGAGAGAGAGAGAGAGAAAAGAGAGAGAGTTTAATTCCTCTCGCCCGAAGAAACAGTCGTCGTTGTACACAATCTAGATGAACATAGAAAAAGAAAGCTTACGCACATGCTTACATTTGCATACACTCAATTGCGAGTGCTTTTTTTCTTTTCTTTTTCTTTTTTTGACACAGCGCAGCGCATAGAAAATGCACGGCAAGGGGTAACACTTGACCCAGTGCACAGAATATTTATGGAGAGCTGTTCAACTCCGCTAGATTATTTGGATCTGGTTTCATCACAGTCAGGGCAAACATGGGGGTAGCATGGGGTAAAACGCCCCCCTTAAGCAAAAAACGCTGCAACTTTCCTTGTTGAAGGCACAGAGAAATGCAAGTAGGCTCAGACTCTGGAGAAATGCCTATGCTACAAACTGCCACTGACACAAATTGATACAAATAAAAGAAAAGTGCTGGTAGGTGAAAAATGAAAAAAAAATTGGCCTTCTTGCCCCACACACGGGGCAAAACGCCCGAACACATGGGGCAAATCGCCCATAGTAGGCCTTTAGCCTCATGAGTGTAGGCGTTTTGCCCCACAATTAAAACTTACGGGAAACCATCAAAAACTGCCACCACTAAATAGTTGAAGGAATTATATGCATGTTTTGTACAGCTATCATGTCCTTCAGCTGTTAGTATCATGTCCGACAAATCAGTCATCTGAATAACAGTTGGGGCAGATGAATGTAGAAGTCCTTCAGTGCATTCCTCATGGGCCCAGTGACGGCAGGACTGGCATTCTACCCACACTTCTCCTGGTCTGGTGCAACTGTGTGATTCACAGCAGATGATACAGGGCCAGTCCTCCTCTTCCTCACTGGTGTTTTCCTCAGCTGTCGCTGGCGTTTTCTTTCTCTCCTGTCCAGTCTTGGCCTTGCTCATCTGTTTCCACGATTGTTTTTTGGCTGACTTCTTCTCTGCATGCTTTTCAGCCAGAGCAGCTCTGCATTGCGATGAGGTCAGCAGTGCTGCAGACTCTGTTCTTCTCGATCTTGGCCTCTTCACTGGCAGCTTTCGAAGAGAGGATAAGCCATGGATGGTTTTCCCTTATACCCTCAGAGGTTGTTGAGGCAGAGAGCTGCTCCTTTTGGACTGGAGAGTGAAGGTAAGATGCGGCCGTAGTCGGGGTGTTTGGTTCTTCCGTATGCATTCATGGTTCTCTAACTTGAGGCAGATCACAATTGTGGTGGCCAACATCGTGGCCAGCGCGGGTAAACTGGACGGTCAGGTGTGGTGCGAGTGGTTGGTTTGTGGAGTTTCCATAGCGTTGTACCACCTGGTGCTGGTTATCTGTCACCACAACGGACCTATTGAGAACTTTGCTGGCTGCTATGATCTCCAACTCCCCAGGCAGGGAGGACGGCTCTGCCATGGCAGTGATCCATTTTTCCAAGGCGGAATACCACAGCCATGTAGGTAGATCAGCATTGATGGTGGGCATAATCATTGTAGTGGTCACACATGTAGTTCATCTGGCAACAGTCTGGTAGAGGTTTCGTTTTCTGCTGGAAAGTCGTCTGTTGAACAGTCTGCACTGGGTGGCTGGTGGAAAGGGAAATGTTCTCACTGGAGGCGTCAGCTGTTGTTTCTGCTCATTTGTGATAGGAGGGCTCCTCTTCTTGCTCATCTGTTACCAGTGCCCCATTCGTGGTCAGCGTCAGTGATGGCGTTGGGATCAAACGGCCACAGACCACAGGTCTTGAAGCCGTGGACGGCTCTTTCAGGCAAAGCTGTCCTCAGGAAGGCCTTTCCAGAAAGACCAGCCATGTCATAGATCGAGATCCGTCGTCCTGGATTTGACACCATCCAACTGTCAGCTTCAGCGTTGAAAGCACTCTTCAGAGGCTTGAAAACAAGGTCTGTCGAACGGTTGTAGTCTGTGCCTGCTGTGACGGGACAGAGTTAGCAGTTCTATCCTATGCTCTCGACAAAGCTCTATTGCTTCCAGAGTCTTGTGGCTATGGTGTCCGTCCAGCAGAATGAGGTGAGGGTCATGGCGAGAGCAACCAGTGACCATGGCGAAATGATAGAGCCATTTTAAGAACAGTTCAGAATCTGTCCATCCACTTCTGGTGGTGAGTCTTTCAGGACTGTGTCCACCATTCGCTTTCTAGGAAAAATAGACACAGGTGGCAGAAAGACGCCTGCTGCGCTGCAGGCACACACGACCGTCATCAAAGTTCCACGCTCAGCACTCGTGGCTTTCCCGACCTGCCACATGCCTTTCGAGGCCAATATCTTCTTGGGCTTTTACACGGTTTTTAATCCAGTCTCATCCATATTCCAAATTCAGGATGGTGTGTAATCATGATTTGCCAAGCATTCTTTGTACAGTTGAAAAAAAAAACTTGATGCACTTGAGGCTTGTTGAAACCTACAGCGCGAGCTAAGCTAGCTGCCTGAGGCTGCCGAATGCTTAGTCTATGGCGCATGAGAAAACCCTGCACCCAGTCTTGTCCTGCCGTTCGTGACTCCTTGTGGAATGGGTGGCTGATCCCCACTCTTTCCTGCGACATCAAAGGCAAGACGTTGCATGTCCCACATCTTCAGACCAGAGAGTCGTCTCTGCATGTCTAGAACGTGGGTCGTCAGCTGTGACTCCGCGTCAGACAGCAGGCCACTACAATATCTTCCAAAATTCAGCGTTCCAGGTTCAGTCATTTTGACGGTCCCTGTGACGCCGAAGAGTACGTGCAGGAACACCAAACTCTTTACTGGCTCGAACCAGGGGAATTCCCTCAGAGACGGCTTTCAGTGCTGCTCCCAAGTTGTGCTGGCTATACTTGCTCCTCTCAGATTTCCTTTGGTAGTGTCTCACCATTTTCATCTGCAAAGAAACGTATGCAACACTTCAGTATTGTCGTCACCACAAAACTAGTTCCATACAAGCATACATATCTAGACACTCAGATGCATATATTCATAGAAACACGCATGCTCAGGCATACACACATACAGACACACACAAGCATGCACACACACACACACACACACACACACACACACACACACGCACGCACGCACGCACGCACGCACGCACGCACACACACACACACACACACACACACACACACATACACTAGGTTAGGTTGTGAGGTATTTTTTCGGAAAAAAATGAAGAGCATCATTATGGGGTATACATTGTGAACAATAATGCTACCATAACTCCTTTCAGATTCATGTCTTGTTGGTTTTTACTGTATCTATAGGGGGTGTTGATAATAATAACAGTGGTCAGCAGTAAAATTAAGAGAAAAAATGTGGCCACCATTATGAAGTATTATGCATAATGAATATTCATTATTTTCTAGAGGGTACCCCATAAGCCTAGCACAGAAAATATTCGCACTTCATGTTCAGATTTAAAGTATTTGATAGTAATTGGCTCCTAGTCCTAGATCGTTTGGAACTTCGCTTCTCTTTCTTCTATGGCTGCGTTTGTTGAGCTGCCAATGAAAGCTACTTATTACCAGCTATGAGGTCAACCCTGCACTTGCAAACAATGTGATTACGGTGCTGCTATAAAATCCAAATATAGAGAGATAGAATCATTTATATCTATTTAAATATTTGGTAGTTTTGAAATTTACAAAAGTTTCATTGATATTCACAAAAGCAAAACAAAAGGAAAGCTATCCAGATAATGTTGATAGTTTCATATACCCATAGCTTTAATTGAATTATTTTCACAAATGAAATCTTATTCTTAAACTGGATGCTTTGTCTCTCAGCAGAGCTGTTTCATGTCTATAGCAGCTGTAAAGCCTTTGAAACAACAATACTTTGAGAAGTTTTACATGCGTGTATTTCTTTGCATTTTGCTATTGACATACAGAAGTAGAAAAGTCAACTTTTTAAAAAGTCAAATCAAAATAATGAGTAGTTCAGTGAGACGATGAACCGAGGTCGTAAAAGAACCCATGGCAACAAGAGTTGTACCTGGCAAAATTCTGTAGCAAACACACATCTGCAGGAAAACATATCCACAAGCATACAGGAAAAAAAAAGGGTGGCGCTGTGCTACAGCGACGCGCTGTCCCCGGGGAAAGCAGCCCGAATCTTTGTAATATTTGTTGTGTACATGTAAGCTAACTGGTATCTACGACATGTATAGGACATTTTGTAAATGTAATAAGCTTCCATGCATGTGATTCAACTTGCTTTTTATCTCAGTATGTGTATGCCTGCACACATCCACACATGTAGAAATCTGGTATTGATTATTTGACCACTCATACCATGCTACTGATATTCAAACCAGTTGTGATGCGTTTCACCGGCTGTATGTCAGTACGGCGAAACCGTACTCTTTTAGGTGTATGTGTGCAAGCTTATAAGTGCGCACGCGCGCGCGCGCACGCGTGTGTGTGTATGCGTGTGTGTGCGTGCGCACGTACGCACGCGCGGGCGTGCATGTGTGTGTGTGTTGTGTGTGTGTGTGTGTGGTGTGTGTTGTGTGTGTGTGTGTGCATGTGTGTTGTTGAAGTTCCAGTGTGTGTGCCTGAATGCACACACGTGTGTGTGTGTGTGTGTGTGTGTGTGTGTGTGTGTGTGTGTGTGTGTGTGTGTGTGTGTGTGTGTGTGTGTGGGCGCGCGCGTGTGTGGGCGTGAGTGTGTGGGCGTGCATTGTTATTGCTGTTCCTCTTGTTGAAGTTGGTGCGTGCGTGCGTGTGGGGTGTGGTGTGTGTGTGTGTGTGTGTGTGTGTGTGTGTGTGTGTGTGTGTGTGCGTGTGGCGCGCGCGCGCGCGCGCGTGCGTGCATGAGCGCGTGCGTGTATTCTTGTATGCAAACATGTGTGTGTTGGGATGTATGTGTATACATCATAGGTGCACACACACGTGTCTGTTCGCTAGTGTAAAACGGATCTGGCTGTGCTGCGGCGTTGAATGCAATGTGTGTAGTGTTGTCAGTTCATTGCTGTTTCCCACCTTTTTTGTGTCAGGAGATGAAACTGTGTTTTGAATGTTGTTCAGCATTCATTCCTGAATAAATTGTAGAGGGTGTGTGTGTGTGTGTGTGTGTGTGTGTGTGTGTGTGTGTGTGTGCGTGTGTGTGTGTGTGGTGTGGTGTGTGTGTGCGTGTGTGTTAGTGTGAGCGCGTGCGCGCGCGCGCACGCGCGCACACACATACACACACAAATGAGTGGGCACACACGTGTGGTGTTGTGTGTGTGTGTGTGTGTGTGTGTGTGTGTGTGTGTGTGTGTGTGTGTGTTGCTGTGTTTGTGTAGGTATGAACATACATGAATTGACGCATGCATACACGCGGATATATGAGAAAGAGAGGACGGGGTGGGCTTGTGGTTCACCTAAACATTGTGAGCATGAAACAGAGGGAACATATGTTCAGGAGTGGCTGACTGTGAATGCAACCAAATTTCAATACTGAGCTTCCATTCAGTGAAGAAGACACACAAATCACGCTGAGCGCTGGCCAAACACGCATGGCTATGTCTATTCATTCTGTCACGGGGAAAATGACATACTCGAGTATGTTTTCTGAGACCGCAGGATTATTATGGTGTATAGAAGTGTGTTCTTTACACACTTTGTAGTGTCAAAGCTGCAAAACACAGCCCAATAAGATCTTTAGAAATGGCTGTAATGCCGACTGTGGGAACGCACAGGCTAAGATCATCCAGAAGAGAAAGAGGTGCAAGCGACAAGCAAGTAAGATGAAAAACTCAAGAAGAGTAGACAACTGGATTTAGTTTCCCAGCCTGCTTGAATATTGAACAGCACATGCCTAAATTCCAAAATGTTTCCCTTCTCTTTTCAGTATTTTGTTCCTGACAACAATGATGAAAAGAAATTGATATGCCATACAAGTAACAAAATAAAAATGGTGTTCGTCTTCTGTTGCTTTGCAGGCAGGACGTAGAAACTATGTTTTCACTGAACGTTGTTTGGAAGGAAGAATCAGTTATTAGCAAAACCCGTTTTAAGTTAAGCAAACCCATCTCCAAGTTTAGAAGCTGGGAATTAATGATGATTATCAACTGAACGTACAAAATGTATGTATATATATATGTGCTGTATGTCTTTTTGTGCCTGACAAAGCCATGCCACTCAGGCGAATGGTTATTCCTGAATCGTTGCCTGAACAGAGACTGAAATGAAAGTCAACATCAGATTCCCTGTTTAAATCATGCATGCCCCCACCCCATCCCATTCTTATCTTTTTTAAAGACGAAGAAGCTCCGTGGTGCTATTCCATGTCATGTAAGCTTACCACTCCGAGTGAAACATGTTCTTTAGGAGTGACGAGCACTTGCATGATGCAAGACATAAACACTTTGCGGTAGATGCCAGAAACACCTTGTTCAGAGATGTCCCACCTGATGTGATCTTTGAATTTCTGACAGAGCCTTTTTTTTTCCTTTTTATCTGATCTAAAAGTTTAGGGAAGAAAGATTTTTGACGAAACTTCCGGTGTGTTTTTAGAAGGTACATTTTAAAGGGTTGTGTGAGTGAGATTTTTTTTTTTTTTTCAATGACTTGTGATGTGACTTCAACGCGGTGACAGCCCTGGCATGGCCCTTTGCGGTCGGCTGGACTTTTAGCAACATTATCTCTTATCTCACAAACCCCATACTGAACAAAGCATGTCTGACTGAATTAGCCCAGCATGTTCGAGCTCAGCCATCTAAAAGAAAATAAAGAAAGGAAAGGGGGAAAAAAAAAAGGTGGGCGTGGGGGGGGGGGGGGAGGTGCAGGGGGGGGGAGGGCTGTAACGACACAACGTGTTTCTTGGGCACTCACCACGTGTTTGCGTGCAGGAGTGGTGGACAGGAGAAGGTCTGGCTGTGATTGTTTAAGCTCGTTACCAGGAGACCTCATGAGGAGCACGATTCCCCTCTCCTACCCCCTTCCCTCTGCCCAGCTATTCCCCCCCCCCCCCCCCCCCCCCCCCCTCCTTTTGAATGTACAGGATTCAAGCTCGTTACGAGGAGACCTCATGAGGAGCGCGATTCCCCCCTCCTCCCCCTCTCCTACACCCTCGTTCTGCCCAGCTACAGCCCCCCCCCCCCCTCCCTCCTCCCTCTCCAACCATACCCTTCATACTCAAGCCGATCTGTCAACATCGTGTACAGCACGCGCTACAGTGTGCGTGTGGAAGGGTCTCGTTTTCAAACAGCACAGCTTGTGGTAGTCAGACTGCAGCAGTCCCGAGAAAAGCCTGAATTGGCATTAACTCTTTAACAACCAACCAGCGCTCAACAGCGTGCCGATTGATCTCGGGAGTATGTATTGTGTTTGCTATCTCCCCCTTCCACCCTTTTCCAACGGTTTGTCTGTCTAAAAAGATTTTTTTTTTTAAAGATATTTGAAAGAACTTCGCCAGATGACATGGACAAAACGAATAACAAGACAAAAACACGACGCGTTTCGACCTATTAGGTCTTCTTCAGGTATGATGAACAACACTCAGAATAACAACAACAACAACAACAAAATAGATAAAGAACTAGCTGTCACTTAGCTTGTCAAATTCGGCGCAAACTGAGCGTTGGACCTTATCTATCTAAGACCTTCCCGGCCGTCAATTGAAAATAAAGGTGCAGTAATTAAAATGTAGTGGCACAGAATGTTCCCGACCAACGTTAAAACATTCTCTGTTCATGTTTTCGGACCGCAAATTGACCTTTATCTTTGTATACTACTCAACGCTCGCTAAGGATTTAGATTTGGAACACACAGGTAGAAGACACTGGAGAGAGGCTTAAGTGAACGGTTTGATACTTTTTTTGTTTTTGTTTACCCTGGCCGTCGTTGGAAGCTCGTTACATACTCGCTACTGAGTTAACCCACGATGCGCTTTATCTAACCGTTCACTTCGTTAAGACCCTTTCCCACTGATCCTAATCCGATCCTTCGCGAGTGTGGAGCAGTAGAAATTCTCTTACTGACAGAGGAAAGTGACTCTGAGTGGAGCGGGGATGGGGGGGAGGGGCGGAGGGGGGGAGGGGGAACGGCGGGGGGGGGGGGGGGTGCAAATCTGGGGATGAAATGCAAATCTGGCAAAACTGGACTTACAGGGCCCCTTTCTTTCGACATTCACACACCTTCGATATAATTGAGGCTGTTGCGCGGTGTCTTTGCGTCGATCATCTAACAAAGTGTACTGAATCAGAAAGCAGCTCAACTGTGCTACAAGCACCAAAGTCGCGCACGCACACGTAGGCACATTTGAACTGATGTGGTATCAATATTACACGAAAAGAAGCTCCTATTATTCAAAAGAACGTTATGAACGGGGGTTTTATTTTTTAATTAAAAAAAATAAATAAAGAAAGGGGGAAAAAAGGGGGTGGGCGTGGGGGAGGGGGGGGATCTCTAAACTGCAGAACTACTGAAACTCTTGCCATGAGGATTCATAGAATAAGAGGTATTTCCGACAACGGCATGTTTCTGTGTCAGACGTTACTTTCTAGTAAAAAAAGAAAAAAAGAAAAAAAAGAAAAGAAAGAAAAAAAAGCAAGTTTCTTAACACGTTGCGCCTCCCATACCACCCAGGCCTATGGTACAAGATTTTTTTTCTGTCAAATGATAACATTTATTGAATAACACAAAAGTCTCTCTCTCTCTCTCTCTCTCTCTCTCTCTCTCTCTCTCTCTCTCTCTCTCTCTCTCTCTCTCTCTCTATGTGGGCCATTGGCAGTTTCTGTCCGCAAAATTGGCCTGGAAGGGGAGTAACTGATGTGGGACCAGACGTGGAGGTCGTTCTGGATTCACTCCCCTGGTCGTGAGTGGCTTTCTTTTTCCACCTGCTAATGAGTGACTGCGGACGTGGAGTTACGGAACGTTATACCAGTGTTAAGTTTTGTTGGTGTTTTTTTTTTTTTTTTTTAATTAAAAAAAAAAATATTAAAGGAGATTGGGGTAGGGGGTGGACGCAGTAATCAAGTATTTACAATTGTACGGTAGTATTTCGCGTTCAGTCGTCATACAAACAAACAAAAAACATAACCTGTTAATTTGATATTTGGAAACACGTCCGTGAAAAACACACACACACCACGCACGCACGCACGCACGCACGCACGCACACCACACACACACACACACACCACACACACACACACACACACACACAACATATATATATATATATATATATATATATATATACACACAATAAACTAATAAATTCCAAGGATAAGTACCGAGCACCATTCCAGCAACTTACAGAGCAGCTTGGTGTTGCAATGACTGCAAGAAATATTCATTTATAAACAAAGCTTGCTCTTATGTCTTAGATTATGTCTTAGACCTACCACTGCAGATATGAATGCTTATCTCCCCCTATTTCTTCAATCTAAGACATAAGAGCAAGCTTTGTTGATAATTGAATATATATATATATATATATATATATATATATATATATATATACATATTCATATATTAACTTTGATTTAACCAGAATTTTCGATAGTTTCAAAGTGAGGTGACTGCAGGCGGAAATTGAAACAAACTTGAAAGAAGATTTACTGTTCTGCCCAACGAAAGAGACAAACAAATTGCCAGGCACAACACGATGCCTTTCGACCTCTTTTGCACTTCCTCAGGCAAGCCAAACAACATGCATGACAATGAAAACAAAGAACGAACGATACATTATCTCCTCAAATTGAACAGGAAATGGATGTGGCCACATAGTGTGTATGTATTGAGAGGAAACGCAAATACACATGCAGTTGGTAAAAAACAACAACAACAAAACCAACAGTGAGGCCGAACAAGTCCTGAATTACGATTAAAATGACTCGAAGCGGATGGGGTGGGGGGAGGGGGGGGGGGTTGGAGGGGGGGGGGGGGGGGGGGGGTGGGGGGGGGGGGAAGGGGGCGATTGGGATGAAAAGATGACGTTGAAATATACATGTTAAATCCTCCACAGACAGCTATGGGCACCATTGTGTGTTCCGTAGTTTGAAGAGAACCAATGGCTTATGCTGACTAGGGTTGGGCCTCGTCGTCTGGGTAGAGAAAGCCTCATTGGTCCCAGTCTTCAGCAGTTGTCATCACAGAAGATGTGTGTATTGTCATGACTTACAGAATGTCGTATGAATAGACCAGATATGAAACGTCAGTGGATTTTTAAAGTTTTCTGGAAAAAGATAGGACTCTTTGTTATAAGAGCACTGAACGCGAGTTTTGAACGAGGAGAACTTTCAACTGTACAGAAAGAAGCAATCATTACTTGCATTCCGAAACATGATAGACCAAGACAGTATATCAAAAACTGGAGACCTATCTTGTTATTAAATGTGATTTACAAAATCGGGTCATCCTGTATTGCAAATCGTTTAACGATGGTACTACCAAAGATCATCAGTGAAGACCAAACCGGATTTATGAAAAATAGGTATATTGGGGATAACTTAAGACTGAATTATGATACAATTGCCTACTTAGATAAACATGAGTTACCAGGATTGCTGTTAAATATAGATTTTGAAAAAGCTTTTGACTCGATAAATTGGGAGTTCATGTTTAGAGTATTAAAAGCATTTGGTGTTAAAGAAGACATATGTAAATGGATAAGTACATTCTATAGAAATTCTAAATTTTGTGTTATAGTGAATGACCAGGTGTCAGAATGGTTTCAAATAACAAAAGGTTGTAGACAGGGAGACCCCATATCTCCATATCTTTTCATATTGTGTGTTGAAATATTAGCAATGACTGTCAGAGAAAACACAGATATTAAAGGCATTACGGTGAATAATGTTGAACACAAGCTGACACAGTACGCTGATGACACTGATTTTTTACTGGCAGGAGACAGAAAGTCTTTTGAAACTTGCATAGATGTACTTGACATGTTTAATTCTGTCTCAGGGCTCCATATAAACTCGGGCAAAACTAGTGTGTTTTGGCTAGGGAGTCGCAAAAACTCCACAGCTCGTTATATGGAACATTTAGGTTTAAACTGGAATCCGCCGAAATTTCGTGTGTTAGGTATTTGGTTCACTAATGATTTAAAAGGATGTCTTGAAGTTAATTACTCAGAAAAAAATTAGCAGAAGTAAAGTATCTGTTCAAAATATGGGTCAAACGTCAGATCACACCTCTTGGCAGAGTTGCAATATTAAAATCTATAATCCTTTCAAAGCTGACTCATCTCTGGCTCCTTTTACCAAACCCACCAGATATATTTTTTCAAACGTGTCAACAAATTTGTTATAAATTTATTTGGAACAGGAAACCAGACAAAATCAGTCGAAACATTTCACACAATAGTGTAAGGAATGGGGGCATTGGCCTTCCTGATTTGAAAACATTTGTCTTATCTTTGAAACTTTCATGGATTCGTAAAGCTGGGAAAACAAAACATAAATGGAAAAGTCTTTTGTTGCATAACTTTCCCAAGTGGGAACTTATTGATAAGTATGGACCAGAGTTTGTCTCAAAATTCACTAAATACAATCAGTTTTGGTCAGAAGTTCTTGAAGCATATAAGGTGTTTTACTACAAATGCATTCCTAAAAATTGTGCTGAACTTCTTGCCGAACCTTTATGCTGTAACAAGCGGTTTCAACTGGGAAGAAAATTTATTGTCTCACAAGTATTGCATAACAAAAACATATTTTGTGTTGCCCATTTCTTTGATGATAATGGGCAGTTCCTCACTTACACATGTTTCAAGGATAAGTATGATATTAATATCAATTTCCTTACTTACGCTGGTTACAGATCTGTAATACTTGACTATGCAAAAAAGTCTGGCATTAATATAAATAACAATACATACCGAAACTCATCATTGTGTTTTAAACAACTGTTTGCAGTTCACAAAGGTTGTAGATTATATTATGATATATTGATTACAAATAACGTAACGCCTAAATGCTGTGAAAAATGGGATGCCAAGCTCTCAACATCCCATGACTGGAAATCTTGTTTTGTATACGCACACAAGATACAGGATGTAAAACTCCAGTGGTTTCAGCTAAAAATAATACATAGATGTCTATGTACAAATATCATATTAGGTGTAAAATATAATGATAGATGTGACTTTTGTGGAGAGTATAAAGATAGTATTGATCATGTGTTCTGGAAGTGTCATTATGTACAATTATTCTGGAATAATCTCACTGATTTAATGAAAGAAAGATGTATGAATGCACAAAATGTGCGGCTAACAGAGTCACTGATACTATTTGGTAAAGATGCAGCAATTTCTAGTGATGTAATCTTTTATTTTATAATTCTCTTCGCAAAATACTATATATACACTTGTAAAGTACAAAACAGTTTACCACAAATAAGTGCATTTATAAGGAAACTAAGGAATCGGTATAAAATTGAAGAACACATCGCATACTTAAAATTAAACCATGTAGATTTCACTGTGAAATGGTCAGTGTGCAAACCATTATTTGTGAATGATTAACTATTTAAACATCGCTCGATCTGTATCCTATGACCCATATTCACAGACTTAAACGCTTTGTCAACTTTTAGTAACCTGTTATGCTTTGATCTCTGCACACAGACTACCTAATGTTGCAGATGAGTCTGTACATATGTCTGTTCTGACTTCATTATCTCTTTTATTGATGGTTATGTTTTTGTTTTCTGGCCAGTGTGATTTACTTTGTGACAGTACCTTGTGTCAACATATTGATTGAATGTAATCCATCCAACGTGTCCCTCTCTCTCTCTCTCTCTCTCTCTCTCTCTCTCTCTCTCTCTCTCTCGCTCTTTCTTATCTTCTCTCTTTTTCTCTGCCCTTCCCTCCACTTCTGCAAAACCTACATTTCTTTTCTTTTTTCTTTTTTTCAAATGAGAAATGTGGAATTTTTTCTTGCTTGTGTGATTGCTGAATTCTCTTTTTTCCAAAATTCTTATTGCTTATGTATGTTCTATGTTCATGTAAATGTTTGAAATGAAATTTTTAAAAAAGTATATAAAAAAAAAAAGTCAGTGAATTTTGATGCTGAGGAGTACAGGTGGAGATTTTGAAAAAAAAGAATTATTGAGAAATATAGAAGTGTGACAACAATGTTAGACCATATGTGAATAGTGGTGAAATTAACTTTTAGTTATTGTTGATTCGACAGGACGCTGACGCACGTGAGGGGTGAGAGAAGCTCACTTGTTCGTAGGATGGGCGTGTTCCCGATCTTTATGGTAGACCACGAGATGACAAACTGTGGTACAGGAGGTTAGATGAACTCTTCACTTTGGTCAAGAAATGACTGGCCGATGTTTTCCAACCTTAGGGGTTGAAGAGGAAACGTGAGATTTTTCATGACGACCAGAGAGTGGTCATCGAAGCAGCTGCAGACAGAAGTCTGCTTGAGATTTTGTATAGCGTTTATTCCCCCTACAGAAAACCTCAGCGTCCAACCCATCGCTAAAAGCCCAGCTCCTGTTAACTTGAGTCCTGCTGGTGGATCTTTTTATGAAAAAAAAAACATTCCTAAGTCAACTATTTACGTCGGAATGGAATGAAAGAGAAATGCAGGGTTTTAAGTGATGTCCACTCAAGAAAGAGGAACTTTGTTGCAAATGTTTATTTGGAATATATTCATGAAACGTGGTCAGGAAAACGTGCATTGTGCCTTTGTTTGATGTTGATTGTGATTTTGATATTCCTTTGATGTTTCCTTTACACATATACTGTTTCTTGCTAGCTGTTGTGTTTTGTTTACAGGTTGAGCATAATTTGTTATTTCAAAAGTAAATATGAAATGAGGCAGGGAACAATAAACAATAATCAACAAACAAGTAGGGTAACTCTTGCACCCAAAAGAAAACAAGTACACGCTGGAGGATGTTTCTTTGTTTGTTCTATGTGCTATGGGCTGTCATTATCTGCCAGGCGATTTGGTGTCGTAAGCAGCATTCCGTCTGGAGTTATGGGCGTGTATTTGTTTTCTTGTGGGAGGAAGAGATACCCTACTTGTTTGTTGTGTATTGGTATTTTAAATTCAGGACTCTGGTTAGGGTTTATGTTGTAATATTTCAACATATTCAGATATTTTCCGGCTGTGTTACATAACTTTAAAGTTTCATTTTTTAGCTTAGAACATAAAATTAATGATTTTTGTTCATGGAATACGTAAACATACATCTTTTTACTCCGTAGGTCACATAAGGCAGGGTAGCACAACACAAAATAAATTTCATGTTCTTTGGAACTTTTGCAAAGCGGAGAAGTTAGTTCAAGTTCACGTTTATACTTCCTATAACGATACTAATGACCAAAAAGATCAGCAATACCTAATCTGAGCTTGGTCATATCATATTTAAAATGACTGTCCATTTTACTTGATAAATCAATATATAGACCTGGACTGTCTATACAAGGCCAATCAATCACTTTCTTGAGCATAACGGGACCATTCTTGCCATCTACGATCAATTAATCTGTTGAGAAATGTCCGCGGAAATCCATTTATGTCCCCGACGTTCTATTGTAGCCAAACGTAGCCAAAACCAAGTTTTTAGAATTAGTCCTCACGTTTGAAACACATCTCTTTTTTTCTGTTGCATCCAAATCAAATAACATTATATGCTTTCCTGGGCACCCTTGTAATTGAAGGGAAATACTACTGCTCCTGTCAGACTGTGTAGTCCATATGAATTATAATGTGAATGGCAGCACGGCCACTTACGTCAGACAAAGCGTCTACAAGCTGAACAAGTATTTGCTATATCTTAAGCAAAAGAAAGAAATAGTAGGTGCATGTCTTTTTGTTTACTTTATCCCAAAAGCTGGCTGAAGGAGTAAGCGTTAAAGTCTGTTTCCCATTTTTCAAGAACACTCAAACCGCAGCCAGGAAATGAGGGAAGGGGGTAGGGGTGGAGTGAATGTCAAAGTGAAGCACTTAGATTGTCAGGGGAAAGGAAAACATAACTATCAAAACAAAGTAACCCTACCTGTAAGAGTCTATTTCTTTACACGACTATTAAAACACTCCTCAACATCAAAATTCACTTACGTTTCATAATCGAGCTATGGATATATCATATCCATTCATTCGACATTCTATAAGAATTGTTATGGCGTCATATGACGCCATATCAAAGTTAATATATGTATGTGTGTGTGTGTGTGTGTGTGTGTGTGTGTGTGTGTGTGTGTGTGTGTGTGTGTGTGTGTATGTGTGTGTAATATATAATATATTATATGTGTGTGTGTGTGTGTGTGTGTGTGTGTGTGTGTGTGTGTGTGTGTGTGTGTGTGTGTGTTCACGAACGTGTTTCCATATATCAAATTAATAGGTTATGTTTTTTTTTGTTT
Organism: Conus canariensis; assembly: GCA_033310375.1. NCBI lineage: Eukaryota > Metazoa > Mollusca > Gastropoda > Neogastropoda > Conidae > Conus > Conus canariensis. The sequence continues at coordinate 26,832,743 of CM065745.1, read as the reverse complement.
GTTTGTATGACGATTGAACTCGAAATACCGCCGTACAATTGTAAGTACTTGATTACTGCGTCCACCCCCTACCCCGATCTCCTTTGATAAATAAAAAAGAAATACACCAACAAAACTTCACACTGGTATAACGTTCCGTAATCCACGCCCGAAGTCACTCATCAGCAGGTGGAAAAAGAAAGCCATTCACGACCAGGGGAGTAAATCCAGAACACCTCCACCTCTGGTCCCACATCAGTTACTCCCCTTCCAGGCCAATTTTGCATGCGGACAGAAACTGCCAATGGCCCACATAAGAGAGAGAGAGAGAGAGAGAGAGAGAGAGAGAAGAGAGAGAGAGAGAGAGAGAGAGAGAGAGAGAGAGAGACTTTTGTGTTATTCGATAAATGTTATCATTTGACAGAAAAAAATCTTGTACCATAGGCCTGGGTGGTATGGGAGATGCAGCGTGTCAAGAAACTTGCTTTTTTTTCTTTTTTTTTCTAGATAGTGACGTCTGACACAGAAACATGCCGGGGGATTTTTCCCTCGGAGTTAAGATTGGTTCTGACTCCATTTCCCATACAGTCCTTCGAATGAGACTATAAATCGAGGTTCCGTGTGTGAACGCACGGATAACGTCTTGCACACACGTAAAATCCCATCACCAGCTTTCGGAAGAGAAGGCGTTGGTGTGGATGACACGTTACACATAGCATGTACCCTGCGTGAAAAATGGAAAGAATGAAGGAAGTAAGGAAATTGAGCGAATGATACTGAACGACATTGACTGGATGACACGGGAAACGACTGAATGAAGCGCCAGCTGGCAGCTCTTCAGTCAGCACTACCCAGGTAGGCAGCCCGTTGTGAAAACGAGTGTGGATTGTAAAGCGCTTAGAGCTTGGTCTCTAGCTGAGGATCAGCGCTATATAAGTATTCATAAATAATAACATTAATAACAATAAAAACCCACACACACACACACACACACACACACACACACACACACACACACACACACCACACACACACACACATTTCTAGTTATAAAGTACATCTCAGTTTGTGTTATCTTCTAGAAATGGCAGTTGTGTGGTATGCAAATCTGGCTGCAAGGGGTTCATGAACAAGCATGTGGTGTCGACGATTAAAAAGAATTAACACATTTTGTTTAGGTTTCCTTTTGTCGTCAAAATACATGGAACTACTGAAAACACACACACACACACACACACACACACACACACACACACACACACACACACACACACACACACACACACAGCTGGAATCAGTGGACACCGCCGGAATGACATGGCAGCAGCAGGGTATCTCCTCTTGTGGGTGACCTCATGACGGTTTACGGACTGAACTGGTTGGATTTTAACAGCACATTTCTAGATGAGGCGTATGGGGAATGAGCAGTGTAGGAGGCATGCCACTGGGGATGGAGAGAGTAACAATTGTGAGGAGGGGTTGGATAGGCATGGTGCATAAAACAAAGGAACATATAAGACCTATATTGACAGGAAAGTTTCACCATATATATTGTTATGATGAAATTAAACCAGCATTTGACTCCATCCATTTCAACAATTTAGATTCTTTGACTTTCTTTCGCTTTTCTGCCATGGTGTTGAAAGTATACATAAAGGGATTGATACCCGAATTCAAAGGTAAAACAAATATTGCCAGGGCGACATTCACTTCTCCAGATATAGAAACACCACCCAGTGCCAATATTCCGCACAGCCCAATAGGAAACCAGCACATGAAGTCTGTCAGTGCAATGGTGATCAACCGACGAGCTATGGTCATGTCTTGTGATATTTGTGTCGTGTCCTCTTTTAATGCATTTTTCTGTACTGACCAGTAGACAAATGCCTGGCCAACAGAAATCAATAAGAACAGAACAAAATTGAAGACAATCAACACGCTGAAAGAATAGAGTTTTCCTTTGAACTCTTGTCTCGTGACTGGCAGAGGAATACAGATACCTGTCTGGCTGTAAAACTCCCAGTGTGATGTCACAGGGAGTAAAGGCATCAATGCCAGACACCAGCCAATCGCCCAGATCAAGAGACAGACCGTGATGGCCGATGTTCTTTCAAATCTCAAGGTACTGAATGGAAAGCACAAGGCAATAAAGCGATCCAAAGTGATCAGGCAGATGATCAGAGCCGACACCTCGCTGGACATTAAAGACAGAAATCCAGCCACCTTACAGAGCACACTGCTCTTCCATGCATCATCATGATGGAGATATCTGCCACGGAACGTTTCGTCAGCGATTCCTATGATGGTTATGTAAAAACCCATCAGAAAGTCAGCCATCGTGAGGTTGGTGACGAACACACTGAAGCCACTTGAAGAAGTCATGCTCCTTACAAACAAACGAGCAAAGAAACAGAAGACGTTACCAGTAATTGCCAGACAAGCCATCAGCCATAGAAATCCTCGGTATGTCCATGACTGCAATAAATCTTCACACGAAGAAATTTCGTCTTTTGGGGCATGACAATGTGAAGAATCAAAGTTATAAGGAAGTATATCTACACAACATAACTTATAGTTTTTCGTCGAGATGAAACTCAGATAGAGAAGGCCTTTGAAGATGTCAGGTGGAAATGATTTCACAGGACTGCCCTTCATGTGTACCTCACTCAACAGGGGTAGGAACTGAACCCCTGTTCCGGTGACAGTATGGATGGTAGTGAAAGTCAAGTTCAATTTCTGCAAGGCAGGAAAATGCCACAGACTTTCGAAATCAAGCACAGTCAGTGTTATGTATGACAGATCGATCATTGCAAGCGCACTGTTTTGGATTCTAATGGAAGCAATGTTGCTTCCAACATGGCTAATTGACATGATAGGATTCTCGGACAAGGATAATGACTGCAGATTTTCTAAATGAAGAAAAGAAGTCATGTTTACATGCTGTAGCTTGTTGCTACTAAGATCAAGAATCCTCAAATTCCTTAATGTTATTTCAGGAACGTTGGTTAGATGACACATGGCAAGAACTAGATGTATAAGATAGATGTTACTCCTCATGTCGGTCATCGTCATGCCAGAGCCAGTGGCGTCCAGAGATCTGATGTCAGGGAAGCGCTCTGCATGGAAACTTTCTGGACATAAAAATGTGTGAACTTGGCAAAAGCAACCCACAGGACACGTCACATCACACCACAGTTCGTCATCATACAATGGACAGTGAGGCCAGCCATCACACATGTTGTCACTATGTACACATATCTTTGAAAGCCTGCATTGATAAAATCCTGGACACGTCAATTTCTCACATTCCTGCTCGTCTTGGTGATCCATACAATCATACATTCCATTGCATCGTGTGTAAACCGGCAGACAGTCATTGTATTCGCCTTGACAACGATAGTGGCTGTCAGGACACGACTCGTTGGAACCCATTCGTGTTATGATGAAATGCCTGTTGCCGTCAAAATTGACTAGAGCAGGTGGTGGAAAACGATGAAAACGTTGGCTAGTCTTTACCTCTTGAATTTTGAATCTCTCACACTGGTTTTCATCGGATTCATCCGGACAGTGAGACACTTGATCACACATGTTGTCATAGGGTACACACCGACCATCCGTGCATGCAAACGTTCTTGCGCAAAGTGGCTGGTGACAAAACGATTCATCACTAGAATCTAGACAGTCAGCGCTGAAATCACAAACCAGACTGTATGCCATGTAGCTGATGCCATCATTGCATGTAAATGTAGGAGATAAAGTGGAAGGACCGGTTGAATTCAAGACATCATAATGTAAATTCGGATAAGAGTAATGACAATGGGATGTGTGCGTCTGACTACACACAGCAAGTTCTTGGGAGCCACATAAAAGAAATGTGTATGTGATATGACCATCACGGCACATAGTCATATAGTTTAGTCCTCTTGGTAAAAGAAAACGTTTTTTGTCCAAGAAAATTCCATTTTGATGACGAAAGTTTTCTTCGGTTTTGTTCGTCCTGACCTCACACAGTGGTATGCCATGACGACAAGACTCCGTTCTAACCGACATTCCTTCCAAGTCTAGTTCAAGACAAGTGATTTCACCGGTATCCGTTGTTATAGCATGTTGTTCAGCAATGTGTAAAGTATGATAGAAGACTCTTTTCTTATTATGCGCACTATGCTTATACAAATTAGGCAATGAGAGATCATTCAAAAACAAATCCGTTGAGAGTCCATGCATGTACCAAAATCTGCCTGATTTACTGGCTATGGTACAATATGGATCATACACACATGTAGGAAAATTCAACATGCCCCCTACACTATCCAGACATGGATCATCTTTTGTTTTGGCTTTATACAGATCCCAAAGAAATGTGTAACAATTGTCACACAATGCTACCATTCCCTTGCAGTCCGCACTGCTGTAGGGGCAGTGTTCTGTTTCGTCTCGTCCATCTTCACACTCTGTCTTCAGGTTGCAGTCCAGGTGGTGCTGAAAGCTGGAATAGTGTTCCACTGAACAGTTGACCAACCCACTGGACAGCTTGTTGGGCGCTCTATCTTCAGGGAAAAAGGAAAAGTAAAACTGAAAGCATGTTGTGTCATTCATGCAATCGAAAGCTCCAATATAAACTTTGAATTTTCCGGCCTGTAACTTGTGTATACTGGCAAAATTAGCGAGTTCACTTTCTGTTTTCCAATGCACAGGAATTCCTGGGAGTATCACGCTGATGTGGACATCTTTCGGGGTTGGTGTTGGCAGCCTGACATTGTACACGAGCGTATGCCCGGCTGGTACAGGTACGTTCATCGATCGACGACTGATTTTACTACCATTTGCTATTGTCTTCATCGTGATATACCCAGATGTCGGCGAGGTCGTGATCAGAGCCATGCTGGTTCTAAATACTGTGAATTGATATCGATTGAAGACATAGAAATTAGTCATGATAGACCTGTCTATATGTGCAGGGAAGTGGGGGAAGTAGGGGGAACTCTGAACTCATGGGTTTTCTTATCTTGTACGGAGAGAACTGACCCTCCTTTCCCTCCTGCCTTGTCACTGCAGTTCCTGAAAGTGTCGGAATCCACACCTTACCTTCCATTTTTCCCGTTCCGAACCCAGCTGGCCTCCGCCCCCCACCCACAGGGACAGAGATAAGAAGATCTCTAATACTCCCAAAGATCCTCCAGACACACAGAGAAAGCCTTTACACGAAAGCAAAAGCTTTGAGATTTCAAGTCAGAAATAGGACCCCTCCCCACTTAACCCCCACCCCAGCTCCCCCCTCTCCCCCTTCCCCCTTCTAAAACAAAAAAAAAATACTTCAATAGAGAAGAACCCCCGTTTTCATCAACATGTCCTGGCAGTTTGCTGTACATGTGGAAGGACCACTTTGTGTATGCCACTGTCCAGTACGCGTTCAAGAAGACCGAACGGCTGTTCACACTCTTACGGTTGTACCAGCTGCGTATAATCAAGGTAAAAAGTTTGTGTGTGAAGAGTGCAGCAACTACCCGCTCAATCCCAAATGTTTCGTCCAAACTGACAGGATCTATCAGCAGCAGTGAGAGACACAGGTGTTGGCATCACATTAGTGGGTGAACAGCCAGTACCAGAACAATGCTGTATAATCACATCAGACCACTCACTCTATCATTCTCCTGTTATTGGCAGACTTGTCCCAGCATAACAAGATAAGAGTAGAGACCTGGCCTGCCGACACATCGACGAGCTCTCCGGATCTGTGGAGGGCCTTCGCCATACAGCAACCTTCGTCGGTGCCTCTGGGATTCCTGTCTGAGTGTACGAAGAAAAATAAGAAATACTTTTCACAACAATGACACTGGAGAACCTCACTGTGTTGGCACACCAGGCGGTTCATGCCCAATGCACGTCATTGTCAACTTCCGTTGATCTGGACACACGCGATGATGCTAACGAATAACAAAGAAGCCAGCCCCCCCCCCCCCCCCCCCCCCCCCAAAAAAAAAAAAAAAAAAGAAAGAAAGAAAAAAGACGGCAAACGATGTTGGTACGGTTTGGGTCCGATAGTCCGACACTTCACGATTCCGACGTTTCGATTGTTCGACAAATCACGATTCCGACGTTTCGACAATCCGACAATTTTGTCGGACCAACGAAACTTGTTTTGTAATGTTATATTTTGTGCCAATAGTTCGACACATC
>CM065745.1:26811587-26821587 GCA_033310375.1 Conus canariensis | reverse complement strand
TCACTTGATTTGAGTCAAGGGGCACCTAGACATGAAAAATCACGGAGGTGATCAAGCACAACCCTGGTACATTTTGCATAATGGCCGATTCAAATATGGCCGCCACCGGCCGCGGTGAAAATCCTAACTATTGTGTTTTTGACAGTATCTACACTTGTAATACCTCTAATCCAACTGATTTTGATATGCTGAGTTCATTTCTGGTATAATTTTGTCCATTTTGGGTCATATTGGCCTTCAAATGCCATGGTCAAGGTAATTTTCTTATACCGATGACCTTATCCGTAACCTGTGATGATTTTTAGCAATAATCACAGATGTAGTACATCTAAATTTAATTAATTCTAATACGTGGGAGTCAGGTTTAAATAGTTTTGGCTGCTGAAAATAAAACTGGCCTTTATATTGCCAAACATAGCCAAAAATTGAGAATGGCCATAACATTCTAAGAAGTCTTTACAGTGTTTCAGGGTTCTGTGGAGTTCCGGAGTCTCTGAAGTGCTGAGCCAGAGCACCCTGCCACACCTAACGCCACAAACATGAACTTATCTGCCCCCAAAGCAGATGCTGTGATGTTCAATCCGAAGGCATGCATTATCTGTCAAGAAGATAACAAATTGCCTGTAACTAGTGAGCAGGCAGGACGTACCAAAATGAAACGCGCTGCTGAAATACGAGATGATGTTTTGCAAAGCGAATAAAAAGTATTGCAGTGGGGGATGAAGAGGCCACTGATTGTAGCATGTTTGTTTACCACAACACCAACAAATGCTACAAGTCCTACACACATTCTACACTGCTCAAACGTATCGAGAAGAAGCGTGCATGTGTTGAAGACGCTGATACGGTGTGCGAGTCAGAAATCGAAGCTTCTACAAGTGCTGGATCGAGGAAAACCCTGCGCAGAAGTGTTGTACCTTGTGCGCCTCCAAGCTGTGACAGAGATCCAAGAACACTGCCCTGTGTTATATGTGGGAACTTAAAAACCAAAGGATGTCGTGCGAAGTACAGAATCTGCGAGTATGGTAGTGCTAAGAAACTCATTGAAGCTGCAAAGCATTACCAAGATGAAGTTTTCACACGAATTGCAGATCGACTGGGGGACAACGAAGGTGGCTGTGTGAAATCAGTCATCTCTGCAGACTTGTATTGCCACCACCTTTGTCGTCAGAACTACATGCGTAAATATGAACGTGATGTGAAACCTGAAGCACCAGAGAAACCAGTCATCACCAACATGAAGTATGTTCTCTTCACTCGCGCCCTCCCTTATATTGACAATATGTTGGAAAAGAGAGAGTGTTGCACTGTAAGTGACATTGTAGAGTTTGCATCCGGCCTGTTGGAAGAAGGTGAGGTGCTTTCAAAACCCTTCCGAAACCGTGATATGAGACAGCTGATCAACTCCCATTACGGAGAGTCTGTCACATTCTCTCCAAACAGTAGGGTAAATGAATCTGACATTTTCTTTTCATCTGACATCAATGCTGCTGAGCTAGCTGTCAAGCTCAAGAACCAGGACATAATGAGAGAGGCTGGCACCAAGTTGAGAGAAGCGCTCGTGGACGTTGATTTTGGTCTTCAGGACAGCTTCTGTGACAGCACTGACTTGAAGGCGTCATGGGAGAAAACAATGATGCCAGAGCCTCTCCTCGGCTTCTTTGCTGCTCTGTTCAAGGTCCCAAAGCACAAGCTGTTCCGGAGCAGTGCGACAGAGCTAGACGAGCTCATCCAGCCCCTTGAGAGCGAGGAAGACGAGCCAGTAGAACAGCTTCCACAGTAACAACAGCCCACACAGGAACAACAGGAGAACTGGGTGAGAGATCACAGAAGTACACAGCTGCACTGTCTGTTCCTAATTCTCTTGTACAACCTTCACAGTGGGATGAAGCGTACTCCACTGCATATGATGCTTGGCCATGCCCTCTACGCAAGAGATCGCAGCAAGAGCCTTCTCACAGCCTTCAACAGGATTGGCGCCAGTGCTAATTACCAGACAATCAGATCTGCCCGCAGTCTCCTGGCTAGTTATGCAGTGAAATGCTCAGACGACGGAGAAACACCCATGCCCAGTACATTCACCAGGTAGGATTACGCTATGGGAGGCATGGACAACTCGGACTATGCAGACAAGTCATCACTCTCCGGAACTGAGAGTTCACACTATGCAGCTTTGGTGCTGTTCCAAGATGCCACAGTGAGCAAGCCCCTTCAGAAGCCTTCAGTATCAAGTACAAGACTGAGCCGTGCTGAGCCAGTTCTGCGAACAAAGCTGCCATGTCAAGAGGTGCCTCCCATGCCAAACCAGCACTTCGACCTGCCCTGCCGCTACACATGCTATTGCGTCCTGAAAACAAGGAACTGACGCTACTCGACATGCAGACTGCCCGAAATGTAGCAAACAAGAGGGAATTCTTGATCAGTTTGATCCGCCTGGGTGACTCGGAAGGAGACTCTCCTCAAATCTGGGCCGCCGTGCACACACTTGTCTCTTCTGCAGTAGTGCCAATGATGCGTGTTGGCTTCCTTCCCGTTGTACCAAGACCCATTACTGAGCGTGCTACAGTCAGACACTGTCTCACAAACTCAAAGTTGTCGCAGACAGCTGAATCAAGCATCAATGGCAGTTTGGTGCGATGAAGGCGTGTTTGCTGTGGCCGCAGATGTTTACCTGCATGAGACAGAACAGTTCAAGGATCTGCTCCTCTGCTTGGGACCCTTCCACTGGACTCGCATTCTGCTCAGGTGCCAGGGCAAACTGCTTCGAGGTTCTGGCCTAGACGACGCACTGGTTGAATGTGGCGTGTTTGGACGTGGCGTGATCGAGTCGGCCTTGAATGGCAGCCATTATGTCCGAGCTCTCACTGGAATGCTGATTGTGGAGGACCTGATCCGGTCGCTCCAGTGGCAGATGTTCTGGCAACACAAAGACAAAACTGCATATCCAGAGCTAGAGCAGGTGCAGGCTCTGCAAACTTCACTTGCTGCAAACACGCCTTGTCCAGAGGAGTTCGAGACCCTGAGTGGACAAGTTGAGAAGTTGCATCAGGACTTTGTGGAGTTTGAGAAGGAGTGCGAGGCCAAGTCTGAGCTCTGCCAATTCTTTGGTGTTTGGCTGCGGATGGTCGCCGTCATCAAAAACGCTGTTGTCTCCGACAGAGAAGGAAACTGGGATCTGTATGTAGCTACTGTCGAGGACTCTATGCCGATCTTTGCAGAATTGGACTGCATCAGTTACCTGCGTTATAGCTCGTGGTATCTTGAGCAAATCAAGGTGCTAGAGTTCACACATCCTGAGCTCTATCGGCGTTTTTCTACGGGCCAGTGGGTTGTTCAGGATCGTCCAGGCTGGTTCTGTGCTGTCGGAGGTGACATGAAGGTTGAGCAGACCATCCAGCGAGTGTCCACGGGTCCTGGAGGTCACTATGTAGTGGGAGCTACACGAAATGCCGGTTCTGTGGCAGAATTTGAACTCTTGTTCCACGAGATTGGGTGTATAACTAATCTCCTCAACCAGCTCACCACCAACCATCCCATGAACCACACAGAATGCCATCTTCGGCATGCACTGAGCTCTACTCGCCGTGTCACATTCAATCAAAATGTGGATTAGCTGCTGGACTTTGTTATGGAAGGACAGAATCCTTACTCGGTGGTGGTTCAAGAACCCGTGCCACTGCATCACCTGCTGACCAAGCTGGCTGTTGACCGACAAGTGGCTGAGCGTCTGCTTAAGTGTCTCGAGAATGGCGAGCGTGTCTACCAGTCATACAGGCAGGAGGTGCTGGTCGAGAAGACCAAGAAAATGAGTGCAACCGTATCAAAGAGGAAGCTGCCCCAGTTCAACGAACAGCCACAGAAAACACCAGCCACCATTCTCAAAGAAAAGAAGGATCTGTCATCCAAGGACGTTGCGGAGGCACAGAGAACCATGGACATTGCAAAGGAGCGTGGCATGGACATCAAGCAGATACTTGCTCACGATCTGCTGCCAGTGACTCCATTGATGGTGATCTTCCCGCTCACGTCAGCAAGTCAACACTTGTTGGTGAAATTGAATCTGAACTGGACCTCACACAATGGAATCTGATGTCTCTTCTTCCCACTCATGTTGTGGTAGACTTCATGTCAAAGATGCGACAGATGCCGCTAGCAGAATTCTCTACCCTCGGTGCTGTAGTCACTGCAGTCATCACATCAGCCACAAGCCTCTGCCATGAGTCGGACTACATTCACCTGGTGTTAGATTCATACGTTGAACTTTCCCTGAAAGGAGGAGAGCGCATGAGGCGAGCTGATGTGACGCCCATTGACATTATTGGCATGAACGCAGACACACCCATCCCTCGACAGCTTGACAAGTTCTGGGCATCTGAGAAGAACAAACAGAATCTTCAGCTGCTGGTTCGAGATATGGTGAGCAATCGAGCTGAAGGAAATCCTGTCATCATCGCCAGCTCTGTCGTCTCTGATGATGAGGTGCTTCCAGCCAAAGCAGCTGGCGGTGAAGAAATCCCAGACCTGCACAGCTGGTTTGAAGAGGCAGACGCCAGACTGGTGGTACACGTGGAGTGGGTCGTTCGTGTCAAACAGTGCAAGAGAGTTATAGTAGTTTCCAACGACACGAACACTTTCGCACTACTGCTTCACTACACCCCTCAGTTCCAAGCGCTGGGGTTGAAGGAAATCTGGCAGCAGTTTGGCACAGGTGAGAAGCGGCGGATGCTTCCACTGCACCAAGCAGTTTCTAGGCTTGGAGCCCCGCTGGCCAAGTCAGTGATCAAAGCACACATACTGACTGGAGATGACTGTATGAGTAAGGTAGGGACGAAGCACGCTGCTATGGCCGCTGACCCTGTACAGCATCTGACGAACTTTGGAGAGACAGATAGCTTGTCAGAGCAAGATGAAGCTCTGGCGGAAATGTACCTTGTACATGTCTGGGCGGGTGTCAGATCAACAACAACTGCTGAAACGTTCAGCCAGCTCGAGTGGAGAACTACAGCAGTGCTACAGCTGGAATTGACTCTCTCCCACCCACAAGCAGTGTCATCAGAGGCCACATCCACAGAGGAGCCTTTCTGGTGCACAAAGCATGCCATCTGCTTGGGGCGGCCAGTCAACAACGTGAGGACTACCTAGAACCACTAGAACATGGGTGGGAGCAACATTTTGGCACCCTGTTGCCATCTAAATGCATGAACCCCTTGCCACCCACTTTGCTCACAATATGCAAGTGCGCAGGCAAGTGTGACACTCGACGGTGTGGGTGCTGTTCTGCTGGAGTTTGCTGCGTCACATTCTGCCATGGAAAAGCAGATAAGTCTCTATGTTCCAATCAGTGATGGAAAGAGACAACTGCAGTTGCATCGAGCATGTTTGTTGCATACTTGAGAACTTTTTCTGTTTCTGTTGGGATGTGTCATTGACCACACAATACAGAAAAAAAAGTGAAAAAGCAGCAAAGACAGTTTTAGTTGAATAGGTAAAAATGGCGTTCACTTGTGAATTCAAGATCAGAATGACTTATATCTTTAACAGTGAATCATACAGTGAAAATGCATGTCAGAATTAGTAGCATTATGTATAGGAGCCTTGTTGTTACTGCTAGAATATAACCAGGTTACGGTCAAGACCGTCGGTATAAGAACATTACCTTGACCATGGCATTTGAAGGTCAAGATGACCCAAAATGGACAAAATAATAGCAGAAATGAACTCAGCACACCAAAATCAGTTGGATTAGACGTGTTACAAGTGTATATATTGTCAAAAACACAAAAGTTAGGATTTTCACCGCGGCGGGTGGCGGCCATATTTAAATCGGCCATTACGCAAAATGTACCAGGGTGGTGCCCGATCACCTCCGTGATTTTTCATGTCTAGGTGCCCCTTGACTCGAATCAAGTGAGAAATTCTCCTAACACCATAATGTACACGGGACTTATAGCCAGGTACAGGACTAAAAGAGACATTTTGCACATGAATGCTTCTACCAGATTGATGTTAATATTAGATGTTGATGTCTTACTCATGTACAGACAACTCTCTCTCTCTCTCTGTCTCTTCCCCCCCCCCCTCTCTCCTCTCTCTCTCTCTCTCTCTCTCTCTCTCTCTCTCTCTCTCTCTCTCTCTCTCTCTCTCTCTTTCTCTGTGCCTCTTATTACTCTTCCTTTTTCGGCAATCAGACATACGCAAACACATGCGCGCACGCCGCTCGGGCGAGCACACGCACACACACACGCGCACGCACGCGCACACACACACCACACACACACACACACACACACACACACACACACACACACACACACACACACACATACACACCAGTCTGTATATCGGCTGTATATGTAAGAATGAAAGGTGTGTCCTTTCTATGCGGATACGAGTTAACTGTTGTTTAGTATATATTTCTTCGAAGTTGCTACACATTTCGTTCACCAGATGTGGTCTTTGATTGCATATATTTCATCTTCATATAGACTTTTTTTATAGCAATTTTTTTTCTTTCTTGTTTAATAATGTGTGTTTGCATATCTTTGGTTGATATGAGAAAGAAGGGCACTCGTGGATATTGTTGCTCTCTCGAAAAAGTAGGTTGCGCTGATTATGTGTTAATACGACGTGACAAGAATGAGTAACTTAAGCATATCCTCTTTAAACTGCCAGGGGTTAGGAAACTTTCAAAAACGAAGAGACGTGTTCCAGTTTCTTATGCAAAAACAACATTCAGTTTACTTTCTACAGGATACACATTTCATAAAAAATATTGAAAAACAAGTAAGGGCAGAATGGGGCTATGAATGTGTGTTTTCATCTTACAATTCGAGATCAAGGGGAGTTGCTATATTGCTAAATAATAATTTTGATTTCAAAATAAAGAAAACAGTCACGGATAGACACGGAAACTACGTTATACTTATTCTGAACACGTTAGACACTGAAATTGTGCTGGTAAATATTTATGGACCAAACAGCGACAGTCCCACTTTTTTTTGAAGAAATTCAAACAAAAATCAAGGAGACTGGTATTTCGAACATCGTAATTGGTGGAGACTGGAATCTAGTGATTAATCCTAGCTTGGACTATTACAATTATAAATCTGTAAATAATGCAAAAGCCAGAGAAATGGTATTAAACATGATCAGTGAATTAGAATTGGTCGATATCTGGAGAGAATTAAATCCTGAAATTCTAAGATATACCTGGAGAAGATCCAACCCCATACAGCAAAGTCGATTGGATTTTTTTCTAATATCAGATACACTTACTGGTAATATTAGAGACGCAGAAATCCTTTGGGGTTACAGAAGTGACCACTCGTTGATCAAATTAAACATAGCACTAAATACCGAACAGAAAAGAAAAACATTCTGGAAATTTAACGCTTCGCTACTTAGGGATGCCAATTATGTAAATTTAGTGAACCAAACTATAAATGATGTCAAGGAACAATATGCTACATCACCGTATGACAGGCAGAACTTAAGCAAGATACCCAATAATGAAATACAATTTATGATAAGTGATAGGTTATTTTTAGAAGTTCTGATCATGGAAATAAGATCAAAAACGATTACGTTTAGTATCAATAAGAAAAGAGAACAAATGAACGCCGAAAACTGCTTAGAAAAGGAAATACAAGATTTGGAAAGAGAAAAACCCACGCATATTAATGCTATTAATTTACAAAGAAAGAAAGATGAGCTTGCTCAGTTACGTAAAACAAAAGTAGATGGGATCATTCTCAGATCCAGAGCAAGATGGGCTTCACAGGGTGAAAAAGTAACTAAGTATTTTTGTAACCTGGAACAAAGACATTTTGTTAGCAAACAGATGTTGAAATTAGTTACAGATCAAGGAAATGTTTTGGTAGAAACAGATGAAATATTAGAAGAGACCAGGTCATACTACGAGCATTTGTACAAGGAAAGAGAAGTAAAAGATATTGAAATTAGCAGGTATATTTAAAATCTGCCACAACTAAATGAAGACGAAGCAGAACATTTAGAAGGCATGATTACCATCCAAGAAGCATCAGAAGCCCTGAAAAATATGCAGAATGATAAAAGTCCTGGTACAGATGGGATGACAGTTAATTTCTTTAAGTTCTTTTGGAAACAGATAGGAGAGTTTGTAATAAGATCATTAAATGAAGGCTTTATAAATAAAGAGATGTCTGTGTCTCAAAAGAAGGATTAATAACGTGTCTACCAAAAGCTGATAAATCAAGAGAGTTTTTAAGAAACTGGAGACCAATTTCATTGTTAAATGTTTCGTATAAGATAGGTGCCACCTGTATAGCGAATAGAATTAAGACTGTTTTACATAAACTAATTAATGAAGACCAGACGGGTTTTGTTCCAGGATGATACATTGGAGAAAATATAAGAACCTTGTATGACATAATGTTTTATCTGGAACAAAATTCTCTTCCTGGTTTACTGGTATCAATTGACTATGAGAAGGCGTTTGATTCGATAAACTGGACATATATGAATAAGATACTTAAAGCTTTTGGGTTTGGGGAAGGTATATGCTGCTGGGTTTCGACATTTTATAAAAACATAAGATCCTATGTAGTTGTGAATGGGAAAGTATCTAAGAGTTTTGAAATAGAAAGAGGTTGTCGTCAGGGTGATCCCATTTCACCATATCTATTTGTTTTGTGTGCAGAAATTTTAGCATGTAAAATCAGGGAAGACGAGAGAATAAAAGGCATTGAAATACTCAATACGATGTTTAAAATCAGGCCAATTTGCAGATGATACAGTGTTTACATTAGAAGGGGATAGGGTTTCGTATGAAAATCTGTTTAAAACTCTTAAAGAGTTTGAAGAAATTTCAGGACTAAAACTCAATTATGAAAAAACTGTAAACGTATGGCTAGGAAAACTAAAAAACTCAAAATGTGAGTATCTTTCTGAAAAGAAAATGAAATGGAATCCACCAAAATATAGGATACTAGGTATTTGGTTCACAGGAGACTTATCAAAAATGACAGAAATCAACACAGCAGATAAATTTATTGAAGTCAAACAATTGTTTAAAGTTTGGTCAAAACGTATATGTACACCCTAGGCAGGATTGCAGTACTGAAGTCCATGATTCTTTCAAAACTCATATACCTATGGATTCTGTTGCCTAATCCTCCAGAAGATGTAATAAATCAGCTTCAGAAAACATGTTTTGAATTTACATGGAATAAAAAAAAACTGACAAGATCAAAAAGAAATATGCAGTACTTCCTGTTGAAAATGGAGGTATAGGTGTTCCACATTTAAGCAAATATATACAAGCTTTAAAACTGACCTGGTTAAAAAGAATATACACGACAAATTCAAAATGGAAAACGATATTAAGTGCTACGTTCCCAGAAATAGATTCATTTGACGTCTACGGACCTAGAAAATTCCTCAGCAAAAACATCAGTAAATTTTGGAAAGATGTTTTCACTTCGTATGTTGATTTTGCGGATCAGGTATTTTTAAACAATTCGAATGAGGTGTTAGCAGAGCCTTTATTCTGTAATGATAAGTTTAGAGTTGGTAATGACGTCATTAACTTTAAAAACTGGATAGCAAAACAGATATTCCTAGTTAAAGATGTTGTAAATCAAGATGGAAGTTTTCTCGATTATAAAACTTTTTCTGAAAAATATGATATCACTGTAAATTATCTCGAATTCATGGGCTGTATATCATCAATAAAAAGGTATTTAAGAAGTAGAAATATTAAAGTAACGATCAATAGCTGTAATCTAAGAACGAAAGCACTACAAATAATATCAAGCGTTAAAAAGGGATCGAAACCTTTTTACAGCACTCTCGTTGAAAAAATAACAATATTTGACATAAGCTCCTTTGTAAAATGGGAAGATAAATTAAAAATTTTGGTAGATTGGGAAACAACAATGAAACAAGTGAAAAAAATTAAAGAAATCAAATTAAAATGGTTCCAAATAAGAATTTGTCACAATATTTTGGTTACAAATTG
>CM065745.1:26801587-26804087 GCA_033310375.1 Conus canariensis | reverse complement strand
CAACAATATAAAAATACTGTAATGGAACTGCCGCTCTCTCTATTCTAATATTGACTGCTTACGTCAATTTTTAGTGTCATCTGACAGCCACGTTCTGTTATTCCAGTCTGTTAATATCAGTAGAACAAACTACCAAGATTGGAACAGTACTACTATCCACCAGTAGTAGATACAGATAAAAATGGTGACAGAGTAAATGTGCTATCTATATTCACACAGGACTACAGTATCGTGACAATCATCTGTGCCTAGTGGATTACATGGGATTTTTTCATGTGCTGTAACTGTCAAGTTTTCGGACTCCTTAAAAGTAAAAACTGCTTCTGTATATTTACCTAAGGGTCCAGATGAAGCTAATACTGAATGGATGAAAAACATCAAGAATGATAATGGTAAATGGTAGTAGGAGGGGATTTTAATGCCCATTCTCCTTTCTGGGAAAAAGGGTCCACACAGGTCAGTAGTAATGGGTTTGTGGGAAATGTTGTAGACTCAACTTTATGTTTACTCAATGACGATTCTTATATCAGAGTTCCTGATGTATCTCACATAGACCTACTGCTATTGATTTAACTATTGTTTCACCTGAAATGGGTTTGTCGTGTGCATGGGAATCGTACAGTGAAACTCTTGGGAGTGATCACATACCAATCATCATTGCAGTTAATCAGTCCC
Source organism: Conus canariensis (assembly GCA_033310375.1). Taxonomy (NCBI): domain Eukaryota; kingdom Metazoa; phylum Mollusca; class Gastropoda; order Neogastropoda; family Conidae; genus Conus; species Conus canariensis. The sequence continues at coordinate 26,803,412 of CM065745.1, read as the reverse complement.
CAAATTCTGAAGACACAAAACCTGATGATGCAATACCAAGATTTGATTATAAAAATGCCAAATGGTCTCAATCTTACAATACACTTAAAGATCTAGACATAAGCTTGTCCCTAGATGATGATATTCATACAATGTATGACACGTTTTGTACTTCTGTTCTAAAAGTGTCTGGTTTATGTATTCCTAAATTAAAGTATCAGGAATCTAAAGGGGTAAACATATTGGTAATGTTTGGTGGACTGAAGATTGCAATAAGGCAGTTAAAGAGAAAAAAAAACGGTTATTCAAGGAATACGTGCACACTAAGAAAAGTCAAGGTAAGAAAACGGTAGATGACCAGCCGCCGTGGCGAAGTGGTTAGCGTCGCGGACTCCCGGCTGGGAGTGGGTCATCTGAAGTCATGGTTTTTCTGCCCCGACCGGCTCCTACCCAGAGTTGAGTTGCTGCGGACTCAGTTGGGAAGACTGGGACCACACAGTCGAGTTTCATCCACTTAAAGGATGCGTTTCTGAGAGTGTTGCTCAAATTTCCTGACCAACACTGCAGGTGCCTGTATCTCTCGGGCCTGGTTGACGCCGGATATATTATGAAAGGAAGCGTAGAGTACAGCCCTGTCATGTAGTCTCAGACCGAAATGGAAATCCGTAGCATCATCTTAATCATCCTCATTCTCATCCATCAGCATAAAAAAAATGTCTGAATTCTGTGGCCCTTCATGCCCTGCTCTCATGGTGACCTCAATTTCGATGTCCTCTCCACGTCTATGCCCTTGGTTTGGTTCCGTCGGGGTCACCGGTGTCGGCGAGTCCATGGGGGCTGTCGTTGGACGGACGTGGTGGCGCCCTCCGGGGGGATGGCTCACTCACGCCGGCTCCGCGACTAAGCAATTATTGTCGTCAGTAGGGGGCTTAGTAGGTGGTGTCCTGCGTATGTTAGATCAGAACAGGCGCCACTGAACACCACCGAAGTGACTCGGCAGCAGTGCAGTGTCTCCTCCGGTGGGTTGCCTCTTGACGACTTGACATTGACTGTTCCCTGTGGATTGCCGGTGCCGGGGCTGCGGCGGGGCTGACCGGGCTGTGGCTGTGGACGGGGTGTCGGAATGACCGGCGTGGGTGCATTGCCTCTGAGGTGGCACAGAGGTTGGGACAGCAAAAAAAAAAGAAAAAAAGAAAACGGTAGATGAAAAATTTAAGGACATGAAACACTCAAATATACATAGTAATATAGTAATGGAACAAGCCAAAAGGATTATTGGGATAATTGTTTGCAAAAGAAACATATTCGATCTTAAAGATAGTAGTCTTGTATGGGAAGAAATAATAACGATAAAAAAGGAATCAAACTCACAGGATATCCTATCATTCTTGATAATAACAAGTTACTATCATCCAAAGACAAAGCAGAAGCGTTTATCGACCAGTTTGCTAAAGTAAGCAGGTTAGACGGGTTGTCTGAAAACCAAAGAAAATTCAGAGAGGATAAAGAATTCACTCATGTCTTTAATGATGTATCTGATAATGACACAAGCGACATCAGAGCCCCAATTACATTACCAGAGGTGAAAGACGCCATAGATTCTCTCCCAAACAAACAAAACAAAACAAACAAACAAAAAACAGCTGTTGGGATTGACGCCATTTCTAATGAAATGATTAAACATTTTCCAGACAATTGGATAAGCATTTAATTAGTCTATTTAAAAAATGCTGGAGCTCAGGTCATTTGCCACAAATATGGAAAGAATCAGTAATAGTGCCGATTCACAACGAAGGTAAACTGAAAGAAAGTACAGATAGTTATAGACCTATTTCATTAACTTCTC
>CM065745.1:26786587-26794087 GCA_033310375.1 Conus canariensis | reverse complement strand
CATAACAGAATCTTTTCTAAAATACTCCCCCTACAAAAACCATTTGCAATTAGTATAGAACTTAATCTTGACTCACACAAACTCTCCCACTTAAAGGGATTTATCTTTAAGGACCCTGTTCACACATATACCCAGCTGTTCTGTGGATCCGGTGGGACAAGACAGACGATGCAGTGGCAGGGCCGCATCTCCTGAAGCCTCACATGCATGTATGCCCAGGGTGGCCCTACCACAGTCCAGGTGTGTGCCCCTGGAAAACTCTGAACAAAGTCCAGAGTGCACACAACACAACTGGTTTAGCATCCAAAAGAAGCCTCCAGCGAAAAGCTACATGGGTTAGAGAAATGGTTGATAAAACCACCAGAGAACAATTACATGGGTTAGAGAAATGGTTGATAAAACCACCAGAGAACAATATATGTAACCTCCAGAGAACAATTACATGGGTTAGAGAAATGGTTGATAAAACCACCAGAGAACAATTACATGGGTTAGAGAACCACCAGAGAACAATTACATGGGTTAGAGAAATGGTTGATAAAACCTCCAGAGAACAATATATGTAACCTCCAGAGAACAATTACATGGTTAGAGAAATGGTTGATAAAACCTCCAGAGAACAATTACATGGATTTGTGAAATAATCAATAAAAACTATACAGTGAAATATTTAAGAGGCATCTGATGCCTGACACTATCCCCATCCCCACCCTACCCCACTTCCCACCTCCAACCCACCCCTCAGAAAGAACCTGACAGGTTTCCACAGGAACATGTAACAGGCATGATAGAAGAAAGACCACTCATAGTACCACTCGTTTTATTTGAGCACCTTACATAATATCAGCGAAATACGTAGCAGAGCCAGACACAGGCTCAACAGGGAAATGGTAAGCGTGTGAAGAAACTGCCCAACAAGTCAAATGAGCATTCTTGAAATTATTAGTATGAAGGTGTCTCAGCCGTCTGTCTGTAGTTTGAAAGTTCTATTCCGGAAAAACGAGGAGATTGTCCACTGCCCAAACAATGTTAAGACACTTTCTTTCAACGATGCTTTATTTTGTATGTCTGTCAAGTCACTTCCTGCTGATGTTTACAATGGGATGAAAGGTGTCATCATAAGTCTGCAGAAATACAATACCTACACCAGTACTTCTGGCATCAGTCCTCACTACAACAGATATGTCAGTGTCTGGTTGTCTGAGTACAGTACATGAGATTAGCATTCCTTGTATTTGCTGAAAAGCTTCTCCATAACATCTATATGCTCAGCTGGTTTCTTGCTATTTCCTTTGGTCAGGTTAGTAAGGAGAGCTACGACTACAGCAAAATGATATATGAACTTAAAGTGATAACTCAAAAGACACACCAGAGAATGGACTTTTTTGAAAGGGGTCACGCTAAACCATGATCTGTTTCACCTTATCCTCTCAGGGGCTAACAACTCCTTTATGTCCATGTTTCAAGAGCTCTAGTTCTCGGAACTCTGAACATACTTTTGATGCTCGTGCTGTAAATCCTGCTGTTAGAAAACCAGAGGGTATATTACTGTCTTCACCTGTCAGCAGACCAGCAACGAGTGAGGCTGCAGGATGCACATGGCTGTTGCTTCTCGGTTGCGTTTTCTGCCAGTGGACTCTGCAGTCATATGGGATGCTGCACCCACGGAAACGCTCCCAGGGAGGTTCTGTCGTGTCACATCCAATAGTCTTTATTCAATGGCCATCTGCCGGGGAGCAACTGTGTCCCTTAACGCCCTGTGGGTGCCTGCACCCTATGTGAAGACAGCGAAGACTTCAAAGGGTGGTGCAGGATTGCTCCCAGGCTGGTTTGTTCGGCAGTTGAGGACAGTACTTCTCTGGGTCCCACACGCACTTCTTCGGGTGTTTCCTTTTCTGTTTGCAAGAACTCTAGTTCTCGGAACCCTGCACACACTTTTGATGGTCGTGCTGTGAGTCCTGCCGCCGGAACACGAGAGGGTATATCATGCAGATGAACAAGGTATGCATGTAAATTGATACTCACCATCAAAAATGTTATTAACAAGTTGAGCGGCGAAATCCATATTATACGCTGTATTTCACACGTCATCTCTGACTTAATTCATCCATTATTCGTTCTTGAGAAAGGCTGATAAGAACGAAAATTTGAATATGAAATGTTGGTGTGCGGTTTTACCTGACAGATTCAACTCTTTCATCATGCGGCAATACATGATACTTTTGCCCGCATGAAATTTAGTTATAGTCACGTACAGTCTACAATGCATTAATTACGTCTTTTGATACGTGAAGTCAGTCGACGCCACATATACAGCCAGAGAGAGAGAGAGAGAGAGAGAGAGAGAGAGAGAGAGATCACGACATCACACACACACACACACACACACACACACACACACACACACACACACACACACACACACACACACATAGGTACAATATACATTCATACATACACACACTCACATAAAGTACATGTGTCAGTGCATGCATAGTGTTACATCACATTCTCTCACGACACTTCACTGTCTGCCGTTCTGTGACACACCTCCCATCGCACTAAACGATTTTAATTGTTACATGTAATTGTTTAGGATCTACATCGCTTGAACATGCTTCTTTGCCTCATTATGGATGCCTGTTTGGTGGGTTAGGAGGGAAAGGCATGTAGCAAGGCCATTGCAAAACAAAACAAAAAAAAACCCTCTGCTGGTGTGGATGACTGTCTGCTGTCCTTCACGCGCACATGAAGAATAGTATGCTGTGTTGTCTGTCCAGGCGTTAGGTAACGTAGCCAGTCTTCCAGCTGTGGAACACTCACAGATGATTCAGTGGATGATAAGGGAAGGGCTCGAGTGGTAGAGGACTGTCTCATTGTGGACAGTCTTCAAAATTAATTGATGCTTTCTAGGGATGAAGGCTCCAGCTCAACAGCTGAGTTTAGTTCAGCACTGACACTGACGACTGCGGCATGTTTCTGTCCATTCAACAGAACGAAACCTCTATAGATGCTTGAAAAGTGAGGCGACTCCTGGCGAAACTCTAAACAATTCTTTTTAAATGTTTATGATTAACTCTGCCAAACAACGTGGGCAAAACGAATTAAAAGACAAAACACGACGCGTTTCGACCTGTTAGGTCTTCTTCAGGTAAAATAAACAACACTCAGGACAATAAAAATGAAGAATGAGCAATTCACTTATCTTTGTCAAATTCGGCGCAAGATGGGCGTTGAATTTGACAAAGGTAAGATAAACAACACTCAGGACAATGAAAATGAAGAACGAGCCATCACTTATCTTTGTCAAAGTTGGCGCAAGATGGACGTTGAATTTGACAATGATACGTGATTGCTCGTTCTTCATTTTTGTTTTCCTAAGTGTTGTTTAACTTGCCTGAAGAAGGTCTAAGAGGTCAAATGGCGTCGTGTTTTGTCTTGTGGTTCGTTCGTCCACGTTGTTCGGTGGAGTCATTATAAACATTTTTTGAAAATCTCTCATAGGTGGTGTTAAGCGCTTTAAATGGCAACGAGTTAGAATGTGAGAGAGAGGAGGATAATTGTTCAGTTAACTTTGGGGCCCCTAGCTAGTGCAAATCTTCGAGCTGGTCAAGGAGGTCCAAATTGACAGGTAATCGCCGGCAGGAGACAGTAATCATCATTGGCGGGAAGAATTCCTGAATTGAAACCTGGGCAACAGAAGTGGAAGCCAGATCTTTAACGCAGGGGTTAGGCATCAAAGACAAGCTGAGGAAAAAGTCCAAGAGCCACAAGTGGCGGGAAAAGACGGAGCCAAGTGTGTGTGTGTGTGTGTGTGTGGTGGGGGGGGGGAAACAAATTATCCACTCAGACCTTGGACCATCATGCGTGATACTCGGGGCTCAGTCAGCTGAAGTTTATTCAGGTAAGGTGAACAGACTGAGCCCATGGCAGTTCACATGAAGAGTCGGAGTCTTTCGCTTGTTCAGCTGGTATTGTTGTAAGGCACTGTGCTGATGGTTTGAAGGCGCCAAAATTGTTGGATAAATAATTGTCAGTTGACAGAAGTCATCGAAGGCAGTGAGGACCCCTAGTTCGAACCTTTCTCTGATAGTGAAAGGGAGACAAATTATCCACTCGGACAATGGAGCATCGGTTGTGGTGCTTGAGGCTCAGTCAACTGAAGTTGTCTGGCAAACAGACCGAGTCCAATCACTTGAAGAACAGAGTCTTTGGCTTGTTCTGATGGTACTGCTATGAGGCACTATGTTCATGTTATTGTCAGGCTGGTTGGAGTGCGTGTGGATTGCGTTTCTTAGCTTTCTATAGGATGAATACTGTGTGAAAGTGACCTCAGAAGTCGTTGAGAAATTTCGATGTCCATTTGTTGAGAAGTGATCGTTTACTAGGCTATTATGTAGGAATGTGTGTAGATGCTAACGTGTGGAAGAATGCAATTAGAGATGAATTCAATGTGGATTTTGTGAACATGGTGATAGAGAGGCAACGTGGATAAGATTCCCATTAAAAAAAAATGGACGCTGAGAAGAAAAGAGAGAACAGAAAGGGAACGGGGAGAAAAAGAACAACACGACACGGGGGGGACAGGAGAGAAACCTGGACATATTAGGGTTCGAAAGAACGTGATCTGGGCAACAGAAGTGGAAGCCAGATCTTTAACGCAGGGGTTAGGCATCAAAGACAAGCTGAGGAAAAAAATCCAAGAGCCACAAGTGGCGGGAAAAGACGGAAGGAGAAGACTTCTTCGTTTAAGCAAAGTCCAAAAGCTAGAGGTGGGGGAAGAAAAAAAAAGAAAGAAGAAGACTTCGATGTCAAAGAAGAGTCCCTATAGACGACCACAGAGAGCCAGTCCTGGAACCTGGTGCCAGACAACGTAAAGCGTCACCAGCACCCGGTGCAGAAGCATTATGCAGTGATCTGTTTGAGAACTGTGGTGTGTGTGTGTGGGGGGGGGGGGGGGTGTACACCGGGCCAGGCAATAAAAGCATTATAGCATATAACTCGGGATTAGGAAGTGTTGATCTCTTGTGTTTCTATCATATAATTTTGGTACATCTGGATCTTCATATGTGATTACAAATAGAGCAGAAACGATATTTCTTGTTCTCAATCGTGTCAAAAGAGAAGCGAATTCGTGACACCCCATTCCCAGAGAGAACGGAATGTTTGATGGGTGCATGGGTGCATCAGTGCAGAGGTAACCTTGGTGTGTTAAGCCAGACAAATATACTACGCGTAGTTCATTTAAGCAATACCATCACGATTTCTCCCGTCCTGAACATGGTTTGATCATAGATCAGAGTGCAACAAACATCGTCAACGTCAACATCACCAATATCAGGACAGTGTGTCCAGGTGTTGACTATTTCCTTCGTCAGAACCAAACAGAGTACATGATGCTGCGATTTTATGCCGCAGACTGTCAGGACTTGCCCCAGCCCACAGCTCGCCAGGGAATGATATATGGTGTGTGTGGCAGTTCCTCTTTTTTCTGTAATATTCGTGCACAAGACACAAAAAATGGAGCCATCAGACTTGATCTTCAGCGCCTGGCCTACTGGTGTGACGGCAAGCACTGGAGAACCAAAGTGGAATACGGTTGGTACCGAGATTATTATGTGGAATGCGATCGCCACGGACCTGAAGAAATGTTCTACCTGTCTGATGATTACTGCGTGGCTCACAGCAACAATCCTGAGGTGATAATTGATTTCGTTAATGTTGAATTTAAAACCTTTGTTATAAAAAACACATCACATCATTCTGGCTATATGATAGTCCCGACTGCAATATTTGAGCGGCTTTGTTGCGAGCTGAAATGGTCTCCTGGGTTCGTAATAATGATCAGTTTTCAGCAGTCTTACACTATGGACGATTGCTCCACAGCAGATAACAAAATGTTTCAAGTCAAATACCAGAAAACAGGTGAAGCTCTGGCCAAGATGGAGGAGGTTTGTGGGTCCCCTTTCACACCAGCAAGGATTTTCCCTGCATCCACCATTCACATTCAGCTCGAGCTCAAATCCTCCCTCAGAGCGAACATCCGACTCTATTTTTCTGCTCTGTCTGAGGGCATCCAACCTCACAAGCTGTCCAGCGATTTGTTCAATTGTTCTGTGGCTCATTATTCTCATTTTCAGGACCATCTGGACTGTAACCTGAAGACGGAGTGTGCCGATGGAAGAGATGAAACAGAGCACTGTCCTTTCAGCAGTCCTTCCTGCCAGGGTCTGGTGGCTTCACACAACAAATGTTTAACGTTGGTCCGACCAGTGTTGTTACCCGATTTTTCTTCCTATGAATATATCTGCAGAGCCATGGGCGGGACACTGGCTTCAATCAAAACCAGGGAAGAACAAGAGGATCTGCGATACATCTTGAAGTACTATACACGTGTCCTCAGTTTGTTCGGTTATACCTCAGGCTGGTACAAAGTGCCGTTCATATACAGCAAGTTCCGTACATGGTCTAGCAACACGCTACTCTACAAAATGAAGCACTTCAGTCTATACAATCCATACCGTCCCTCAAGGATAAACCATTTAGGTGTGATTTTTTCAATGGAACTTGCCACAACTCCTATGCCTTCAGAAAATCCTCATACCTATTCCGCCATTTGTGAAACTGAGTACAAATCACCTGGCCAGCTTCCTTCTAAAGCATTTCTAGCTCGTTTGCGCGTTCCAAAGTTCATTCTCACAAACACCCAGCAGGCTTTAGTTGTTTGTCCACATAAGCACGTGACCCATGGATTTTTTATTTCCAAACTCGATAGAAATTGCTACACATCTCTTTCACATTTTCACGTGGCTATGAATGTCAGTGATATGCCGAATTCACAGTCATCTCCCTTTGATGTTCTGCATGAAGATCCTTACGCCATGTTTAAGTGTAATGACGTCACCACAACAATACATTACACTTTGGTTTGTGATTTCAGACAGGACTGTCCAGATAACAGTGATGAGTCATTTTGTCAGCATTCTTCATGTAATGGGTATTTGTGCTCTGACTCTGGGTGTATATTGTGGAGTCAGCATTGCAATGACCATTCAGACTGTTTGGACGATTCTGATGAATTGGATTGTCCAGAAGAAGGGGCAGTCTATTTTCCAGCGAAAAGAGATGTCTCAATGCAAACATTTTACATCAACTTAGATGGTACTGGATACTTTACTCAGCGGGTGATGAAAGGTGATGAATCTTGTCCAGATACTCATTATCGTTGCACAGCAGAGTGGCTGTACTGTCTCCCTGTCTACACCCGGTGCAATGGATTTTCTGACTGCGTCTACGGCGAAGATGAACAAAACTGTGAGAGTGTGACTTGCCCTGAATATTATCAGTGTAGAGATTCCACAGTGTGTGTGCATGAAGATCACCTGTGTGATGGATTGGGACAGTGCCCTTTGCAGGATGATGAGATGGTGTGTGACGTCATTTGTCCTGAGAGCTGCCGGTGTCAAGGACTGTCCTTTCTGTGTAGAAAATCGTTTCCTG
>CM065745.1:26754087-26781587 GCA_033310375.1 Conus canariensis | reverse complement strand
AGAGAGGAGAGAGAGAGAGAGAGAGAGAGAGAGAGAGAGAGAGAGAGAGAGAGAGAGAGAAATTGTACTGAGTGTGCGAGACATCCCGATAAGTTACTGACACAAAGACAGAATCATTCAAACACATTTCAGTGCCGCAAATAATACGCAAGACATGAACATAGACAAAGAATACTAAAGAATGATCAGCAAACGCCTTTACCAGGGTTAAATTCTCGCCAAATAGTAACTATGTTTGAGAAGAAAATCGTTTGATATAAATTGCAAAGGGAGATAAAAGAAGGGAAAGGAGTCGTATATGATGTTGAGATTTACATTTGAGATCATGATTTCAAAGACCATGGTATCAAGATGGACAAATGGAACTTGGAACATGAATGATGAGTTATCCTCTGAAATGATTCTGAAGTAAATCAATATTCTATAAAAAGGAAGATGAAAAAGAAACATGGACGAAGTACCAATTAGACAAAAGGACATGAAATAGAAATAGTGAATGACATGGACGAAGTGCCCATTTAAAAATGAGTATGAAATAAAATGGTATATGACCAGTACTTGAGGTGTATTTAAAGTGAAATGGATTGCAAAAAAAAGATGAAGACTTGTTGGAAGCCCTTCGAAAAAGACAGGTCCGGTACGCCGTTGATAAATCCGAGTTATGTGAAGATAACAGACAGAGAAAAAATGAACATCTTTCAACTCAAATGACGTCAAATCCTTGTGTGGGAATCTGTGCAAATCCAAAGAAGCTGAACTCTTGAAGGTTGATCTTTCAGCCCTCGAATTCTTGAAGGCTGAATTTAATACCCTCTGGTGAGAACTCTTCAATGGAGCGAGGAACGAAAATGGACTCTATACTGGCACAAATAAACACTCTTTCAGAATACAAAATTTAGAGGTTCCAACCGCTGTAAATGATGGATTGGTTGTCGCTCTTTTCATTTCATCTGTTCTCTCTCTCTCTCTCTCTCTCTCTCTCTCTCTCTCTCTCTCTCTCTCTCTCTCTCTCTCTCCTCTCCTCCTCCTCCTCCTCCTCCTCCTCCTCCTAACCCCCTCCTTTGAAAATCCGTGTCACTGTCGTAATGACTGAGGATTTGTTTACTAGCACTTGCTTCCCCCATAAAAAAAAAAATCTTTATTTGTGATTGTTGAATAACATTACCTCCCCTGAAAAACCTCTGCTCTCCGTGGTTGAATTTCAAACCAGCTGTCAGGAGGTCGGTTCTTTGTTTCAGATGCTCTCACCTGGTCAGACCATGTTCTTTGGATCCCTTTCACGTAATGATTACTTGTGTTCTCTGTTATTAGCTCCACTTGGACAACAAGACTAAACAAATGTTGAATATTAATGTTAACGCACCGCCAAAAAAAAAAAAAAACCGTGGACAAACGAATCACAAGACAAAACACGACGCGTTTCGACCTCTTAGGTCTTTTCAGGCAATATACAAAACAATTAGGACAACGAAAATGAGCAAGCAATCACGCGGCGCGTTAACATTAATATTTAACACTTGTATTAGATTTCCCTGCAGTCGCCTCACTTTGCAACTAGATCCAACAAAACTGAATTACGTCGTCATCCTGCCTCTATATACGCAACGTCTCGTAATTACGGATCGTGATCAGTACAGAAGCAGCCATTGTGAATCTGTGATGGGGCCACGTGATCTGCCTGACCTGAAATTCGGTCCCAGAATTCGCTACGGTTTCAGCTTTCTTGAAAACAAATTTAGCTCGCTCTATGTAAAAAGGCCTTTTCAACATACAGTTGGCTGCGACTTTCTGAAACAATGTGTTGTTAGGAAGAATGTGGTGTGTTGCTTGCTTGTGTCCCTTTATGGTTTGTGCTCTTGTAATACACCTCTCAGGACCTTTGCTTTGGAAGAAAGCATCCAGCCTGAATTCAGTAGTTTTATGAAGAGTAGAGTAGTCCCTGTGGTTTCCCTCCAGCAAACGACATCATTAGAAGTTTGTGGATGGCTGTGTCTGCAGCAATAGTCCTGTCACACACACACACACACACACACACACACACACACACACACACACACACACACCACACAACACACACACACTTCCTTTCTGCTATGTGGCGCAATAACAAGTTGAAAAGGGTGCAACGGTCCTGTGTGTGGTTTAAAAAAGTAATCGCGCGCGCGCGCGCCACACACACACACACACACACAGACAGAGAGAGAGACCAGAGAGAGAGAGAGAGAGAGAGAGATAGAGAGACAGGCGCACGCGCATGCACGCACACGCGCAAGCACCCCCTCCCACTCCCCCCAGCCCTTAAAAATCCTACAATATTCACTATGTGAAAATGCTAGAAATGCAAATCAACCGAGATGGCACACACAAGATTTAGATGGGGAGAGAGAGAGAGAGAGAGAGAGAGAGAGAGAGAGAGAGAGAGAGAGGGGAGGAAATACCCTCTACATGAATAAGCAGCAAAAAATGGCATTTTTTTTCTTTTACCTCAAGAGTTCTTGAAAATAATGTGAACTCCAAGCCTCTCCTCAATAATTCTATCTGAGCACTCTTGAATAAACAAAAATACACTACGGCTTTTGCTCTATCTGTTTGATGGGCTTAAATGGTGTTGATGGTTGAACAGCTATATTTATGAAGAATATATATACCTACTAAAAAACAATTGAAGTACCACCTAATTTTTGTATGCAATTTTTAAAAAGCTCGAATAACATAATTATATATTGATAATTGCATAAACTTTAGACTGGATAAGTTACCGCGTTTCTAATATACTCCTCGTGCTTTTTGTTTGTTAAGTCGTCACAGTTATCTACCGCGTCGCATCTGAGGCAAAAAAATCCCGAGAAATTATCGAACTTGTGTCGCTCCCAGATTTTGACACAGACACAGCAAGAAAAAAAAATGTGATGCACGTGAAAGCAAGGTCTTTTCTGAGCAGAATTGCAATCAGTTAGTACATTTGACGGGTATAAAAGTCGCGAAATTTAGGAAGATTTAACCATGCCTGCGAGACAACGACTAAGCAACACCGACAGAGGAAGAGCGATAGCATGGTACCAAGAAGGTATTGGCTTGAGGGAGATTGGTCGACGGCTTGGAGTGAGTCACCCAGTCATTCTGAGGCTCAGAGACCGTTGGCTTAACACTGGAAGTGTTGAAGAACAGCAGGGACGTGGACGGACGAGAAGCACCTCCAGACAGCAGGATCGGTTCATTGTTATCGCTTGTCTGAGAGACCGTTCAGCCAGTGCCACAGTACTCCGAGACCAGCTACGACAAGCCAGCAACGTCAACGTCAATACCCAGACAGTTCGGAACCGGCTCCACGACGCCAACTTGAGGTCAAGGTCCCAGCAGTGAGATCAATACTGACCCCAGCGCATCGAGCTCATCGTCGGGCCTGGGCAGCATGTCATAGAAGGTGGACAAGAGCTGAATGGGCAACAGTACTCTTCACAGACGAGTCAAGGTTCACCCTCAGGTTCAACGACGGGCGGGTTCGCGTCTGGCGACGTCCTGGAGAACGCTACGTTGACGCTGCCGTCAGGGAGCATGACCGCTATGGAGGTGGGTCCGTGATGGTGTGGGGTGGGTTCAGCCTACGTCACAGGACCCCCCTACACCGTGTTGAAGGCCGCCTGACCGGTGCCACTACCGCGACACCATCATCCGCCCCCTTGTGATGCCCGCCCTGAGGGCAGTTGGCCAGGGTGCCCAGTTCCAGGACGACAACGCGCCGTGCCACCGCGCCGCCATCGTGAATCAGTTCCTACAAGGGCAGCAGGTGACAAGAATGGACTGGCCTGCCAGGTCACCAGATTTGAACCCCATAGAGCATCTGTGGACGTGCTGGGGAGGCGAGTGCGGGCCCACAACCCTCCAGCAGACACCGTGGACCAGCTGTTTCAGTTGCTGGAGCAGGAGTGGCAGTCGATCCCCCAGGACACTCTCCGCCGCCTGGTGCACTCCATGAGACGTCGATGTGACGCTTGTTTGAACGCGAACGGTGGTCATACGCGTTATTAACATCATGACATCTACCATAGACTCTTGTTACTTTTCATTTTGGGGGTATGCCTCTTTAATCAAGTGTAAAACAAAGATAATTTTTTGTCACGGTGTTTGAATAATTTGAATGGATTGAGGAATAATAAAAATAAAATATTCAATCATTAAATTATGTTCAGCTTTGTTTTCTTTCGAATGACAGCAGTTTTCCTAAGTGGTACTTCAATTGTTTTGAGTAGTGTAAATATATGTGTGTGCTCGTTATATATATATATATATATATATATTATATATATTATAACACACAGACACACACAGACACACACACACACACACACACATTATATATATATATTTTATATATATATATATATATACAGACACACACAACACACACACACACACACACACACACACACACACACATATATTATATAATATATGTGATGTGTGTGTGTGGTGTGTGTGTGTGTGTGTGTGTGTGTGTGGTGCCATGATCTTGTTTGGATTGACGTTGGTAAACAGATATTAGCATCATGACGTTTATGAGCTGTAATTTATTTATTTGTATGCTGTTTTTGTTTGAACTAATGATGACGTAAAAACGGCTTAATCAACTAGGTCAAAACATTCAAAATGTTCGGTCATACAGAACTGTGTGCAGTATTCATGGGCTAGACATGGGAATCACTGTCTCCGTCTCTGTCATTCTTCTGTCTGTCTGTGTCTCTGGCTCTATAGGAAGCTGGAGGGAAGAAACGCTCTCTTTGGGTCACTCACTGCGTGTCGACAGGCACAGTGTTTTCGTGTCGTAAGCCTTAAACAGAAAAGGGTCAAAGTCTGAACGTTTGAAGCTGCCTGCACCCGCCTGCCTGATACCAGCTGTTCCTTGCAGTTGTACTTTTCTTTGTGCCTGAAGGCATAAGGGACGGGGGACGATTGGGAGTGGTGGCTGTGCCTGTTGGGAATGCGTCATATTCTGTTGCTTGTGTTGAGTGCTGCTACGCTGGGTCCAGTGCCTCATGGTGATGATATCAATGATAGTGTGAAGGATGGTTCAGAGAGCACAGGCATCCTCATACACCAAGGTTGAAGAATGTTCGTTACTTCTACAAAGCCATCGATCGCGTGTCTCTTGAGGTAGGTCCAAATCTGTTACAGACACATCGGGACTGTTTGTACCTAGCTGAGACTTCATTGTCTTAGCAACACAGTGGGTTGCAGGTTTCCTGCTCACTTTATTAATTATCGGTGGCTGAATAAATAATCTTTCCACATCCCACTAACCATGGCGAACAATGCATTACCTCTCAAGAAATTTGTGATAATGCCATAAAATGCAGTTGTTTTTTTTTGTGGCGAGAAGAAGAAGAAAAAGAAAAGTGAAGACAAATTACTTGTCTGTATTTTGATAAGGATTTGCACTAAAATGTGAATGGTTTGTCTTTTGAGACACATTTCATCATCACATGTGTGTTTGTTTGTTTGTTTGTTTGTTGTGTTTTGAAAATTGGTTGGGTGTTTTTTGAGTCAGGTTGCTGACAGACACGCAGACCAAGTGACAGAATAACATCCAAGTAGAAGGTAACGAAGAAAGTAGGTGGATGTTAGGATGTGCTCAAAGGCTCAAGGGAAGGGTGAGAGTATGAGGGAGTGGGAGTGAGGGGAGCTAATGGTAAAAGGAATTCAAATGAAGACTTATACATGAAGCAGTATTTCCTGATGCGCGCAACACACACACACACACACACACACACACACACACACACACACACACGCACACACACACACACACACACACACACACACAAACACACACGCACACACACACACACACACACACACACACACACACAAACACAAACACAACACACACACACACACACACACACACAACACACACACACACACACACACACACACACACACACACACACGCGCGCGCGCGCACGCACCACACACACACACACACACACACACACACACACACACACACACACACACACGCAGAGGTTGACCCATTCATGAAGTTTCAGACTGTATGGGCTACAGCAGCCGTGGTTTTTATGATCGTTGTACAGGAGGTAAAGTTTGTATTCTTAGATCCTGGACAATGCGTTGACGCGTTTGGAGCAAAGGTGGTTAAGCGAATCCTGTAAAAATACAGCTATGAACGTTGGATTTCTTACACCCTGGAAACATGGACACGTCGGACTGAAACAACAATCTCTTCGGTTCTAGGAGACTGGCTGCAACAGAAGACAAGCGTGGAGGTGTTATTTCTTGAATTCTTTAAATGATAAGAAAAAGTGGAAATGGTGGTCCTCTGAGCTCTGGAAAGAATAGAATGAAAACTTCAAAAAGAGGCCAAATAGGGAAGATCCTTGTTGTTGAAAATCCTGATTTTTTTTTTTTTTGTCGAGTAATTCTTATGACAATGACGGGATTGTTTAGCTGGACTTGTCTGTACTTCACTACTTAATTGTTCCGTATATGTGGAGCAAATAATGTGCATATTTTTGGTGATGAAGTTTGTTTCATTTTGTATGTATGGTGTCGCTTTATCTTTAAAAAAACATGTGCATGCGTATATGTTGCATGTATGTGGTAATGTATGCATGTATGTGGGGTGTTTTCTCCAACGCCAAAATGCTCTGGCAGTTTGACTGGTTGGTTTTGGTAGTGCAAAGAAACAGGGATATCCTTTGTTTTGTAGTTTTCAACGGCAACGTTTGCTGTACAGTTCTCTGTTACGGGAGATGGACAGAAGAGCTGAGAGTTATTATCTCCAACAAACAACAATTAACAGATGAGGTGCCTGGGAACCGCCGATTTGTCGCACACGCCAATTTGTCGCACGTGCAACAAATCAGCGGAGAAAGGGGTGTGCTGAACCGCCGATTTGTCGCACAAGCCGATTTGTCGTACGTGCGACAAATCGGCGGTTCAGCCTCACGCTGCTTTGTCGCACATGTATAGGTGTGTGTGTGTGTGTGTGTGTGTGTGTGTGTGTGTGTGTGTCTGTGTGTGTGTGTCTGTGTGTGTCTGTGTGTGTGTCTGTGTCTGTGTGTGTGTGTGTGTCTGTGTGTGTCCGTGTGTGTGTGTGTGTGTGTGTGTGTGGTGAATGGGAGAGAGAGAGGAAAAGAGAGAGAGAGAGAGAGAGAGAGGAGAGAGAGAGAGAGAGAGAGATGAAATGAAAATGAAATGAAAAATGAAACGAAATGAAATGAGTGAAATGAAAAATCTTTTAATTATTTTGCAAAACCTTCAACTAGGTCTGCTTCACAGATATATATCCAAAGATGGGCTTTGCTGCTGGCGAGAGAGAGAGGAGAGAGAGAGAGAGAGAGAGAGAGAGAGAGAGAGAGAGAGAGAGAGAGAGCACTAATCGTGTTGCTTGATGTTTTAGAGTGATTAAGAGATAACATAAAAGCCAATTTGACGACTTCAGACTGACCTTTAATATGTCAAATTTACACAACCTATAAGTAAAACGGGAGAGAGTCTTTACAGTAGTTATAGTTGTTCATATAATCATATTAAGCGATGATATTTCTTCAGACATGACATGTTCTCGATGGCTATCATTTTGTTTCCGTCATGTCTCACTTACAAGGACAAACACAATCTCTCGCGTGTAACAGATAATAGGTATAAAAAGAAACGGAAAGAGAATGTTCTGCTACTATATTGTGGGATTTGCTCATCTTTAGATGGAAATATACCGTCAATTTGCATAATGTACAAGAGCACCGTTGGTTTCAACTAGACCTCCCCTTAGTTCCAACGAATATCCTCGATTTGGAACCAACGATGATCTAACTCATTCAAAGTCAACCACGCATGCCACCAATGTTGGTTTCTGATTATGTTTCTTATTTCCATAATTAGTCCGCTGCCTCTCCCAGCATATCTGGAGAGACGTCTGACACCGACAGGATTTGGAACTCTTCTGAGGACAGACTCAGAAATATAGATCAGGGGTCTCGGGATATTTGCTGTTAATGCTCGCATGCGGGTGTTTACCTGTGCTACGGCTAAGAGGCTGCTGGGATCCACGGCAATTGCCATGTGAACTATCATGGTTAATAGTCCACAGGGCAATGTATCAAAAGACATTCCCCTGACAGTCCTCTCATCATGACCGTCCTGTCTCCCATCCTCCTCATCACTCTGTCCTCCTCCCTCCTCACTCACTCGTCCTCCTCCCTCCTCATCACTCTGTCCCCTCTCTCTCCTCCCTCATCACTCTGTCCTTCTCCCTCCTCATCACTCCTGTCCCCCCTCCTCATCACTCGCTCCTCTCCTCATCACTCTGTCCTTCTCCCTCCTCATCACTTGTCCTTCTCCCTCCTCATCACTCTGTCCTCCTCCCTCCTCATCACTCTGTCCTTCTCCCTCCTCATCACTCTGTCCTCCTCCTTCCTCATCACTCTGTCCTCCTCCTCCTCATCACTCTGTCCTCCTCCTTCTCATCCACTCTGTCCTCCTCCCTCCTCATCACTCTGTCCTCCTCCTCTCATCATCAGTCTGTCCTTCTCCTCCTCATCACTCTGTCCTCCTCCCTCCTCATCACTCTGTCCTTCCCCCCTCCTCATCACTCTGTCCTTCTCCTCCTCATCACTCTGTCCTTCTCCCTCCTCATCACTCTGTCCTTCTCCCTCCTCATCACTCTGTCCTCCCCCTCCTCATCACTCTGTCCTCCTCCCTCCTCATCACTCTGTCCTCTCCCTCCTCATCACTCTGTCCTCTCCCTCCTCATCACTCTGTCTCCTCCCTCCTCATCACTCTGTCCTCCTCCCTCCTCATCACTCTGTCCTCTCCTCCTCATCACTCTGTCCTCTCCCTCCTCATCACTCTGTCCTCCTCCCTCCTCATCACTCTGTCCTCCCCTCATCACTCTGTCCTCCTCCCTCCTCATCACTCTGTCCTACTCCCTCCTCATCACTCTGTCCTTCTCCCTTCATCACTCTGTCCTTCTCCCTCCTCATCACTCTGTCCTCCTCCCTCTTCATCACTCTGTCCTTCTCCCTCCTCATCACTCTATCCTCCTCCCTCTCATCACTCTATCCTCCTCCCTCCTCATCACTCTGTCCTCCTCATCACTCTGTCCTACTCCCTCCTCATCACCCTGTCCTTCTCCTCCTCATCACTCTGTCCTTCTCCCTCTTCATCACTCTGTCCTCCTCCCTCCTCATCACTCTGTCCTCCTCATCATTCTGTCCTCCTCCCTCCTCATCACTCTGTCCTCCTTTCTCATCACTCTGTCCTTCTCCCTCCTCATCACTCTGTCCTCCTCCCTCCTCATTACTCTGTCCTCCTCCCTCCTCATCACTCTGTCCTCCCTCCTCATCACTGTCCTTCTCCCTCCTCATCACCCTGTCCTTCTCCCTCCTCATCACTCTGTCCTCCTCCCTCCTCATCACTCTGTCCTCCCTCCTCATCACTGTCCTTCTCCCTCCTCATCACTCTGTCCTTCTCCCTCCTCATCACTCTGTCCTCCTCCCTCCTCATCACTCTGTCCTCCTCCCTCCTCATCACTGTCCTTCTCCCTCCTCATCACTCTGTCCTTCTCCCTCCTCATCACTCTGTCCTCCTCCCTCCTCATCACTCTGTCCTTCTCCCTCCTCATCACTCTGTCCTCCCTCCTCATCACTCTGTCCTTCTCCCTCCTCATCACTCTGTCCTCCCTCCTCATCACTCTGTCCTTCTCCCTCCTCATCACTCTGTCCTCCTCCCTCCTCATCACTGCTGTCCTCCCTCCTCATCACTCTGTCCTCTCTCCCTCCTCATCACTCTGTCCTCTCTCCCTCCTCATCACTCTGTCCTCCCTCCTCATCACTCTGTCCTTCTCCCTCCTCATCACTCTGTCCTCTCCTCCTCATCACTCTGTCCTCTCCCCTCCTCATCACTCTGTCCTCTCTCTCATCACTCTGTCCTTCCTCCTTCCTCATCACTCTGTCCTCCTCCCTCCTCATCACTCTGTCCTTCCCCTCCTCATCACTCTGTCCTCCCTCCTCATCACTCTGTCCTCCTCCCTCCTCATCACTCTTCCTCCTCCATCCTCATCACTCTGTCCTTTCTCCCTCCTCATCACTCTGTCCTCCTCCCTCCTCATCACTCTGTCCTCCTCCCTCCTAATCACTCTGTCCTTCTCCCTCCTCATTACTCTGTCCTCCCTTCTCATCACTCTGTCCTCCTCCCTCCTCATCACTCTGTCCTTCTCCCTCTCATCACTCTGTCGTCCTCCCTCCTCATCACTCTGTCCTCCCTCCTCATCACTCTGTCCTCCCTCCTCATCACTCTGTCCTTCTCCCTCCTCATCACTCTGTCCTCCTCCCTCCTCATCACTCTGTCCTCCTCCTCTCCTCATCACCTCTGTCCTCCCTCCTCATCACCCTCTCCCTCATCATCACTTCTGTCCTTCTCCCTCCTCATCACTCTGTCCTCCCTCCTCATCACTCTGTCCTCCCTCTTCATCACTCTGTCCTCCCTCTTCATCACTCTGTCTCTCTCCCTCCTCATCACTCTGTTCCTCCCTCCTCATCACTCTGTCCTCCCTCCTCCATCACTCTGTCCTCCCTCTTCATCACTCTGTCCTCTCCTCCCTCCTCATCACTATGTCCTCCTCAGCACTCTGTCCTTCTCCCTACTCATCACTCTGTCCTCCCTCCTCATCACTTCTGTCCTCCTCCCTCCTCATCACTCTGTCCTCTCCCTCCTCATCACTCTGTCCTCCCCTCCTCTCATCACCTGTCCTCTCCCTCCTCATCACTCTGTCCTCCTCCCTCCTCATCACTCTTGTCCTCCTCCCTCCTCATCACTCTGTCCTCTCCCTCCTCATCACTCTGTCTCTCCCTCCTCATCACTCTGTCCTCTCCCTCCTCATCACTCTGTCCTCTTCCCTCCTCATCACTCTGTCCTTCTCCCTCCTCATCACTCTGTCCTTCTCCCTCCTCATCACTGTCCTTCTCCCTCCTCATCACTCTGTCCTCTCTCCCTCCTCATCACTCTGTCCTTCTCCCTCCTCATCACTCTGTCCTCCTCCCTCCTCATCACTCTGTCCTCCTCCTCATCACTCGTCCTCCCCTCTCATCACTCTGTCCTCCTCTCCCTCTCCCCCATCACTCTGTCCTCCTCCCTCCTCATCACTTGTCCTTCTCCCTCCTCATCACTCTGTCCTTCTCCCTCCTCATCACTGTGTCCTCCCTCCTCATCACTCTGTCCTTCCTCCCTCCTCATCACTCTGTCCTCCCTCCTCATCACTCTGTCCTCCTCCCTCCTCATCACTCTGTCCTCCTCCCTCCTCATCACTCTGTCCTCCCTCCTCATCACTCTGTCCTCCTCCCTCCTCATCACTCTGTCTCCTCCCTCCTCCTCATTACTCTGTCCTTCTCCCTCCTCATTTCTGCTCCGTCTGTCAATTCTCAAAAACTTGAGGAATTCTTCCTGGCACTCTTTTGTGAGTCCAAGGCTCAGGTAGTGCTCACCATCAACATCGTGCCCCAGTGTCAAGAGAAAAACATGTGGATTGTAAATCTTTGAAGGTGACACCAAGCGGTTATACTGTCGACCTCTTGACGACACCACAAGCACCTGCACATTGTATAATCTGGCTAGAGCAGCAAGTGTCACGTTATCTCCAAACTCATTTTCTTTTCTCATTTTCCTTTTGTACTTTCCATAACTTCCTGGCACAAAGGAATTGTACAGGTCCGGAAATTCTTCAAGATGGTCTACTGTTTCCCTTCTTAAGCTTTGTGGCGACCTATGGATCCCATAAAGGGACAACTGATGTGAAAAAGCTTCGAATTGACATGCTCCCAGCACCTATTTGGGTCGAGTAATATGTGCACGCCGTCTTCCTGTGGATCTGCTTCCTTTGTTTTGTTCTCAATTAGGTACTTTTGATTGTGTTTGGCTCTTTGTTTTTTAATTTTTTCTTTCTGGGAAGTTCTGCTCGTGATGTTCTCAACTGATAGCCACGTGCTGCAAAATTCGCCATCTGCATCTACAAAGTTGACCTTGTATTTGGCCAGTCGAGGATGCTTTCCAACAATCTTCGCCTCAAAAATCCTTCCTCGCTGTTTTCTCATCCTCCCTTTTTGTGGCAACTTGACAAGGACCCGTTCATTTTCCTTGCAGACGTTTGGAGGGAATTTCTTTCCATACTGTCTGACTTTTTTTCAGCACATCTCTTTGTTGTTTCAAGGACTTCTTGATGAAGGCTCGTGTTCTTCTTCACCTGTGCAGGAGTATTCATATTAAGTTCTCTCGTTTGGGGTGTTATTCATGGCCTCCTGTACTTGGGGATCGATGCGGGCCACAGCTTCTTGGTGTGCTTCTTCAAGTATCTCAGCTTCCTCCGAATAATCTGTGCGTTGTTTCAATCTTCCCTTGTGCCGGGGATTATGTGGACTTGATCGGTTCATTCTGTTTTGCGACGGCGTGCAAGACGTGAAACCTCGCCATGGAACTCCCCTCCATTGTCACATTGGATGATTCTTGGTGCTCCGTGCTCGACAATGATCTTTTCCAACTCCATGGCAACGGACGGACTCGTTTTGTCAGCAAGCGGACGGAGATACATATATTGGAAAAAACTGTCAATCGACTGTCAAGATGTACTTGTATGTCCGGCCGTCAGATTCTGCTGGTTTCATTGACATAAGGTCAATCTGCCAATGGACTTGGGGTTTTTTGGCAATGACGGGTTTCAGGGGAGCCTTGTTTGAAAAGCGTGCATTTAACTTCGTATGCTCCGCTGATTTTTGCAACACATCCCGGGTAGTTCGTCTGGACAACCCTGCCTTTTCCTGGCAGATTCTTTTGTGCACAGGGGATCCTCCACCAGAGAGCGATGCTGCCCACGTGCGCTTCATAGCAGCTTTGTGTTTGTCTGTTGTCAGGACACGTTTCCCCCGAAAAAACAGATGCCCTCCTTTCAAGGAAAAATCTTCCTTTTTCCTCTGCAGCATTCTCGTCGCAGCTTTCTCCTCCTGAGTTCGTTTCCTGAACACATTGGAAGGCTTGTAGCTTTTATCCAACACAGAAACTAGAAGCTTATATCTTCCAGGGTCCATTTCATGGATGTACTTGTCAGGTGTTTTTCGTCTTCCCCTCTCGCCATGTCCTGAAAATCACAAGGAGAACATTTTAGAACTGGTTCAAATGTTAAATCTTCTAGGTATTAGATTATATATATATATTTTTATAATATATATAAGAGAGAGAGAGAGAGAGAGAGAGAGAGAGAGGGAGAGACAGAGAGAGAGAGAACGGAGAGAGAGAGAGACAGAGAGAGAGAGAGAGAGAGAGAGAGAGTGTGTGTGTGTGTGTGTGTGTGTGTGTGTGTGTGTGTGTGTGTGTGTGTGTGTTGGTGTCCAGCTCCAACACCAACTGACCACATAACTCAACGATCGGGTAGCTTACTCTAACAAGTTTTCGCCAGCCTGCCACCGGACTCATGCGTAGGGAGACAGTCCCTGTTGCGTCACCGGCGGTTTTCTACCTGCCTTTGGGAAAGAGCCACATCCCCTGGGACGGGTACACTCTAATCAATGTACATTTACACAGAAATTCATACAAGCAAAATCAACTAACTCTGATGAATGACAAAGTGCTTACCATATCAGCCAGAAGCAGAAGAAAAGATCGAGAAACCAGCCGTACAAATGTCTCTGCGTTGCCCTCTGACCCTCTACACAGGCAGCTCAAAACTCATGCATCGATCTCAAACTGAAATAGGAAAAATACATACGGTCAGTAAACCACTAAGGGACTAGCAGACGGACAGACAAACACGTAAACAGACATGCATGCCTGTCAGACAGACCATAAGACACACCAGCATGCACACTTGACAGACAAGTGGACAGGGTAACCATCTGACATCACATGAGAACGCGTAGCGCATCGGAGTAAGTCGTCCACGACATAATTATTATGAATTGTTTCTGTCCATGCAAATTGTTTCCGGGTATCTTACATCTGCTAAAGTATGCACCGTGGCATGGAGTCATTTGTGGGAGGGGATTGTGAATAGGGAGTGGAAAGAATAACGGGAAGATGGAATGGGAAGAAGGGGGGGGGGGGGGGGGAGAAGGGGGGGGCTAGTTGGATGTACCTTGCAATGGATACCCGGGAGTAGGAGTCAGGATCGATATCTATCAAGAATGTTCATTTAGGCCAAAATCCATGCAGGAAACAGTTCATGGGTTCCTATCTCAAGTAAGTAAGGGTAGGTATTAAACTTGCAATCGTAGTTTGCATGGTTTGCGAAGAAACAAAATGGCATAACTCTACTGGAAACATTAATAATATGATCAATGACAAACCGCTTAGCATATAAGAAGAAGCAGAAGAAAAAGGCGTAGAGAAACCAGCCGTTGACCTCTGACCCTCTACACAGGCAGTTCAAAACTCGTGCATTGATTTCAAACTGAAATATGGAAAATACACAAGGTCAGTAAACCGCTAAGAGACGGGCAGACAGACAAACACACGTAAATAGACACGCAAGCATTTCAGACGCGCCACACGGCGGCTGTCAAACGGGGAAGCACGTCAACTACAATGTCGCACGTGCGTCATTTTTCGTCCGCACTATTGTATTGTGATCACCCTCCTTTTTTTCTGCTGCACGTGTCGAACGTGCGTCATTTAAGGGCGACGATTTCATTGAAACGAAAGGAAAACTAGTCCACTTATAAAGTGCAAATATCAAGAAAAGTTGCACTTCCTTATGTGGCAAACAAGTAAACTTTGACTTCTAGCATGAACTTCTCTCTGAAAATCTCTATAGAAAAGAAGACAATTGTGCATGTTTAATACATTCTGCGATAGAGAATAAAAGTTTGAGTCTTTCTTACCTGATGAGCTGCTTTGCCGCATCACAAAAAGGCGCCCTTGTCTGTTCTGTAGCTCAGATGGCACTCTCTGAATAGTTTCCCATCCACATTCAAACTACAAATGGGAAGTGCCAGGGGCCAGATGCAAAAGTCGTGGATAGGAACTTTAGCCCGGCGATAAGTTCACTTCCGGTGATAAAGTTATCTCGGGGGTAAATGTTCTTATGCACGAGTCCAAGTTTACCCTATCCCTAGGACGAAGTCGAGCGCTAAACTATCGGGCCGATTTTCTGAGGATAAATGCCTTAACCCGGGGATAGGATGTAAACAGTATGGCGGACACGGTGATTCGTAGGCGATACCAACGACGACTCTTGGCCAGAAACAGGCTTTTTTCGGGACAGGAAAAAAAACCCGTTTGATGTGTATGATGATGTAACACGTGTCAAAAAGTTTCGGTTTTATCAAGAAGAAATTGTAGCAGTTACTGACAGCATAAACGATGACATCAAACTTTCGAAGCGAAAGGGTGCGCTGCACCGATCCTTCACGTGACGCGATTTTATGCCTGTGGAGCTTTTTCAAGACACACACACACACACCACTACTCTCTGCTCGTGCTCACACACACGCGCGCGCGCGCGCGCGCCGCACACACACACACACACACACACATTGAATAGACCGTTCCCCCTCACCCCACGCATATGCACGAGCACGCACACACACAAGCATGCGCAAAAAAAAAGGAAACCAAACTAACTAGGCCTGTGCCATTCACGCAATACAAGGCACGCCGCGAACTGAATAGGCTATGCGAAAGTGATCTCGGCAACTTGGCGTTTGGCAAGGATTTTCACCGGAAAAGGCTCTTGCACATGCTCATAACGAGAGCATTTCGGAAAAGTCCTTAACTAAAAATAGATTGTGGCTTATCCCACAGTTAGCTATCGTCGCACCCAACCCCGACTTCTGCATGAGCTGAGGCTAAAAATTTATCCCGAGGACAGCTAGTCTAAGGATAGCTCTATGGCCGGGATAAACTGTCGTCGACTAATGCATATGGGCCCAGACAGTTGACTTTGCCCAGGCATAACAAGGGTGTCGTCGAGCGGCTGACAGGCCCGTTTCTCCATGTCCAGTGACTGACACTGACACATACATACACTAATACAAACACACACGCACGTGCGCGAGCACACGCATATCCAACATATTACAAGCACAAATACGCAGATACATTCATACACACACACACACACACACACACACCGCGCGCGCCGCGCGCGACGCATGCACGCATGCACGCGCGCATGCACACACACACACACACACACACACACACACACACACACACACACACACACACACCACATGCAAGCACACATTAGCGACATACAGTCATGTCAGACATTAAAAAACAAAACAGATACAAAAGTAGTTGTGAGCATAAGAATTTTAAGACTGAAAAAAAAACAATCATGAGAGGAGAGAGAGAGAGAGAGAGAGAGAGAGAGAGAGAGAGAGCAGAGACAGAGAGAGAGAGGCAGACAGACAGACAGACAGTGTGTGTGTGTGTGTGTGTGTGTGTGTGTGTGTGTGTGTGTGTGTGTGTGTGAGAGAGAGAGAGAGAGAGAGAGAGAGAGAGAGAGAGAATGCGTGGCGCCCAATATACTATAGGTTCCCACGGTCTCCTGAAAGCTATTTGCTATTTTTGCAAAATAATTAAAAGATTTTTCATTTCATTCATTTCATTTCGTTTCATTTTTCATTTCATTTTCATTTCATCTCTCTCTCTCTCTCTCTCTCTCTCTCTCTCTCTCTCTCTCTCTCTCTCTCTCTCTCTCTCTCCCACACCCACACCCCACACACACACACACACACACACACACACACACACACACCCTATACATGTGCGACAAAGCAGCGTGAGGCTGAACCGCCGATTTGTCGCACGTACGACAAATCGGCTTGTGCGACAAATCGGCGGTTCAGCACACCCCTTTTTCCGCTAATTTGTCGCACGTGCGACAAATCGGCGTGTGCGACAAATCGGCGGCTCTCAGTTGCCTACGTATGTCCCAGACTGCCATCTTCTGTTGTCTACATACCGAACACTTTCATGTCCAAATGCAAGGTGTGTGTCCTCCCTCTTTCTTGGGTCTTTGCTGAGATCAAATGACCTGTCTCTATAGCACATCGTCAGCATTCATTTTGCCTGCATTCTTTCAGACGATGGGATGCAAGAATTTGTTGCCTGCATTCTTTCAGACGTTGGGATGCAAGAATTTGTAGTTTTGAGACAAAGGATGTGAAAATCGTCATCACGTCTAAATCAAGAATGCAGTACATAAAAGAAGAGGTAAGAATTTAAAAAGAACTTTCATGTGTTGTCAAGGTAGATTCTGTTGTCGTGTGTGTGTGTGTGTGTGTGTGTGTGTGTGTGTGTGTGTGTGTGTGTGTGTGTGCGTGCGTGCGTGCGTGTGTGTGTGTGTGTGTGTGTGTGTGTGTGTGTGTGTGTGTGTGTGTGTGTGTGTGTGTGTGTTCGTTTTTCCTCCACATGCAGATGGATTATGTCCAGAGGCAGAATTATTTACATACACAGATTTTCCTCTCAGTCGCTCATTGTCGAGATTAAATCCAAATTTATCGAAGTCTCAGTTTCTTGCTTGCTGAGGATTTGTTTCTTCACGTAACATCAACATATCATCTGATTATTAACAAAGGCGTGCCCAGCATCCGTCTTGTCAAGCTTAAATCCGTATTTTTTCCCGTGTTTTCTAAACAATTTTTGTTTTTGAAGGCTGATATTTCCAGGCATAAATCCAAATAAATCTTCCGCTGACGTATTTTTCGATATGTTGCTCCTGTTTCATTGTGGTTGTTATTCCATTCCTTTGGTTAGGTTTGGTGCTTTTTTCCTTTTTCTTTTTTTTTCTTACTTTTTTTTTTTCCCCTTTTCTCTGCTCCCCCCCCCCCCCCTCACGCCCCCCCCCCCCTTTTTTTTTCCCTTTCTCTCTTTCCTTCTTTTCTTTTTTCTTTCTTTCTTTCTTTTTGTTTGGTTTTTGTATTGTCGTTGTTGTTGTCCCGGATCACACCTGACTAACATGATCTCACTCGAACGTTCTGTCCTGCCATGTGTCTGGACTGTTCTGCTGTTGATGTGATCCATCACTACCCCCTCTCCCACCCCTCCTCCATGATTTCCACATCTACCCTCCCCCAACCGTCCAAACCCATCCCCACTATGGTTTCCAAGAGAGAATGTATGCATTTGGTTATTATATAACGTTGAGAGCATGTTCTGCTGATGATTTACGTCCCCTTTTCTTCCCTCGTCATGTCCTCCCGCCAGCCACCCAACAACCCACCCTCTGTCCCTATCCCCACACATTTTTAGTTTTAAATTTCTGAAATTGATGCAGGAAGAAAATAGAATAAAGAGAAAGACAGAGAGAGAGAGAGAGAGAGAGAGAGAGAGAGAGAGAGAGAGGAGAGTGGGGGGGGGTTGATGTTGCCATCAGGTGTCCCTCCTGAGGTTCAATGCGTGATGAACGTGCATTGTTTGACAGTCATCTTATTCCCTCTTACTCCCTCAGTCCTGCTGGAGACGTTACAGCCCTGTGAGTAGGCATGACTTTCAGTCTGTCTTGATCAAGGGTTTCAGCTCTAAACCTTTGGACGGATGGCCTTTTTTTATGTGCAGTTCTGCTGCAAATAATAGCATTTTCCTTTTTTTTTTTTTTGGTTGTTGTTGTTTTTTGTTGTGTGTGTGTGTTTTTTTTTTTAAAGATAATTGACAACTTGATGATTGGACAATATTCAGAACCAGTTTCGACTTCTGTTGGAATCTAAGCATGTTTTATAGGGATGGGGTGCTTCGTTGCAAGGTTGTGACCACCCACCCCCTTTCCCTCCCACCTCCCTCTCCGATCCTCTTGTTTGCAAATTTCTCTGCTGATGTGCAGCTAGTGGTGGCTTGTTTATTTGTGCGCTCCTACCACCCCCACCTTTGTTTTCCCTTGGTTTTTCTTGTGTGTGTGTGTGTGTGTGTGTGTGTGTGTGTGTGTGTGTGTGTGTGTGTGTGTGTGTGTGTGCTTGCTAATGTTGCATCTGTTCAATGTTCTCTTCTGCGACCAACTTGTCTCCCTTTATGTAAGGTCGACTGGATAAGTCGTATTCAGCTGGGCTACCCAGACAAATCGCACTATTGTGTTTACCTGTGGATGGCTAGTTCATATTGTGTCGACCAAAAACAGGTATTCTGTTTTGGGTCGAACGAAGGACAAATGATGGTACGCTGAGTCAAAGTGGGATGTCGTGAATGTTGGATTGACCACTTACAGAGTATATTATGTTTGTTTTTAATAGGTGACAGAAAAGCTACACCTGCAAGGGACAGCTAGTGTCAGGCAGGCTGAGTGAAGGCAGTTTGAGACGTTCAGACTTCTGCACTTTTCGGTTTAAGGCTTACGACACGAAACACTGTGCCTGTCGATAGGCAGTGAGTTCCCCCACAGAGAGCGTTTCTTCCCTCCAGCTTCCTATAGGGCCAGAGACACAGACAGACAGAAGAATGACAGAGACGGAGACAGTGAAATCCGTTTGTAACCCATGAATACGGCGCACAGTTCAATCTATCATTTCTGCATAACATCAACGGCGTTCTTTTTTTTTTTTTTTTTTCAAAACTAAAAAAATGTTGAGGGTTTTTCACCCTGTCGTATTCATGTCAGTTTGGACCTTGCAATTACACTCTCCAATTCGTTTTCGAAAGGTTTCTAACAAGCCTCTATCTTTCTTTCAAGCCAATTCACCTCTAGTATTGGTCATATGGTATTTCTATTTCATTTTTTTCAATCGGTGCTTCGTCCATGTCTCTTAGTTTCCTTTTAAGTAGATTATAGAATGCTAATTTCCCTGAGAAACATAATACCTGATCACTGCTGTTCAGCTGCAAGTCCCTTTCATCACACTTAAGGCCCTCATGATCTCAGGGCAACTGTCAACAAGATAGACGACTCCTTTTACCTTCATTTATCTCCGTTTGCAAATTATATAAAAGTATTTTCTTCTTAAACGTGATTACTTTTGGGTGAGAATTTAACCCTGATGAAGGCGTTTGCTGAAGATACATCCTTCAGTATTCTGTGTCTATCTCCACGTCTTACGTATTATTTGCAGCACTAAAATGCGTTTGAATGATCTTGTCTTTGTGTCAGTAGTTTATCAGAATGTCTTGCACACTCAACACAACTTGTGTGTGTGTGTGTGTGTGTGTGTGTGTGTGTGTGTGTGTGTGTGTGTGTGTGCGTGTGTGTGCGTGTGTGTGTGCGTGTGTGTGTGTGTGTGTGTGTGTGTGTGTGTGTGTGTGTGTGTGTGTGTGTGTGACATAGTGACGGTCCTGTACAAGCCCTGTGTAATCGGCTGGGCCAATAAACTAATATTGAATCTGGGAAAAGCTCACCTCCATTGTTCCATCAGCAACGTTTTCCTGAAAGGCTGCAGTCTAAAAATGTATGAATCCTTATCAGAATATCGAAGATATGGTCAGGGGTCCAACAACCGACCAGGTACAGCGATTCTTGGACCAACTGCTGAATTTGAAGGAAGGGAAACAAACATTTCTACAGCCATTCATGATATATTCACACCTGCGGGCGACTATACGTTTGGCTTCTTTTCTTTTCAGCTCTCAATACATCAGTAATGGCGTGTCCTCTTTGATATCCATCAGCATTTTCTTACACATGTATAACATATAGAACTCTTCATATGAACAGTTGTATGAGAAATGATTGAATATGAAATTGTATTTGTGCAGTATCCATCAACATTTTTTTCTTACGCATGTATAGCATATAAAACTCTTCATATGAACAGTTGTATGAGAAATGATTGAATATAAAATTGTATTTGTGCAGTATCCATCAACATTTTCTTACACATGTATAGCATATAAAACTCTTCATACGAACAGTTGTATGAGAAATGATTGAATATGAAGTTGTATTTCTGCAGTATCCATCAACATTTTCTTACACATGTATAGCATATAAAACTCTTCATGTGAACAGTTGTATTAGAAATGATTGAATATGAAATTGTATTTGTGCAGTATCCATCAACATTTTTTTCTTACACATGTATAGCATATAAAACTCTTCATGTGAACAGTTGTATGGGAAATGATTGAATATGAAATTGTATTTGTGCAGTATCCATCAACATTTTTTTCTTACACATGTATAGCATATAAAACTCTTCATATGAACAGTTGTATGGGAAAATGATTGACTATAAAAATGTATTTTTGCAGGTCCTCTTTGATATCCATCAACATTTTTTTTACACATGTATAGCATATAAAACTCTTCATATGAACAGTTGTATGGGAAAATGATTGAATATAAAAATGTATTTTTGCAGGTCCTCTTGATATCCATCAACATTTTCTTACACATGTATAGTATATAAAACTCTTCATATGAACAGTTGTATGGGAAAATGATTGAATATGAAATTGTATTTGTGCAGGTCCTCTTTGATATCCATCAACATTTTCTTACACATGTATAGCATATAAAACTCTTCATATGAACAGTTGTATGAGAAATGATTGAATATGAAATTGTATTTGTGCAGGTCCTCTTGGTATCCATCAACATTTTTTTCTTACACATGTATAGCATATAAAACTCTTCATATGAACAGTTGTATGGGAAAATGATTGAATATAAAAATGTATTTTTGCAGGTCCTCTTGGTATCCATCGACATTTTCTTACGCATGTATAGCATGTATCGCACTAAAACCTTTGGTCAACGTTCCTTTGCCTATCAAGCTCCAACTACCTGGAATCAATTGCCTCGCTCTCTCAGATACTCACCCTCACTGCCCACATTCAAGCGCCTTCTCAAAACTCATCTGTTTCCTAGGTAACTTCGTCTTCCCTGTGACCCGACGTTTGCAATGTGTGATGCGAGTGTCTGCTTTGTGTGCGTTCGTGTCTGTGTGAGTGTGTGTTTGCGTGTATGCATGCTTGTGAGTTTGTGTCCTTGCTTTGGATTTTGATGCCTTTTTCTCATGTATGATTGTTATATATTGTGTGATTTGATGTCTGTTGTGATATTGTAAACGCCTAGGGCATTCAATTGATTAGACGTCATAAATGTTCATAATAATAATAATAATAATAATAATAATATAAAACTCTTCATATGAACAGTTGTATGGGAAAATGATTGAATATAAAAATGTATTTTTGCAGGTCCTCTTGATATCCATCAACATTTTCTTACACATGTATAGTATTAAAACTCTTCATATGAACAGTTGTATGGGAAAATGATTGAATATGAAATTGTATTTGTGCAGGTCCTCTTTGATATCCATCAACATTTCCTTACACATGTATAGCATATAAAACTCTTCATATGAACAGTTGTATGAGAAATGATTGAATATGAAATTGTATTTGTGCAGGTCCTCTTGGTATCCATCAACATTTTTTTCTTACACATATATAGCATGAGCATGTCCAGAGGGTCATGGGTTCGAATCCCAGCCATGGCTCGTCCCAAGATGGGAAAAAAAGGGGCAGCAGAGGGACATCCGGAGTCATGAACCGGGTGTGGCCCAACCCCCCTAGAGTGTCAGGAGATAAGGGCCGAAACACTTGCTTGAAGGGGGCTTCTCTTCTGAGGACTCTCTGCTGCCACGCTCTCCACGAGTTTCTTTCTACTGATGCATGGGTAAACCATTGACTTCCGGGAATAGGCCGGAGGACGTCCGGGAAAGACCGGAGGACACTGGGAAAGACCAGAACCAAGGGCTCTGTGGGCTGGCTCCCCACTTTGCCTTAAACATGTGGCTACTAAAAATAAAAGGAAAAGATGCTCCCAGGATTCACCGAAAGGGGGAGAGAATGATGAATCCATCGGTGCTCAACCAATCATGACTGCAAATCCCAAACGGACTATGAACATGGACCAAATGGAATATCCATGTGTCTGTGGAAAGCGTTTCGCTACCACCCGTGGCATGAAGATCCACAGAACAAAGATGGGATGTGTGAAGACTCATCTGAATGAGCAGCAGCGCACTGCATCAGCAGATAAGACGTCGGAAGACCAAGGCCAGGATTTAAACCACAGTGCCAAGGACATCCACGCTGTTGGTTCGGATGAGGAATTTGCACAGGCCCTCGATGCCAGGCGCCTGAAACTCAACCTGCCACGAGCAAACGAAACTGAAGATTGGGAGAAACTGGATGCAAAAATCGTCCAAAGACTCGATGCACTGATAGGGAAAAGCACCCTGGAACACAAACTAGCCACATATGGGGACATTGTGTATGCCACATGTAGAGACGCCTATGGAGCAAAACTACCCAAAGAGAAAACACCTCCAAAGAAATCCAGACGCCAAGAAAAGATGGACAAGATCAGGGTCCAAAAGAAAAACCTCAAGATGCAAATGAAGACCGCACTGCCAGCTGAAAAACAAGGCTTGGAAAAACTGTGGAAAGACCTGAAAGAAAAACACAGTGCCCTCAGCAAAGCGGAATCTGCGAGGAAGAGGAAGAGCAAAAAGAAGAAGACACAAGAGCGCTTCTTCAGAGACCCCTTCCAGTTTGCCAGAACACTGTTTGAGCAGCCAAAATCTGGGACCCTAAGTGTGGACAAAGGAGTTCTTGAGCAGCATCTGAGGAAAACATACTCTGACCCACAGAGCAAAGCACCACTCGACATTCAAGGTCTGGTGTGGCCAACCAACCCTGAGGAACAGTTCAATGGCAAGCCTCCAACGTTGGCGGAAATCAAGAAGGTGGTCGACAAAGCCAGAGCCAAATCATCACCAGGGCCAAACGGAATACCTTACCAGCTTTACAAGAAATGTCCCAAGGTGCTGGAGTGGCTCCACAGGCTGCTGCGATCGGCTTGGAGAAACCAGAAGATCAGCGGCCAGTGGATGACGGCAGATGGTGTGTACATCCCCAAAGAGCAAAACTCAAGTGACATTAGCCAGTTCAGGCCAATATCACTACTGAACGTCGAAGGGAAAATCTTCTTCTCTGTCATGGCAGCAAGGCTGACCAAGTACCTGATGGAAAACAAGTACTTGGATGTGTCAGTCCAGAAAGGTGGCATCCCAGGCGTGGCGGGCTGTGTAGAACACGCCACAATGATCTGGGACGCAATCCAAAAAGCAAAAACAGAAAAGAGAGACCTGGACGTAGTGTGGCTTGATCTGGCAAACGCATATGGATCTGTGCCCCATGAGATGATACAGTTGGCTCTTGAGATGTACCATGTGCCAAAGAACATCCGCGACATGCTCAAGAAGTACTTCAATGGCTTCTCAATGCGGTTCTCTACCAAGGAGTACACAACAGACTGGATCAACTTGGAAGTGGGTATTGCAATGGGCTGTGCAATTTCCCCAATACTGTTCGTGCTGGCAATGGAACTCATCTTGAAAGCAGCAACAAACAACGCGAGACAAACAGACCTTGGCGATGGATACAAGATGCCTCCTCTCAAGGCCTTCATGGATGACACTACAGTGATTTCATCCAGAGAAGACGAGACACGTCATGTGCTGGAGAGGCTGGACGACATAGTTGCCTCATCCAGAATGAAGTTCAAGCCAAAAAAATCACGGAGTCTCTCACTGAGGAAAGGAAAAGTGGCCGGATCTGTGGTCTTCAGTGTTGCCAACCAGGCCATTCCAACAGTCACAGAAGAACCAGTCAAGAGCCTTGGAAGATGGTATGATGATACGCTGAAAGACACACAAAGAGCAAAAGAAACCAAGCAGATGGCGGAGGAAGGCTTGGAGACCATTGACCAGTGTGGGCTCCCTGGCAAATACAAGGTCTGGTGTCTGCAGTTCATGCTGATACCAAAGCTGCTATGGCCTCTGATGATATACGACATCTGCACCAGCATAGTGGAGGCAATGGAAGCCAAAATCAACAAGTTCACAAGGAAATGGCTTGGTGTCCCACCCTGTCTGACTGACATAGCGCTGTACTGTCGCCAAGCAAAGCTGAAACTACCCCTAAAATCCATCCTGGAGGAATACAAAGCAGGGAAGATCAGACTTCAAAGCATGCTGGAGGACTCAGGAGACAAGGTGGTAGAAGCAATTAAGCCCCAGCTGAAGACAGGCAGAAAATGGAAAGTTCAAGAGGCGATGGATTCTGCAAAAGAAAGTCTCAAGATCAGAGAAATAACAGGACACACACAGACCAACAGACAGGGACTGGGGGTGACCAAAACTGAATGGTGGTCAAAGGCCAAAGGAAAAGCCAAAAGAGACATGATGATTCAGGAGATGAGAAAAGAAGAAGACCAAAAAAGACTCCAAAAAGCAGTCCAGCAGAGCCAGCAAGGGCAATGGACAACGTGGGAGAATGCACTCCAAAGAAGTCTCACTTGGAATGACATTTGGCACATGGCCCCTCTCAGGATCAGCTTCATTCTCAGATCTGCATATGACCTTCTGCCCTCAAATGCAAACCTGGTGAAGTGGGGGAAAACAGACGATCCTGCATGCCCCCTCTGCCATGAAAAACAAACAGTGGAGCATGTCCTAAGCTCATGTAAAGTAGCCCTGGCTCAAGGAAGGTACACATGGAGGCACAACCAAGTGCTCAAAGAAATTGTACAAGTAGTCTGGGCTAGTACCAACACCACAAAAGGGAAAATCAGGACTCCAAAAGCACCCGCAACATTCTTCACGGCAGGAGGCAGCAAATCATGGCCAAGAACAACAGTGCCACTCGAAACATGCAGGCAGAGTCTGCTGGACGGGGCAGATGACTGGGAGTGCACTGCAGACCTCCCAGAATGGAAGAGTCACCCAGAGATCATCAGCAAGAGTGGCATGAGACCAGACATAGTAGTCCACTCTAAGTCAACCAAGCAGCTGATCATGATCGAGCTCACGGTGCCATATGAGAACAGAATGGAGGCAGCTCAAATCTACAAGACTGAAAAGTATGCTGATCTGGCAAACAGCCTGAGGAGAGAAGGCTATCAGGTCAAAGTCCTCACTGCAGAAATTGGAGCTAGGGGGTTTGTAGGAACGTCTGCATACAGCCTCATAAAACAGCTCTCAGTTGCAGGGAAGGAAAAAACCAGAGCCCTGAAAGCAATGGCAGAAGCGGCAGAGAGGTGTTCAAGCTGGATCTGGTCAAGGAGGAACAAAAGTGAACTTCATAAGGCTTAATTTCCCTACAAATATCAGGTGTCCCTGTGGCTCAGTGGTTAAAGCGCGAGTCATTAAGTGGAAAATGAGCATGTCCAGAGGGTCATGGGTTCGAATCCCAGCCATGGCTCGTCCCAAGATGGGAAAAAAAGGGGCAGCAGAGGGACATCCGGAGTCATGAACCGGGTGTGGCCCAACCCCCCTAGAGTGTCAGGAGATAAGGGCCGAAACACTTGCTTGAAGGGGGCTTCTCTTCTGAGGACTCTCTGCTGCCACGCTCTCCACGAGTTTCTTTCTACTAAAACTCTTCATATGAACAGTTGTATGGGAAAATGATTGACTATAAAAATGTATTTTTGCAGGTCCTCTTGGTATCCATCAACATTTTCTTACACATGTATAGCATATAAAACTCTTCATATGAACAGTTGTATGAGAAATGATTGAATATGAAATTGTATTTGTGCAGTATCCATCAACATTTTTTTCTTACACATGTATAGCATATAGAACTCTTCATATGAACAGTTGTATGGGAAAATGATTGAATATAAAAATGTATTTTTGCAGGTCCTCTTGGTATCCATCAACATTTTCTTACACATGTATAGCATATAAAACTCTTCATATGAACAGTTGTATGGGAAAATGATTGAATATAAAAATGTATTTTTGGAGGTCCTCTTGGTATCCATCAACATTTTCTTACACATGTATAGCATATAAAACTCTTCGTATGAACAGTTTTATGGGAAATGATTGAATATGAAATTGTATTTGTGCAGGTCCTCTTGGTATCCATCAACATTTTCTTACACATGTATAGCATATAAAACTCTTCATGTGAACAGTTGTATGGGAAATGATTGAATATGAAATTGTATTTGTGCAGGTCCTCTTGGTATCCATCAACATTTTCTTACACATGTATAGCATATAAAACTCTTCATATGAACAGTTGTATGAGAAATGATTGAATATGAAATTGTATTTGTGCAGGTCCTCTTGGTATCCATCAACATTTTTTTTTCTTACACATGTATAGCATATAAAACTCTTCATATGAACAGTTGTATGGGAAAATGATTGAATATAAAAATGTATTTGTGCAGGTCCTCTTGGTATCCATCAACATTTTCTTACACATGTATAGCATATAAAACTCTTCATATGAACAGTTGTATGGGAAAATGATTGAATATGAAAATGTATTTTTGCAGGTCCTCTTGGTATCCATCAACATTTTTTTCTTACACATGTATAACATATAAAACTCTTCATATGAACAGTTGTATGGGAAACTGATTGAATATGAAATTGTATTTATGCAGGTCTTCTTGGTATCCATCAACATTTTTTTTCTTACACATGTATAGCATATAAAACTCTTCATATGAACAGCTGTATGAGAAATGATTGAAT
>CM065745.1:26749087-26751587 GCA_033310375.1 Conus canariensis | reverse complement strand
TGTGCTTGTGTGTGTGTGTGTGTGTGGAAAGAGCCAGACAGACAGACAGACAGAGAGGGAGAGACAGACAGACAGACAGACAGACAGAGACGTTGTCACCATGTTTTTATTTTTTCCTTTGAATCTTTGCCAAATCATTAATGTGACAATGGAGGAATTTGTCAGCCTGCATTTGTTTTCCACCACTACTAAACTGTTCAACATATCATTGTTTGGTCAGTCAGTGGGAGACTGCATCTCTTAGGAGATCCAAGTAAAGGCCGTTCCGCACAATTCTTATCTGCTGTCAGCACTTACATGACTGACAATGCTTGGGTTATCTAAAAGTAGAGCTGACCACTGTGACCGTTGACACTTTTGACCTCCCTTGCATCCTTAAATTGATCTTCACGCATAGGCTCAAAGATTTACCCTGTCATTTTGTATGGTTTACATAACGATTTTAGTTTTTCATTTGCTTACCAGACTTTCTTTTCGTTTTACTTTTCTAGCCTTCGCTGGTTCCTTTGGGGTGCTGTTAGATTCTGTTTTTGAACCCTTGGCGGTGAGAATACCACAGAAATATAGACTGTGGTGTATCTGCACGTGATGCCAAGGGATCACAGACACAATCAGCCATGCCGAGTCTGATCCATCGGATGAAAGGCCTTGGAGCAGGTGATATGAATGGTTCTGTCCTCAAGATAGGTTATGATGGTCCCCATAGGCTGCTAGAAGGACTCTAGATTTATACAATTTTTCATTGTCTTTCTCCCCCATCAACTTCCCTTTTTTGCACTTCGAATCTTTGCCAAATCATTAATGTAATGATGGAGAAACTGGTAGCCTGCACTCATTTTCCCTCTCTGCTAAATTTTGTTCTAGAGGATGGGTAGGTTCCCGTACGTGAAAGGACACGTTAACTGTCACCTCATAAGCTCGTTCACAGGTAATGCATGAATACGTGGTTTAGTTTCTGTTAAAACCTACCTTCATTCTTTACCTGTGGACAGAACTTCCAAATACCTCATTTCTTGATTGCACCACCTTGTAAATTCATTTCAAGTCTCTGCAAAATAAGCTGCTGTTTTGAATTTTGCCTCTAGCATTTTACAGTGTCTTTCAGAACCAAGTTAAAAAAAAAAACGGCAGGTCGCTGGTCATTGCATCAATATATTTAATAATGAAAATGAAAAAGGAACTGAGCAGACAGCTGTGAGCCACTTGCTGCTTTGTGTTTACACGGAATAGACGAAGCTAAGCCACTGCAGGCTGGATGCCATGTGTTGTCTCTGGAATTCAAGATGCTCACTTCCAGAAGTCAAACACATGGTGGCTGGCAGAGTGAGAGATTGACTGTAAGGCCTACCCAGGCACGGTGACGAAGAGAACAAACGGCTTCGGTCACTGATGCAGCGAACTATGCACAAAAGTCGAAAAATATTTCTTTGTATAGGACGTTGAGCTTTAATTTGCAAGTCGCACATGATTCACCACAGCATGTGGAACCTTTTTTCCCTCATCGCATTGACCTGGACTTTTTTCTACATCGCCAAGGATCTCGCTAATATGCGTAAAGGTGAAAAGATTTCTTGTGCATGAGTCCATCTTCTGATGAACGGCCCTCATTCGCCCACACTTGAATTCAGTCGGAGTTTTGTTTCGTACTGTGTCCAGAAACTCGTGGCTGCTCTTCCTGCCATCTGTCTAAGCCCAGCTGACACGGGGGCATGGAACGGTGCAGGTTGTTTTTTTTTTGTTTTTTTTTTTTGTTTTTTCTGTCCCAACCTCTACGCCACCTCAGAGGCAGTGCATCCACGCCGCTCATTCCGACACCCCGTCCACAGCCACAGCCTGGAACGGTGCAGTTTTAGCCCGCCTCAGCTCACCCGAGAAGCAGGGCCGTGGGGCTGGTACGGCACAGCACGGAAACGGTGAATTTCAACGCCGTTGCTCGGACCACGGGCCGCCTGGCTCGGTATAAAATGACAGAGTGAGCGGCCCCATTATTATGTGAGTTAACCCATTCAACCCCGTGAGTCTCCGGGCGCCACTGAATGACACTCTCAGTCTGTGCCCAAACAACATTAAGGCGAATTACAACGTAGCCCTTTTACTCAAACCAGTTCCTCACCTCGTGAATACGCATCAGAATGCTAGCTTCCATATAGACACATTAGACTTCACTCAGTAATTGGAAAGATAAGTGTGTTTTTTAATATTTATACTTATACTTTAAAAAAAAAAAAGCACAGCAACACAATGTTTGAGTTTGTTAAAGCATTAAAAGTCTAGAAGTGCATCCTGTCCTTTTGACATATTGAAGTATAGTTATTTTGCAGTGAGCCTGTGAAAAGATCGGTCTCTTGGTCAGACTGGTTGTGAGATGGCAGGATTTAAAGAAGCGCTCCTTCCATTCTACAGACTGGCCTGACATGGGCGGGCTGCTGAAACTGCAGCTCGCAAGGACTGAAAGGGTTAACTATGTATATCCTTCACATGAGCACTCAATTGTTGTACT
>CM065745.1:26726587-26746587 GCA_033310375.1 Conus canariensis | reverse complement strand
GCGTATATATGCGCATGTACATGTTCGTGTCTGCATGTGTGTGTCTGTAAGTGTGTGTCAGAGAGAGAGAGAGAGAGAGAGAGAGAGAGAGAGAGAGAGAGAGAGAGAGAGAGAGAATGTGTGTGTGTGGACATGCCCACGTGTGTGCATTGGAAAAGATCTCTCTCTCTCTCTCTCTCTCTCTCTCTCTCCTCTCTCTCTCTCTCTCTCTCTCTCTCTCTCTTTCTTTCTTTCTTTCTGTGTGTGTGTGTGTGTGTGTGTGTGTGTGTGTGTGTGTGTGTTGTGTGTGTGTGTGTGATATGAGAGAGAAAGAGAGGGAAATAAAAACTTCACCCAGATGCCTCTTATTTCTAGATAGGAGTGGAGCAACCATCGATATACATCTCAGTCAATGTACATATCGTTGAAAGGCAGGCAGCCTTCAGTTTCAGGGAAAAGGGACATGAGCGATAATCCTTCTCCATCGAGTGCTCTCATTTGTTTTAATCCTCCTAAAAGAAGGTCAGAAAGACCAGCCACCGACAGGTGTTTCGTTCGGTGAAGAG
Source organism: Conus canariensis (assembly GCA_033310375.1). Classification (NCBI taxonomy): domain Eukaryota; kingdom Metazoa; phylum Mollusca; class Gastropoda; order Neogastropoda; family Conidae; genus Conus; species Conus canariensis. The sequence continues at coordinate 26,746,042 of CM065745.1, read as the reverse complement.
CTCATCAGGCTTGTTGCCAGATCCTGGTTACCTGCTGGTAAGAAACACTTCCGTATCAGTAGGCAGGAAACATTCCAGAATCGAGCAGATCCCCCGTCCACACGCACAAAATGTCTCCGAAATACAGGTTTGCGCTCTATGAAAGGGAAAATAAGAATTCTGAACAAAAAAGGTGGATTGAATTTGTCTAAACGTCACAAGGTGGATATGTAAACGACACCCCGTCGATGGGAGATCAGCAAGTAGGGATAAAATGCCCAAGGTTTGAAAATTACTCTGATGAGGTCCCACAGGTAACACAGCACACCGCCCACACGGCTGAAGGGCTGACATGTCCTGTGTCAGTGTGTGAGCCTTTTCAGCTTGCTGAGTGGTGTCTAGTGGTTTAGATCTCGGGGTGTTCTAGGAATTAGACAGACAGACAGACAGAGACGCAGACAGATAGATAGACAGAGACACAGACAGACAGACAGATAGATAGATAGATAGACAGATAGATAGATAGATAGATAGATAGATAGATAGATAGATAGATGGATACGTAGGTAGATAGATAGATAGGTAAATAGGTAGATAGATAGATTGGTGTGTGTGTGTGTGTGTGTGTGGTGTGTGTGTGTGTGTGTGTGTGTGTGTGTGCGTGCTTGTGTGTGTGTGTGTGTGTGTGTGTGTGTGTGTGTGTGTGTGTGTGTGTGTGTGTGTGTGTCCCCGTACGATGATTGGTGTATTCTCATTAAAACTTATAACATCAACATGACAACAGTTCAGCTAAATACAATCATTACTTTTATTTAATCTCAATACAACGAATTAACTTTTATCATATGTCTAAGCTTGGCAGTTACTGTTTAAATTGAATCGATCTCGAAAAGGTCTTTTACAGTTTAGATAAGAAAGGGAAAAGACATATAATAAAGAACACTCATACACAGCTTAGACAATTCATAACGTTTCGAGTATTTCTCATTTCATACATAAGTATTTGTGGCAAATTTACGTCAGACGAAAAGAACGTAACACGGACAAATTCTTTAAGAAGGGTTACTCTTCGGGAGGGGCTATCCTGAACAAGTCCTGTTTAGTGAAGAAAAAAAAAAAAAAAAAAAAAACTTGGGGTAGAGAAATCAACCACACAATTTGCGTGGATAATGTCCCTCTTTATCTTTCAAACGAAGGCATTGATGTAAATTGGTGGATACAGAGAACTGGTACGGAGTGCTGGGTCTCACTGCGCAACGAGGCAATGGAAATACCTGTTGGATGGACTGACTCAGTTTGAAACTGGCTGCAGATTTATGTACGACATATCCTAACACACCTCTGCAATCAGTTTCAAAAGTGAGTGTTTTCACTTCAGGCCTATACAATAAGGAGCAGACAGGTAGGGTCTAGGGCCCAACGGCTATCGGAATACGTATCCATCGGCCACACTTCCCTCTGGTCTTCAGACGCTAAGAATCTACCATCGTCAATTAGAGGTCCGAATGCTAGTATCGTTGCAAATGTTTCATAGTCTGCACTTATGAGTTCTGTGCAGTCGAGCAACAAGTTCTCTAAATTCGTCCTAGATTCTACAATGCTGATGTGAGACTTTGGCTGCTTGGCATTTAGGCAGTTCACTGACCTGCTTTCTGTATTCCTGTGTGTATTGTTGTCGGTATTGGATCATCATAAGTGAAAATAATTAGGGTTTATAAAGATAGACATATAGCTGTCCATTTATGGTTCTTGATGAGCTCACAAAAGTACTTCAGCAGAATGAGTCAGCCAGGTGCCTTCACTGCCATGGACTTTTATACAGCTTTTGACACCAAGTTGTGGTGGTTGTGTTCAAGAAACACTTTAGTTTGCTAAAGCCTGACCCAAAACAATCATGAAATGATTTTGATTCATCTATTCTCCAAAGTGCACAAAGCTGTATTAAAAATGACAGATCAGTTTCTGATTGTTGCCAAATGTACGAGGAATTGAGCAATGTTGTCTACCTAGTCTCCTTTTTAATGACTGTTGAGATGTTAGCTTTCCATGTAGGAAACAGTAACGAGGTTCCAAACAATGGTCTAGTGAGGAGCAAAAGACACGCGTCCAACAACTCCAATGTTTAAGTATACTGTGCACAAAAAGAAACGCATATTTTTTTCGCTGAAAATATTAAGGAAATTTTTGACAGAAGCATGCCCCGTATAGCAGGGAACTCTGTCCAGTGTGAATAGTCAGACATAATGAATAGACATAACAGTAGATTGATGTCTTACTTCTTCTGTGGTTGTAATATTTTGAATGCTAAATGACGCATGAAATGGCTGAAATAGAAATATGCGTTCCTTTTTGTGCATAGAATAATTGTGCAATGCTTTTGCTTTGGAGTTGTTGGATCCGTTACACAACTTTGACGCTCAATGTATTACTGTATAATTCAAGCACTTGCATGATAGCTACCTGAAAGCAAAGAACGAATTAACTTTTGTTCAAGTCTGGCAAAGCCTTTCTTATCGTCAAACACTTGCATAATAGCTACCTGAAAGCAAAGAACAAATTAACTTTTGTTCAAGTCTGGCAAAGCCTTTCTTATCGCCAATACTTTCAAACAGAGCACACAAATGAACAGAAACAAATACAGCCTAGATTTGTCTGGCATGAAAGGAAATCAGTGGGGCAAAGAACGGTAAATAGGAAATAGCGAACAAGTAGGGTAAGTCTTGTTCCAGTGACTAGATAATTACACGCCCAAACCCCAAATGAATGTTGCTTACGACACCAAATCGCATAGCAGAAATGTCAAAACAAAGTACGCAGAACAAACAAATGTACGTCCTCTAAAAGGATATTTGTCCTTATGTTCTGTACCTCACATAGCAGAACTGTAGAAATAAACAAACACAGGTTACCTTTTTTTACATGCTGGCAGAGCCTTTTACGTCTTCAATATTGTCAAACAGAACACACGGACGAGCAGAAATAAATACAGGTAACTTCGGTTTGATTGGTATAAAAGGAAATCTCAAATGAGGCAGGAAACAGTAAATTGTAAAGGACGTTCGAGTGGGGTACCTCTTGCTTCCATTATGAGATAACTACTTGTTTCTGATCGTGATGAGTAATTACCTGTATTTATTTCTGTTCGTCTGTATGTTATGTTTGACAATATTCAATATCAAAAAGGCACTGCTAGTCTTGAATGCAAAGTAATTTGCGTTTGTGAATTTCTCTGGTTGTTGTGTTGTTGTTGCTATGCACATGTGTCAGATACAGGGTATCTGGTCAAGCTTGAACATCCTTTCTTGGGGGATGTCATTTTGTCTGTTCTGTGTGCTCTGAGTTGACATTTCCGCTAGGCGATTTGGTGTCGAATGCAGCATTCGTTTTGAGTTTGGGGCGTATGATTATTTCATCTTGGGAGCGAGTATCATCCTACTTGTTCGGTTTTTTTTCTACTGTTTGTTGTTCCCTCACTCGTTTACGCTTTTCTTCCACACTAATCAAACCAAGGTTACCTGAATTTGTTTCTGTTTGTCTGTATGTTCTGTTTGAATATGTTCAAACTCAAAAGGTTCAGCCAGTCATGATTAAAAATCAGTTTGTGTTTCTTAATTTCTCGAGTTGTTGCTGATGTGCACGTGTGTCAGGTATGGGGTATTTGAGCAAGCTTCAAACATCCTTTCTTGATGGATGTTTCTTTGCTTTTTCCTTTTGCTCTGTGTTGGTGGCATTTCCGCTCAGCGATTTGGTGTCGTATGGAACATTTGTTTGGAATTTGGGGCGTATAGTTATCTCATCATGGGAGCAAGAGTTACCCTACTTCTTTGTTATCTACTATTAACTGTTTTCTGTCTCGTTACAGATTTCTTTACATGAAAGCAAGTAAGAAGGATGATGGCTATGATTAAGGAAGTACGAAACAGGCAATACTAACTGTTTTCCTTTAAAATCTGGCAAATTTCATCTCTGCAGACGAAAAGAAAATGACTCCTACACTAGCTAAAACGATATCGAAGAATGAAAAAAAAAAACATTTACTTGCGCTAATTTTTCTTAATGTTTTCTCATTACAATATTACTGTTGTTACAACTCAATCATTTACAGCTCGTAACAACCCACCACCCTCCATCTCCTTCTCGCCACCACCTCCACCCCTAATCACTTTTAATGTCTGCTTCATTGATTTCCTTTACAGAAAGCTCAACAACAACAAAGAACAACGGTTTGCTAAAAACAAGTTCTGTCCATCATTTTAACAACAGAAAACGTTAACCTGATGAAGATATGACATGAGTCAATGTATCTGGTCTTCTTGTTTTGTATTCTTCTGAACATGACTTGGAAATGATCTGCGTGTGTGTGTGTGTGTGTGTGTGTGTGTGTGTGTGTGTGTGTGTGTGTGTGTGTGTGTGTGTGTGAAAGAGAGAGAGAGAGAGAGAGAGAGAGAGAGAGGATTTGTCGAACTGCAAAACTATCTGAAGATATATTTTTTTAACGTATGGTACTACCAATAAGTTATACATTGTAGTTATGGGTAAAAACTGTTGATGGGCAAATGAGTAGAAAGAAACTCGTGGAGAGCGTGGCAGCAGAGAGTCCTCAGAAGAGAAGCCCCCTTCAAGCAAGTGTTTCGGCCCTTATCTCCTGACACTCTAGGGGGGTTGGGCCACACCCGGTTCATGACTCCGGATGTCCCTCTGCTGCCCCTTTTTTTCCCATCTTGGGACGAGCCATGGCTGGGATTCGAACCCATGACCCTCTGGACATGCTCATTTTCCACTTAATGACTCGCGCTTTAACCACTGAGCCACAGGGACACCTGATATTTGTAGGGAAATTAAGCCTTATGAAGTTCACTTTTGTTCCTCCTTGACCAGATCCAGCTTGAACACCTCTCTGCCGCTTCTGCCATTGCTTTCAGGGCTCTGGTTTTTTCCTTCCCTGCAACTGAGAGCTGTTTCATGAGGCTGTATGCAGACGTTCCTACAAACCCCCTAGCTCCAATTTCTGCAGTGAGGACTTTGACCTGATAGCCTTCTCTCCTCAGGCTGTTTGCCAGATCAGCATACTTTTCAGTCTTGTAGATTTGAGCTGCCTCCATTCTGTTCTCATATGGCACCGTGAGCTCGATCATGATCAGCTGCTTGGTTGACTTAGAGTGGACTACTATGTCTGGTCTCATGCCACTCTTGCTGATGATCTCTGGGTGACTCTTCCATTCTGGGAGGTCTGCAGTGCACTCCCAGTCATCTGCCCCGTCCAGCAGACTCTGCCTGCATGTTTCGAGTGGCACTGTTGTTCTTGGCCATGATTTGCTGCCTCCTGCCGTGAAGAATGTTGCGGGTGCTTTTGGAGTCCTGATTTTCCCTTTTGTGGTGTTGGTACTAGCCCAGACTACTTGTACAATTTCTTTGAGCACTTGGTTGTGCCTCCATGTGTACCTTCCTTGAGCCAGGGCTACTTTACATGAGCTTAGGACATGCTCCACTGTTTGTTTTTCATGGCAGAGGGGGCATGCAGGATCGTCTGTTTTCCCCCACTTCACCAGGTTTGCATTTGAGGGCAGAAGGTCATATGCAGATCTGAGAATGAAGCTGATCCTGAGAGGGGCCATGTGCCAAATGTCATTCCAAGTGAGACTTCTTTGGAGTGCATTCTCCCACGTTGTCCATTGCCCTTGCTGGCTCTGCTGGACTGCTTTTTGGAGTCTTTTTTGGTCTTCTTCTTTTCTCATCTCCTGAATCATCATGTCTCTCTTGGCTTTTCCTTTGGCCTTTGACCACCATTCAGTTTTGGTCACCCCCAGTCCCTGTCTGTTGGTCTGTGTGTGTCCTGTTATTTCTCTGATCTTGAGACTTTCTTTTGCAGAATCCATCGCCTCTTGAACTTTCCATTTTCTGCCTGTCTTCAGCTGGGGCTTAATTGCTTCTACCACCTTGTCTCCTGAGTCCTCCAGCATGCTTTGAAGTCTGATCTTCCCTGCTTTGTATTCCTCCAGGATGGATTTCAGGGGTAGTTTCAGCTTTGCTTGGCGACAGTACAGCGCTATGTCAGTCAGACAGGGTGGGACACCAAGCCATTTCCTTGTGAACTTGTTGATTTTGGCTTCCATTGCCTCCACTATGCTGGTGCAAATGTCGTATATCATCAGAGGCCATAGCAGCTTTGGTATCAGCATGAACTGCAGACACCAGACCTTGTATTTGCCAGGGAGCCCACACTGGTCAATGGTCTCCAAGCCTTCCTCCGCCATCTGCTTGGTTTCTTTTGCTCTTTGTGTGTCTTTCAGCGTATCATCATACCATCTTCCAAGGCTCTTGACTGGTTCTTCTGTGACTGTTGGAATGGCCTGGTTGGCAACACTGAAGACCACAGATCCGGCCACTTTTTTTTTGAGAATATTTTGCCTTATGGACTGCGGTAGTCAGTTTACATTTTGATAAATGGTTTTGATTTTTCAGTGGAGGATGGCCAGCATAAGTCCTGTTATTAACCAGCAGACCTTTCTTTTTAAACCTGAGTTCATTCAGCGATGGGTGGGTAACAGGCGGATAGAGTTGGTGGAAGGTCTGCAGATGTATCATCACGTGTTACCATGTGTTGTATAATTGCAGTGAAGAATATTTGTCGATGGGTGCCTTAATGCTTGAAACGTCCAAGTGGTGCATCCTTATGCAGGACATCTATCCACTGGTTTTGTTCATGCTCGAAATGTGTTAATGGTGTGTAGCAGTGCGACATGTGTTCATTGCCCTGCTTGGTGATTATGATATCCTGGTGGTGTATAGCTGTAGTGTGGGATTCGCCGGTGTTCTCAATGCTTGGGGTATCTTGATGGTGCAAAACTATAGGAAGTTGTGGTGGATGTTTGCTTGAAGTACCCGATGGTGTAAATTTGTAATGTCAACATGTGGTCAGAGGTGGTCTCTATACACGAAAATTTCTTGATGGTTTGTGATCATAATGAAGGATGTCTGTACAGTTAAACTTTAATATTTCAACTGTTTATGGGCTATATAAATATACCATAGTAGCTATTCCTGGTGAGAACCCATTTATATGTATGTCCATTTGTGATCCTGTTAGTGAGGTAACACTTTTCTACATCCACTGCACATTTAACTCATAACGTCCTGCCGGCGTTACCTGTTTTTACAGCTTTCATCAAGCTGTCTTCGTGTTTCAACCATTCTATAGTTTCAATGTAGTAGTGGTGCCTGTGTCTTCCTCTGTCCTGCAGGACCAAAAGTTCAAATTTCTACCCTCTCCAAGAAACGCTATATAAGTAGAAATGTGTTATTCTGTGTGTGTGTGTGTGTGTGTGTGTGTGTGTGTGTGTGTGTGTGTGTGTGTGTGTGTGTGTGTGTGTGTGTGTGTGTGAATCAAATTTAGGAAGATAGGCTGGACAAGCCGTGCTGTGATGGTAGTTGTTGTTGTTGTTGTTGTTGTTGTTGTCGTCTCGTACACTGGCTTAAAGACTCCAGGGTTCGTCCAAACAGCCGAATTACTTGAACACTATGGTACAAATGCATCAGCTGGGGATGGCAGTACGATCAGTACGTAATGACTGTTTTGAGGTCACTGTGATGTGTCAGCAGACACACTTGCTGCCATCAGCCTCCTTACTGACAAGCGTTTTCAAACTGTCCATAGTAGGATTAGCGATTCAGATGTAATGACTGTTCACTGTGTTTGCCTTTCGGCTTGATTCAGTATGTTTCAGGTCGGTATATGCTGTTATACAGTGAACCAAAGTCACCTGAGCCAACTGAGCTATCATCACCTTGTCATCAAATCTTTTCTACTGGTTAGACTTCTTTCGTGACGGTTTATGATGCTTTGATGTTACATACTAATCAACAGGATGGAGTACAAGCCTCTATCCGTGTGACGGACTGGTTTTTTTTGGGTTTTTTTTGTCCGGTCACAAATTTTTACAACCGCTTTGGCCGGAACATGTTCACCCGAAAACCGGTTGGTTAGTTGACCTGGCTGCTGCTCACCTGCACTCTGTATGAGCCAGGTGAGCTGAAACGATCAGGCAGTCTCTACAGTAGTTCCGGCAGTGCAACTTCCCAGTGGCCGAAGAGGGACTCCAGACGAGTTGCTGTGGCAGTCAGGTATTTCATTATTAGCAATATGAAATCGCAGTCCGAAATCGTTCTCCCCTCCTATAGGCGACTGTAACTTTCTCAGCGCCTAGTAAAGGTTTTTAGAAGAAAAAAAGTATTTGTTGTTGTTGTTGTTGTTTTTTGGTATATCTTGTGACTTGATAGGGTGATAGGAGGATATTGTTTTAGAAAGTATGAATAGAAAGAAGGAAGAAATATGTTGTTGATGAGTGATCGGAAAAGGAGGTGGCTTAGCTAGTTCATGGCGTTATGATGCAAAACAGTTTTTGTTTATTTCGCTAATGTATTATAACGATACAAATGATAGTAAGCTCCGGAAGTGAGCGATGGAAATTATCATGTATAAATCGTTGGAAGTCTGTTGGTAAGTATTTAAACCATCCTTTAATATGAATAATGAATATCTATGCGTTGATAAACAAGAGTGTGTGGAAATCATTCCTTAATATGTATTTAAGGGCTGTACTGTTGCAAATGAATAGTTTTATGAAAGGAGATCATTCTCTGAGATGTAGTGATTATGTGAAATGATAAAAACATTCTTATCTTGATGAAAGAAACGAAAGGAAATAATTTCTTATATCCAATGATTATATTCTTGGTTTATCGTAGAAAGGTCTATGTGAAAATCCTTCCCCCCAATGTGTAAAGCATGATTTCGAAAGGGTCTATGTGGAAATCCTTTTCCCTAATGTGTCGAACATGATTCCGAAAAAAGAATTTTCTAGTGTGATAATGTATTGAACTTTGTAGATTTCGCTATGGGCATTTTCCCCCAAGTTCTTGTGAAATATAAAGTAACTGTTGGTTATGAATATGATTAATAACCGTGATGAAAAATAGCCATGTTATAGTAGGCTAGATAATCAAGGTAGTTATCAGTTCCCCCAGGTAGAGTCGTTGTCCTGGTGTGGCCGGGAACTGGCTGCCACAGCTAGAGGGTCTGGGCGTAGCCCAGATCTACCCCTGTCTCCACCCTGCTGGGGGTGTGGAGAGGTCGACGAGGGAGTCGACAGTAACCCGACCTGCCACTGCGCCCGGGTCTGGGGCGTAGCCGAGATCTACTCCAGTCTCCACCCTGCTGGGGTGTGGAGAGGTCGACGTGGGAGTCGACAGTAACCCGACGTGCCAGTTGTGCCTGAGCCGCTGCTGCTGCCGAGCCAGAGCCGCCGCTTTTGAAGTATTTGAACCAGCGACCTGTTGGGCCAGTCGTACCAGAGCCATCGTTTCTGCTGTACGGGAGCCGTAATAGCTCAGTTGGTAGAGCGCCGGACTCGTAATCTTGGTGATCCTGGGGTTGCGGGTTCGAATCTCAGCCGGGGCGTTTCGGTACGGGGGGATTTTTCCCTCGGAGTTAACATTGGTTCTGACTCCATTTCCCATACAGTCCTTCGAATGAGACTATAAACCGAGGTTCCGTGTGTGAATGCACGCATAATATCTTGCACACACGTAAAATCCCATCACCAACTTTCGGGAGAGAAGGCCAGTTTGGCCGTTGGTATGGATGACACGTTACACATAGCATGCACCCTCCGTGAGAAATTGAAAGAATGAAGGAAGTAAGGAAATTGAGTGAACGATATTGAACGATATTGATTGGATGACACGGGAAACGACTGAATGAAGCGCCAGCTGGCAGCTCTTCAGTCGGCACTACCCAGGTAGGCAGCCCGTCGTGTAAACGAGTGTTGATTGTAAAGCGCTTAGAGCTTGGTCTCTAGCCGAGAAAGGCGCTATATAAGTATTCATTATTATTATTATTATTATTATTATTATTATTATTATTACCAGGGCCGTCGCTTTTGTGGTGTCAACATCTTGTTTGTTTGTGAGTCGCAGCTCTTGTGTTGGAGCCGTCGCTCCTGTTGTGGACAGAGCCGTCGCTTCGGTTCTGTGGAGACTCTGCGAGCTGCTCCTGATTGTGTGAGTCCCAGGAGAGGACTTCTCTACAGCGTGCTTCACGAGAGACTTGTGACGTCTGAGAACTGTAGAGTTGAGCCGGACGTGGCCAAAGAATATATATATTATATAATATATATATATATATATTGTGTGTGTGTGTGTGTGTGTGTGTGTGTGTGTGTGTGTGTGTGTGTGGTGTGTTCGTTTCGTTCTTTAATTTAATGTCTATCCACTTTACAGTGATCTTAGACAAAAACAACAGACCAACGAACAGGCATACAAACAAATAAAGACAAAACAGAAAAACACATGTAAAAGGGGCCGGTGTGTGTATGTCGGTGTGTGTGTGTGGGAGGGGGGGGGTATAAGTGTGTGTGTGTGTTGTTTTAAAAATGTCATTAAAAGTGTATGGAGTGTGGAGGTAGTGTAGTATACTAATCTTTGCATGCATAGTCTATTTAGTTAATGAGATACCAATAAGTGACTATCACATTAACCCCATTCTAATCTACCGGCATAACGGTAAACTGCTTTAGCCTGGATTCATATCTGAACATTTTTAAAGAAAAAAACCCATTTTAACCATTGCAATAATAAGAAAATAAATCAAACAAATAACTCGAGAATCAAAGTAAGTGTCCAACTGGACTCTTAACAATTGCCCTAACAACTTCTATAGCCTTCGCTTCGTTCCCAAAAATGTCCCAAAAATTCGCGATTGATGGGTTCAAACTTAATAACCAAATAGGTAAATACTTTTGAGTATTTCTGCAAAGGAAGATGACATGGAATAGTGTAATATTATGGCCACAAATGCAAGTGACATTTTTACAATATTTTGTTTTGTATGCATCAAGTCTGAGTCTAAAGATCAGACTCTTCAAAAGTCGTTCCTGGTGGAGATTGTGTCCCGTTTTATATTTTACAAGCTTCTTAAAGAATTTTCCCTTGTTCTCCTTTGTTATGTTTGGACACTCTTTTTGTCTTCCTATCACCGAATCCCATGATGCTTTACCTAACAGGCTATAATTTTCATACAAGGATAAAGGAATATTTATTTTTGTAAAGCTCTTTTCCTTAGCTGCACCATTTTTGGCTAACCGATCAACCCTTTCATTTGCTGCTAAACCACAATGTGATGGAATCCAACAAAAGTCAATAGAAGAACCACGTAAAGACAAAAAATGAATTAAATGGTATATCTCAGATATCATTTCTCCTCTCACTCTTGTATGAGAATATTTTAAAGCTTGTAAGACAGATTTTGAATCGACACAAAATAATATTTGATGTATCGAATATGGAAAACTAAGAAGATAGTTCAGTGCCATAATAATGGCAATTAGCTCTGCTGTGAATACAGAGAAATTTTTCCCAATGTGATACGATTTCTCTATTTTTAATGATGGAATAAAAAAATGCAGCACCTGATAATTGGTTTTCAAGTAGAGAACCGTCTGTATATATTTTAAGATGATTTATATAATTTTCGTTTATATGTGCCTTGACATATGTGGAGACTCTGCGAGCTGCTCGTGTGTGTGTGTGTGTGTGTGTGTGTGTGTGTGTGTGTGTGTGTGTGTGTGTGTGTGTGTGTGTGTGTGTGATGAATTGTACGCCTAGGGTTACGGCGTACGTCATTCTGCTGAATTGATATTGTTGTATATTGCTGTGTTTTTGTGTATTTGTGTTTTGATGGCTCGGGTAGCATAAAAAAGGAAAACGTTGACTTGTTGCCTGGCTGTCCATGTTTCGAATGCTGTGGGTGGGTGTGAATTAAAAATCGTACACGCATCCGAATTTCTGTGAGTCAGACAAACAGACACACGCACCAACGCATCCGTAACAATCAGTTTCCACCTTTTCCCCGTGCATTGTCGTCTGGTTGACTTGTGTTCAATTAGCAGTTCCAATCAGTGGTTGTCGTAAGCCAACCATAACCAAGGTGGACCCTGTTGGAGATACCATCAGCTGGTCAGATTCAGCACGCTACTGTGCAGATCACTGGTACTGGGTCTTCAAAGACAAATATCCAAAACGCATGGGCATTGTTATAGACATCAGTGAATTGTACCTTGAAGAGGAGGACACACTGGACATTTTCGAAGGCACTGAGAGTAAACACCGTTCTCCAATAATCTCAAAAAAACGCAACAGTGCTACCACCACTCCAGTTGTGGTCAGAAGCCATCAGGCTGTGATTAAGGTCTACGCTGCCCAGGCGAACAGACGGTATCGCTCTTCTCGGTTCAGGTTTAAACTGTTTGTCCACCCTGTAAACGCCACTCCGCCAGTGGCACCGTTTGTTGAGGGCACCTACGATACCGAAGTTTCGTACAATTGTTCCTCTTATTCAAGCCTTCCGCTGCCTTTGCGTTGTGACAAGGTGCAGCAGTGTATTGGAGGGGAGGACGAGCAGGAGTGTGACTACCAACAGTCTGGCTGTGGAGACTGGCTACCCCACAAAGACCGTTGTCTGAAGTTCATTTTCAGATTTTTCCGGAGGGAAGTGGATGTAGGCGAAATAATTATCAATGCACCTCTCCTTGCTGAAAAGCATTGCCAGGACACGTACAACGCATCTCTTGCGCACATACTCGATGATGAAGACGAGGCGCTTGTGGAAGAAGTGACCAAAAGGAGTGGATTTGAATCTGTCGTCGTGGGATTGAAACGAGTGAAGACCACGTCACGGAGTACTCAACGTTTGTACAGGTTCATCTGGCAGATAGGGGGTTATGGGGGTCCCATAGATTACAGACAGCAAAAGATTCAACGGAAAGGCTCGGATGACCACTGTGCTAGTTATCAAGTAATCCCAACCCGCGAAATGATAGGTACTGCTTGTCTGGCAGGACGTGCCTCGGGTTTTATCTGTTCAAAACAGAACCCTCTTTATCAGTACCCTCCATCCAAACCACGTAAGGCACTGGCCTTACCGCGAGCGACCAGAACGGTGGAGGATTCGTCACATATTTTGACCAAGCGGTGCGGTGATCACTCAATGGTGCAGACGTTCCACTCCTGTCCCAAATTCCCTCCACCTAAAAGTGGCAATGCTGCAGTGATGAAGGCAGCAGACAATGTGATACCAGCAAAGACTGAGCGCAGTCTGACAACATCTCCATCAGGCACTGCGGACAGATCTTATGCCGGACATTCCATGAGGAACATTCCCCTCTTCCAGTGCCGTGATGGTGAAGGTATTCACTATTCCTTAACGTGTGATGGGTTCCATGACTGTCCAGATGGTGGCGATGAAATACAATGTGACCAACCCCAGACCACACGCTTCCTTGAAGCCTTCTTTATATGCAGGCAAATCCAGGTCATTCCTAAATCTCTGCGATGCAATGGACTCCTGGACTGTCTGGATGGAAGTGATGAGCAAGATTGTACAACCTGCTTTGATGATAAAGTGCTTTATTCCTACCGCCAGCTGCCTTGTCCGGAGGTGGGCTGTGTGCCATATCACTATTTTGATTTGATTGAACAGTGTGTAACCCTTAATGTCGACGGAGAATCATTAGTACAAGTGGAGAGGGGTCAAGTTAGCCTGGACGGATATGGTATGTCCAGATTACATCCCCTCCATAATGTCAGTGAGTGTCCGGAGACACATGTTCAGTGTCCGGGGGGTTACTGTATCCCAACATTTTTGGTGAACAATGGAGAAAAAGACTGCATGCATGGCGAGGACGAAAATGCTAATGAAGAAATGGTCTGCCCAGGATACTACCGATGCCGCAAACAGCCGACCTGCATTCACTCTGACTATGTCTGTGACGGTATTCCTCATTGTCCATTCCGAGATGATGAACTGTTCTGTAACCTCACCTGCCCCGTTGACTGCGAGTGCCAAGGATTTGCCTTTACATGCAGTGCCATGTTTGATTTGCATCAGAATCTACAGGTACGGTATCTGGACCTCAGCGGTGTTGTTAGTCCCTCGCTAGTTGAGTTGCATGCTCTGGAATTTCTCCATTTCCTCAACGTTTCCTCCTGCCACCTCTGCAGCGTGACTGTCCAGAATCTCCGCCATCTTCGGGTTCTTGATATGAGTAATAACTTCTTCACCAATGTAACTTCAATGGATCTGAAGAAGCTAGGCAGGCTTCGTTATCTGGATCTGTCCCATAACCCATTAGCACAGAGTGTGGATTCGACTTTCTCTCGTTTTCTTAGCACCGTGGGAATACTACAGGTGGAAATTTTGATCACGAGGAACACGACTGTAGAGCATCTACAGGGAGGTGTCTTTGCCCGTCTTCAAGAACTGGTCTCCTTGGATCTTAGGGGCAATCCTGTAAACAGCTTTGACATCCAGGTGTTTCGGGGTGTGAGAAACCTGAGGACGCTAATGACAGACAACTCCAAGCTATGTTGCACCTTGCCCGAGTCTTTAGTGACCAGATGCGAGGCCCCTGTGGACGAACTGTCTTCGTGCGATGATCTGCTGAGGTCTGACTTCTTCAGGGTGTTCCTGTGGGCTGCGTCAGCTTTGGCCATTACAGGTTATAACAATGGCAGGAGAGAGAGAGAGAGAGAGAGAGAGAGAGAGAGAGAGAGAGAAGAGAGAGAGAGAATTAAAGAGATACAGACAGACAGACAGAGAGAGGGTGTTTCGACCCGCCGTCTTCTTCGAGCAAAAACAACGCCAAAACGCAGAGAGACAAAAAAAAGAAATCACTTAGATTTGATCGATCTCAGTGGAAACGTTTTCTTCGTTCGACTCAAACTGTGGAATGACAGTAAAACAAAGAGGAAGGGAACGAAGCTTGGGAGGAGGGAAATATGTCTTAGATTTATCATAGCAACAAAACGATAGTGGTAACACTTATACTGATAAGGTACTTCTACTATTACTACTACCACTGCAGCTGCTGCTGCTGCGCTGCTGCTGCTGCTATCACTACTACTACTACTGCTGCTATCACTACTACTATACTACTACTACTACTACTACTACTACTCCTACTCCTACTACTACTACTACTACTACTACTACTACTGATAATAATTATCATTATCATCATCATTATTATTATTATTATTATCATCATTATTAAGAAGATGACGACTATGATGATGATGATGATGATGATGATGAAAAACAACGGTGAAGGTTGTTACTGGGATAGATAATCAAAATGAAGTGTGATGGCAATATGCTATACAGTTATGAATTATCAACAGGAAACTATGGTGATGATGATGATGACGACGACGACGACGACGACCGGACGATGATGATGATGATGATGATGATGATGATGATGATGATGATGACCATAAGGGATGCAATTGGATAATTATCAAAATTAAATAAAATGTGTTGAAACAACATGATATGCAAGTAGAATAAATCACAAACAAGCAGGGCAGCTCTTTTGTTCTCAAGACGAGATAATTACACGACCATAACTCCAAAGAAATACTGCTTACAACACTGTATTGCTCGGCGCAAATGCCGATACAACACACAAAACGTTCAGGACTGAAAAGGGTCTTTTCTATGTTGAATGCCGTCATAGAAAACACATAGACGAACAGAGACAAATAAGCTAACCTCGGTTTGAATCATTTTGAAGAAAATGTTATAACGGATGAGACAGATAACAGTAAATATCAGACGACAAGGTGTCAAAATGAAGTGAGTCTTAGGCGGAAACTGGAGTTATAGAGCAAAGGTGGGGTTACTGGGAATGGAAAGAAGATAGAATCTCCAGATGGACACAATGCAGATCAACCTTTTGGTCTTCTTCAAGTAGGACAAGTAACATTCAAATCATTGAAAACAAAGGACGAAGAGTCACTAATCTGTTCGATCTCAGCGCAGAATGTGGTGTAGGGTGAAAAACTAAAAATGCGGAATGGAACTATAGAAAACAGAGAAAAGGCTGAAGAGTGTAAACTAATCTTGAGAAGAAGAAGAAGAAGAAAAAGAAGAAGAAGAAGAAGAAGAAGAAGAAGAAGAAGAAGAAGAAGAAGAAGAAGAAGAATGAGAAGAAGAAGGATGAGAAGAAGAAGAAGAAGAAGAAGAAGAAGAAGAAGAAGAAAGAAGAAGAAGAAGATTTAGGAGAAAAAGAAGAAGAAAATAATGATGCAGATGATGATAATGATGATGATGACGCTATTATAATCATATGATGATGATGATGATGATGACATATTATGATCATATGATGATGATGATGTTAGAGATGATGATGACGATATTATAATCATGATGATGATGATGATGATGATGATGGTGATGATATAATCGTATAATGATGATGATGATGCTGCTGATGATGATACAAACATGAATGTGAATCTTGGCCTCATGACGTAATAATGACACGCCCCGTAACTCCAAATGTATGCCGCTTAGGACACCAAATCGCCGAGCACTAATGCTGAAACAAATCACACAGAACAAACAAGAAGACATCCTCCCAAACAGAATGTCCCAAGCCTGCCCATATACCCTGCACTTGACACATGTTCACAGCAACAACAACTGGAGAAATGAATTAACACAAATTGATATCTATTCAACACTGGCGTGGCCTTTTCCATCTTGAATATGGTCAAACAGAACACACAAACAAACAAACATGTATAGAGAAAATCTCCAAATGGTTGATGTGGAAGAGAATGCTGGAACAGTAAAAAGTAAACTACAAACGCATAGGGTAGCTCTTCTTCACACGATAAAACAATCAAATACCCATAACTCAAACAAATGCCGCTTACGACATCAATTTAATTTATTGTCTGACATCCAAGGAGGATGTACCAAGTTTGCATATAAATGATCTGCGCCTGACTCACGTACACAGCAAGGACAACCTGGAGAAATGTACAAACACAAATAAACATCTATTCAAGACTAGCACAGTCTTTTTATTCATCTTGAACCAAGTCAGACAGAACACACATACAGGCAACACAAATACAGTATCCTCGCTTTGATTGATACGAAATGAAATCTTAAATGAGGCAAAGAACTATAAGCAGTAAATGACGCCTGTTGGATTCATGGTCTGGTTTGTGAATTTTCAGCATTGAACAGTTACAATAGTTAAACCTTGTGGATTTCAAGTACAGACATGACGACGACACGCAGGATTGGTACACCCATCTCACTATGCTTAAACCCATTTTGATCACTGGTCTGCAAATGAAAATGGCCCCCGCTTTATTCTCTTCTGTGCACCTCTTACGAGAAGGTGGGAGTAAATAAGTTATCTCTGTTCGATTTTTTTTTTCTTACTCTACTGTCAGTCAATGGCTCTTTTCAGATGTAGTACAGAAATAAGGTTAACTGGCATAGGGAGCTGCCATACCAGACTGGACAGCACTGCTTTAACCACTACTTTGAGGACAACACCAGAACGACCCAGCAGCAGTGCACTGTCTCCTCTGATGGGTGGCCACGTGACGACCTGACGCTGGGTGTTCAGTCTGGACTGCTGGTGCCAGGACTGCAACTTGAACAGTCTGAACGTGGTCAGGGAACTGAAAGAGCGGGAGGGGAGTGGGGGGGGGGGGGGGGCTTAAAAGTGATACCATGGGAGATGAGGGCAAAGGAAAGAAGTAGGGGGGGAGGAGGAGGGGGACTCAGAAGACAAAAATACTTTTTGAAAAAAAATAATAAAAAGAAGAGGTGCGAAGACAATCACTAACGAGGGCACAAATACTTTAATTTGAAGGTGCTGCGACCTGAATGATGCAATGGTCTTATCATCTGTTCAGCAACGATGTGTGGGATTTATTGGAATTTTTTTTTTATTTGATGCATAATCTGACCACTAGGTGCCATGGATCCCTGTGACAGCAGTCTAGGCACTACATGTTCAACTGATAAAGAAAGATGATGCGCAGGATGTTCAGTGGTTTAATTAATGTCTTTTCATCGCCAGATGATATGATATTATGCGCAGGATGTACGTCCCTTCAGACGCTGCTTTTTTTTTTTTTTTTTTTTTGGATACATTTCCCCTCTGATAATTATAAGCTTTCTTGAATTTAATGGTTTTAAATGAAATATATAAGAATGATTAAAATGATCAATAATTGATTTCGTTGTATTAATTATTGTTCCAAGTGTCAAACTTAGTATAAATGCCATTATGTTAACTAGTGGTGATTTAAACGAATGTTTGAGACAGCATTACGTCAAAACGACTGCATGTATCGATCTACGATGAAGTACGCGTGATCCTCAAATCGAATTAAGTTAAGGAGCGGTTTTTCCTACGTGAACACTCTTCGGTTTAATGTAATTAGCCTTCATTGATTATTCGAACCACATGAAGCCAGCCAGCAAACGTCAAAGAGACTACATAGGCGCTGCGTTACTATCTCACCACTGTCTGCCCGAACTCCCTTACAGTTGTCAAACTTTGCTGCTGATTGGCTGTTGACGTGTCCCTTCACGCTCTGTCACCCATCCCCAACCACGCTCCCTCTTGCTTCTCTCTCCCTGTCCTATAATGTGTGTCAATGGAATCCTGGACTAGCTTCAGATGCTCATCCCGGTAAAACCATCTCTCTCTCTCTCTCTCTCTCTCTCTCTCTCTCTCTCCTCTCTCTCTCTCTCTCTCTCTCTCTCTCCGTAAGACACAGTTACCACCACCTCTCATTTCTTAACATCTTCCTCTAATCACCAGTTTAATCTATAGAGAGAAACAGACAGAAAGAGATAGAAGCGGGGTGGTGTGGGATGTAGTGATAAAGGCTACGGATCAGGCAAAGCCAAGTTAAAATGATAGCGCTAAAGAAAACGATGAGTGTACACAAACTTTACCCAGACCTACTGCGATGACACCCATTCAGAAAATTACACTCCAGAACAGTCTAATCATTTACCTAATATGTTACTGAATTATGTTTCACATTTTAACCTTATCAGCTTAGCATAAGATTTACTTCACAATCCAGTTGGGGCTGGTATGTTTAAAACTGATGTGGTTAGTTCATTTTTTTCATGGTTTCTTTTTCTCAAAAATCAAATCCGCTAGATTTCTAGAATGTCCAGGAGAGATCTTGAAATAAGCAAACTGCCTGAGATTTACCGTGTTAGCTAGTCAGTAAAGGGGTACGTACAGCCCTACCAAAGGTTCCATGGTAGGCTGGGACTTACACACCATGAGATGACTTGAACTAGAGCACCTCATAGCGATGGATACCCTGAGCTGTTTGTGGTCTTCAGGTCTAAGGGCTTTTCAACGACGTTTTCAAGTTCACGTCTTCACCATTTCTAGAAGCACAATATATTTTACTACCACAGTCATTGATTGTCATTTTCCTCATCGCTGTTATTGTTCATTTTCTTCCTCTCTGTGTGCCCTTGCAGGCAATGCAGCGGTGTTCCTGTACCGACTGACCAGGCAGAGGCTATCCCACAAGGGTCAGGCCTTCCCCGTTCCAGTGCAGAGCCTGTGTGTG
>CM065745.1:26699087-26724087 GCA_033310375.1 Conus canariensis | reverse complement strand
TGCTGTAGCACACAACTTATCCCTAAAACCTGCGACAGTGTGGACATTAAAGTCAACCATCAGGGGAGTACCCGGACACATACCATCATGTACGTCAAAGAACAATTGGTAGGCTTGAATTGTAAGCAGTGAGATTTCCATCATTTTTCGTCCAACCAATTGCGTGTGTGAGCGACTTTACCACTTAATCTTCATCAGCTCTGTCCCCATAATTATTTCTAAATCAACCCACCTCCATTACATCCACTCTCTCTCTCTCTCTCTCTCTCTCTCTCTCTCTCTCTCTCTCTCTCTCTCTCTCTCTGATGTCGCAGGTCTCTGCCTTCCTCCTCTGCCTCATCACCATCGACCGACTACTGGTCGTCTGCTTCCCGCTCCACAAACACCTCCACCTCACCCCTACCCGCGCCCTCCTCGCCTGCCTGATGCTGTGGGGGGTGGGGTTCCTGCTGGCCCTCCTCCCCCTCCTCCCCCCAACAGCGGACTGGCAGTTCTACAGCCAGACAGGACTGTGCCTTCCCTTGCCCATCACACGCCGCACCTTCCCAGGTCGCCACTACACGTTTGGCGTCTTCATCGTCCTCAACTTTCTCCTCTTCGTCGTCGTCGGCGTCGGTCAGCTGATCATTTTCCGGACTGTCCAGAAAGGGGGACGCGCGGCGGCAGCGGCGGGAAGTACGCAGCGTCGGCTGGCGGAAGTGACGTTGGCACGTCGTCTGTTTCTCATTGCTTTGTCCGACTTTTGCTGCTGGTGGGTTGCCATAGTTGTACAACAGTGGTGTCTTCAGCCATTATTACTGTTGTCTGGCGTAGTGTTGTTTGTTTGGTTATTTGTTTCTTTTCCTCTGTTGTTGTTGTTGTTTTGTTTTGTTAATTTTTGTTTTGTTTCTTTTCCTTTATTTAAGAAAAGGAGAACACAAGTCAGGCTACTACACTGTTGGTCACGTGGGCTAAAAAAAAACAAAACCAGTGCATTTCAACTGACAGGTCTTCTACAGAACTCAGAAAAGGGTGTGGAAAAGCAAGAACGCAAGTAAATGTTTTGATTTGTTGTTGTTGTCTCTTTGTTTGTTCTAAAGAGTAGGGAAACAGAAAAACTTGAGGGAAGAAAGAAAACAGCCTGGACATTTAAGAAAAGAACTTTGGGGAATATGGTAAAAGGTGATTAAAAAAAAACATAAGAAAGATTAGGAAAAGAAAAGATCAGGAAAAGTTGCAAAAGAACAATGCAATACAATACAATGCCATACAATATCATACAGCATGATACAATACATACAATTCAGTAAGGTAGAATACAATAGAATGTGCACGATACAATACAATACAACACAACACGACACAATACCTAAACACAATACATTACAATATGATACGATACAAAACAATACAACACAACACACATAACACATTACAATATGATCGATACAAAACAAGACAACACAACACAACACAACACAACACAACACAGCACAACACAGCACACCCCGTCGCAGGTTTCCCATCGGCTTGCTGGGGTTGCTGGCGGAGGGCGGGGTGGTCATCCCAGGCCAGGTGAACGTGTGGGCGGCTGTCTTCGTGCTGCCCGTCAACTCCGCCCTCAACCCCTTCCTCTACACCCTCGACACCCTCCTCGACAGGATCCGTGCACGTCGCCAGGACCAGAAGATCTTGCGCGTGCTGAACCATCTTCATGTTGAGATAGACAGGTAGGTAGGACGGCGGAGAGGAGGAGGAGGGGGAGGGGGGGGGGGGGGGCAGGGGGGCTATACTAGGGGGTATTTGTTGACCGTCTAGGTCATCCCCGTATGTTCTCTTTCGTATTCTCCATCGAGTCTGTGATCCATGAAGTTCAAGTTTCAAGTTCGTTAGCTCTCAGTTTCAGGCTCTGATTCTCTCTCTCTCTCTCTCTCTCCTCTCTCTTCTCTCTCTCTCTCTCTCTCTCTCTCTCTCTGTCCGTCTGTCTGTCTGTTTGTCTGTCTCTACTCACTCTGTGTGTGTGGTTGTGTGTGTGTGTGTGTGTGTGTGTGTGTGTGTGTGTGTGTGTGTGTGTGTGTGTGTCTGTGTGTGTGTGTGTGTGTGTGTGTGTGTGTGTGTGTGTGTGTGTCTCCTTTTCGTCTTCTGTCAGTCTGTCTGTCTGTCTGTCTCTCTCCTCTCTCTCTCTCCCCCCCCCCCCCCTTCTTCTCTCTGTCTGTCTCTCGCTATCTTCTTCTCTGTCTGTCTGCCTCTGTCTTTGTCTCTGTCTCTCTCTCTGTCTCTCTCTCTGTCTCGTCTGTCTGTCTGTCTGTCTGTCTCTCTCTCTCTCTCTCTCTCTCTCTCTCTCTCACACACACACACACACACACACACACACACACACACACACACACACACACACACACAGAGCTCAAAGTTCTTTTAGCTCTGAAACACTTTGTATTTTCTCAGGTACGCGCTCCTTATATCTTTATTACTTTTTCGTTCCATTCATGTTTTCTCTCCACTTTAAAGTTCCCAGCACTCTAAGGGCCTCGTCTCAAAGTTCCATTAGCTCTAAATTCCTCCAGGTAAACTTCCCTCAGCTTTATATCCATGTGTGAACGCACGCATAACATCTTGCACACACGTAAAATCCCATCACTAACTTTCGGAAGAGAAGGCCATTTATGCCGTTGGTATAGATGGCACGTCACACATAGGATGCACCCTCCGTAAGAAATGGAAAGAATGAAGGAAGTAAGAAAACTGAGTGAACAATATTGAACGATATTGACTGGATGACACGGGAAACGACTGAATAAAGCGCCAGCTGGCTGTTCTTCAGTCGGCACTACCCAGGTAGGCAGCCCGTTGTGCAAACGAGTGTGGATTGTAAAACGCTTTTAGAGCTTGGTCTCTAGCCGAGAATAGGCGCTATATAAGTATTCATTATAATAATGATGATGATAATAATAATAACAATGATAATAATAACAATAATGATAATAATAATAATGATAAAGATAATAATGATAATAATAATACTTGTAACTATACTCGAGCCCATTTTTCTCAGCTGCAGATGCCCTCAGTTTTCGTCAGCTCCAGGTTTTCTGCTATGTCTCTTATGGTCTCTCAACTCCACTTTCCTCTGCAGTAGCTGTCAAGCTCTAAAATCCTTCAGCTTCATATTCCCTCCATTTCCTGTTCCCTCTGCTGTGGGCATCAGGCTCCACTTCCCTGTGTCCTCCGCTCCGTGTTCCCTCTACTGTCGTTCTCAAGCTCAATGTTCCCATGGCTCCAGGTTCCCTCCGCTCCATGTTTCTTCTTTCTACTGTGGTTCTGAGGCTCACAGTCCCCTTGCTCCAAGTTCCCTCTGCTCCATGCTTCTTCTACTGCAGATCTGAAGCCTCGCGTCCCCATTGTTCCCTTCACTCCATGATCCTTCTACTGTCGTTCTCAAGCTCCACTTTCCCGTGGCTCCATGTTCCCTCTGCCCCGTGTTTCTTCTACTGTAGTACTGAAGCCTCACATCTCCTTTGTTCCAAGTTCCCTCTGCTCCATATTCCTTCCACTGTGGTTCTCATGTTCCATTTTCCAATTGCTCCAAGTTCCCACCACTCCATGTTCCTTCTACTGTTGTTCTCAAACTCCACAGTCTCCATGCTCCATGTTCCTTCTACTGTTGATCTCAAACCCCACAGCCTCCATGCTCCATGTTCACTATGTTCTTCTACTGTTGTTCTCAAGCTCAACAGTCCCATTGCTCCAAGTTCTCTCCATTTCATGTTCTTTCTACTGTTGCTCTCAAACCCCACAGTCTCCAAGCTCCATGTTCTTTCTACTGTTGTTCTCAAGCTCAACAGTCCCATTGCTCCAAGTTCTCTCCATTTCATGTTCTTTCTACTGTTGCTCTCAAACCCCACAGTCTCTATGCTCCATGTTCTTTCTACTGTTGTTCTCGACCCCCCACAGTCTCCAAGCTCCATGTTCCTTCTACTCTTGCTCTCAAACCCCAAGTCTCTATGCTCCATGTTCCTTCTACTGTTGCTCTCAAACCCCACAGTCTCTATGCTCCATGTTCCTTCTACTGTGGCTCTCGAGCCCCACAGTCCCTGCTCCAGTTCCTTGCTACTCTTGCTACTGCAATGAACCCGTCATTGTCCTCATCTCATGTTCCTTCTACTCGTTCTCTCAAAGCCCATTCCCGTGCTCCATGTTCCCTCTGCCGTGTTTCTAGAACCCCACAGTCTCCATGTCCAGTTCCTCTCTCATATTCCAACCCACTGTGTTCCATGTTCCATTTTCCAGTTGTTCCAAGCCACACCATCCATGTTCCTTCTACTGTTGTTCTCAAACTGCACAGTCTCCATGCTCCATGTTCCTTCTACTGTTGTTCTCAAACCCCACAGTCTCCATGCTCCATGTCCATTTCTCACGTTGTTCTCATCAACACCTCCCAAGTCTCTCCATTCATGTTCTTCTACTGTTGTCTCAAACCCCACAGTCTCCATGCTCCATGTTCCTTCTACTGTTGTTCTCGCCCCACAGTCCTCCATGCTCCATGTTCCTTCTACTGTTGCTCTCAAACCCCATAGTCTCCATGCTCCATGTTCCTTCTACAGTTGTTCTCAAACCCACAGTCCCCATGCTCCATGTTCCTTCTACGTTGTTCTCAAACCCCACAGCTCCATGCTCCATGTTCCTTCTACTGTTGTTCTCAAACCCCACAGCCCATGCTCCATGTTCCTTCTACTGTTGTTCTCAAACCCCACAGTCCCATTGCTCCATGTTCCTTCTACTGTTGTTCTCAAACCCCACAGCTCCATGCTCCATGTTCCTTCTACTCTTGCTCTCAAACCCCAAGTCCCATTGCTCCATGTTCCTTCGCTCTTGTTCTCAAACCCCATAGCCCATTGCTCCATGTTCCTTCTACTCTTGCTCTCAAACCCCATAGTCCCATTGCTCCATGTTCCTTCTACTGTTGTTCTCAAACTCCACAGTCTCCATGCTCTATGTTCCTTCTACTGTTGTTCCCAAACTCCACAGTCTCCATGCTCCATGTTCCTTCTACAGTTGTTCTCAAACCCCACAGTCACATTGCTCCATGCTCCTTCTACTGTTGTTCTCAGACCCCACAGCCTCCATGCTCTATGTTCCTTCTACTGTTGTTCCCAAACTCCACAGTCTCCATGCTCTATGTTCCTTCTACTGTTGTTCCCAAACTCCACAGTCTCCATGCTCTATGTTCCTTCTACTGTTGTTCCCAAACTCCACAGTCTCCATGCTCCATGTTCCTTCTACAGTTGTTCTCAAACCCCACAGTCACATTGCTCCATGCTCCTTCTACTGTTGTTCTCAGACCCCACAGCCTCCATGCTCCATGTTCACTATGTTCCTTCTACTTTTGTTCTCAAGCTCAACAGTCCCATTGCTCCATGTTCCTTCTATTGTTGCTCTCAAACCCCACAGTCCCATTGCTCCAAGCTCCCTCCATTCTATGTTCCTTCTACCGTCGTTCTCAAGCTCAACAGTCCCACCAATCCAAGTGCCGCACACTCCGCGTTCCTTCTTCTCTGTTATCAAGGTCAGCAGCTTCCTTGCTCCAAGTTCCCTGCACTCCTTGTTCTTTTTTTTAACCTAGTTATTGCTCAAGCTCTTCCCACAAATTCCCTACGCTCCATGTTCCTTTTCTTGTTGGTCTTTCGTTCCAAGGTCACTCCGTCTTGGGAATCACCAAGCACTGGGTCAGATTCAGGGTCAGGAGTAAGGCTTGGCTACAACTACGATTCGAGTGGGGCTTTGCGCAGAGAACTGACCTAGGAGAGGGTTGGAGTGTTCAGGTGAATTCGTAGTTCATGGTTTTATTGATCGTGGAGGCTTCAAAATTGCGTTGAGTACAAGACTGTGTTCAGCCTGGAAAAAAACCCAAAGCCCCTTGGGATGACATTAGATCAAATAAAGACACACACACACACACACACACACACACACACACACACACCACCACGCACGCACGCACGCACGCACGCACGCACGCACGCACACAACACACACACACATCCCATCCTGATCCACTGGCTGCCAGTGTGATGTTTTGCGATGTACTGACCCTGAATACACTTACTGGTCAGTTTGTTTTCAAGGCTGGGTGAAGGAACTGGTCAACAGATTCTCTTAGGAAGATTAAACCTGAAGACGGGGAGAGAGAGAGAGAGAGAGAGAGAGAGAGAGAGAGAGAGAGAGTGAGAGAGAGAGAGAGAGTAGAATGGAGTTGATGTGATAGGGGAAGGAAGGACACGGGCAGTGTGTGTGTGTGTGTGTGGGGGGGGGGGGGGGGGGGGTGGAGGATGTCGTGGGAGGGGCGAACAAAGGAGTCGACCGAGCAGGTTTGCTGTTTTAGTTACTGCCCCCCTTTTTTTTCAAACTGAACTCTTACATACATACAAATTTGCATACATACTAACATACATATATATATATATATATATATATATAATATATATATATATATATATATATATATATATATATATATATATATATTCAATTATAAACAAAGCTTGTTCTTATGTCTTAGATTGAAGAAATAGGGGGAGATAAGCATTCATAACTGCAGTGGTAGGTAATTCTGCCTAACTAACAGTATGTGCTTGAGTGGGTGAATGGGGAATAATAAATGCTTCTCAAAATGAGCCTTCAGCAAGCTTATAGTCTCCACTGCAGATATGAATGCTTATCTCCCCCTATTTCTTCAATCTAAGACATAACAGCAAGCTTTGTTTATAACTGAATATTTCTTGCAGTCATTGCAACACCAAGCTGCTCTGTAAGTTGCTGGAATGGTGCTCGGTACTTATCCTTGGAATGTATTAGTTTATTGTAATTTAGTCCCTTGCGGATTCATTCCAAGAACTGGCCCTCTAACTTGTGTCTTAAGAGGTTATCTTTTTATATTTTTGTACTCTTCACAAGAAAATGTAGCTTGTTGTGTTCTTTCATGATTTTCTTTTGCTTCTTAGGTGGCACCTTTGGTTGGTTTTTGAAAACTCAACAAACATACTACGGTATTGCACACCAGCCTTTTTCTGGGATAGCATTCTTCTTAAAACCGAAAAGGCAGAGGAGTCAAGTTACCACTTTCCACGGTCACTGAGGAGAAACAATCAGGTTCCAAAATACCGATATCTGACCAGGAATTATATGTAAGTGAGTTTCCTCTCCATTGGAGATTGTTTCCCCTTTGGAGGCTCTAAGCTTGTTGAAGGCTCATTTTGAGAAGCATTTATTAGTTCCCATTCACCCACTCAAGCACATACTGTTAGTTAGGCAGAATTATCTACCACTGCAGATA
Source organism: Conus canariensis (assembly GCA_033310375.1). Taxonomy (NCBI): domain Eukaryota; kingdom Metazoa; phylum Mollusca; class Gastropoda; order Neogastropoda; family Conidae; genus Conus; species Conus canariensis. The sequence continues at coordinate 26,716,775 of CM065745.1, read as the reverse complement.
TGAATGCTTATCTCCCCCTATTTCTTCAATCTAAGACATAAGAGCAAGCTTTGAAATATATATATATATATATATATATATATATGTGTGTGTGTGTGTGTGTATTTACATACATACAAACATAGACACATATCAATTACCTTAATGCATCAACTTGTCAAATCAACAATGCACAGTAGTCCAGATTGCAGGCGCGTCGATTAAAAATTATCTTTCACGTACTCTCTCTCTCTCTCTATATATATATATTTTTTTTTTTCCATTTTTTTCTCTCTCTGTCCCCACTTCTTTCTTTCTCTCTCCGGCTGGTTCAAATTCTTTGTCTGTCAGTGCTTTAGTAGCTTTATATATCAAATAATATTTAAAGCACAGATTGAAAGTGAACATCTGTCAGTTTCAAGGCTGGTTCATGAGGTGATTCTGCCTTGACCAAACACGCCTAGACCCAATCATGACAGATATGCTGAAGTATTTTTGCATTTGGTTATGGGCAGTCCTAACATTGAAACTCCTGAAACCACTCTTTTATTAACCATGCCTAGTGAACCTATCACTAGAACAACCACTTTCGTACTAAATCCGGCATCATTAAGAGCATAGCAAAGAGGCATGTACTTTTGAAATTTGCTCTCATAGCATGTTTGTATGAATGTGTCAAATGGGTTTGAAACCTCGATGACGAATGCCACCGAGTTTTGATGATCGAGGAAGCATACATACATGCATGCATGCATGCATGCATACATGAATATATACATGCTTACATACATTCTTACATACATACATACATGCATGCATACGTACATACATGTGTACATACATACATACATATATCTGTGCGTTCATGCGCGTGTGCATGCGTGTATGCATGTGTGTGTGTGTGTGCGCGCGCGCGCGCGCGCGTGCAGATGGCCGGAAGACAGAGTGGAGGCCCATGTCCAGTATTGTGTCCGCAAAAAACTGGCTGGAAGGGGTATAACTCTCAGCACCAAGGGGACGAGCACCTTTGACGTAATGGCAGAATGCCCCCAGGCCTCTCCTGCTGAAAAAGCCGTCAGTCCTTCTCCCTGAAGATTCATCATCAACTGATGAAAACGCCATCAGTCCTTTTCCCTGAAGATCCATCATCAACAGAGAAAAAAAAAAATTCCCTGTCGATCTGTGATGAATGAATATGTGACAACAGTGCAAATGCGTTCTCCGTTATGGAATCCGACCACAACGTATATTTCTTATAAATACACCAGGCAAGTGTCCTCTGTTTATTCCTTATTTCTAAACGGACGTACAGCCCCATCTACAAAGAGGAGGGCTACTTCAGACTCACTGTGCCAGCTCATTATCCCTCGATCCCTAGAATGGTCCCCCCTGATTATCTTCCATTTCCGTTTGTGACCGTTGCGAACTGGTTCCCTTCCTTTCTTTGGCAAGTACTTATTCCGCTCCTACCACTTTGTGGGGCATTTTTTCCTTTAGTGTTCAGCGGCTAATGGACATGCTAGCTGAACATTCTTCATCTGCATCAGTGTCAATGTCTTTGGCATCATTGTGGCGACTTCGCCGTCATCTGCATCGCTTTCAACTGTGGTTTTGGTCGAGAATAGAACCTGCAAATCCTTCCAGTGCCTGGTTTCTCTGAACGTTTACACCGGATCTGCTTTTGTGACTTTTCTTGGAATTCTGCTGGTGCTGTCGCTTTGTCGAACTGCTCTCACTTTCCTGGCGAAGTACTGCGGCTATAGCAGCAGCCCTTGCCTCTTCGGGTACCTCTGTCGTCCACTAGCCCCAGGCGTAGGGAGAGAGACCAGGCCAACTAAGCAGCTAGAGAACTGAGGGTTTGCTTAGAACGGGCAGATTCCATCTCGTTGCGTGGCTGTGAGAACGCTAATATAAGGAGCCTCATCTTAGTGCCTGGATGAAGACTTTGATTAGACCAGAGGGCACTCATTTCCTCATGCCTCCTCAGTTTAATAATAATAATAATAATGTATGGATTTTATATACCGCAATTCTTGGGATCAACTCATTGCGCTCAGCACACACTCAAACACTCGCACTAACATGTGTTCACACACACACACACACACACACACACACCTACCGACACAGGCGCACTTATCAAGTTCATCGGTTTAAGCGTAAACAATACAGTTATGCATGCAGTACATAAAAAGTCAGGTCATAATAATAGACACAGCATTCAGATATTATGGTTGGAGAAGGCTTTCCTAAAGAAGTATGTTTTTAACTCTGACTTGAATTTAGATAATGTAGGCAGGTCACGTAAGCTGTCATGAAGAGAATTCCAAAGAGTGGGCGCACTAAAGCTAAACATGCAGGCTCTTGAATTACAGTCCTTTTCGCGGACACATCGACACATAACCCTTTCCCATCAATAGTGCATTCTGACGGAATACTGTGGTCCCTGATTTTGAGATAGCAGCCGGAGGAGATCCTCAAACACCTTTGAAAGGTTTCTCCTAGGAATGTATCTGAGGAGGTGCTGGTCTTAGATGTCCTGGGCGGTGCTGTCGCTGCTCGTACCTCAGCTCACCTGACTGGGGTTGCTGATCACCTGTCTTGATTTGATGAGTGCTTTTCTAAGGAATGTTTCCCGAGTCTGACATAAGGTGATGATACAGTATTCTGTTTGTTCATACCATATCTGTGTTTGGCCGTTGTTTATCTTTTGTGTGTTGTTTTACTGAGGTATGTGTTTCAGTGTTGTCCGTACATGCACTTTGGAGCTTGAGGTTACCATCTATCTTCACACGCACCTACCTTACACATTTGAATTCATCTTTGTCTGTTTTCCTTTCCTTATTAATTTTCTGTTTTATGAACTTTTTATGAAAAAAATTGCTCTAACTTGAAGGAATGGTGGACTATTTTTTTTAAAGAGGAAAATGTTCTTGACTTAGTTTCGTTTTGTATTCTTCCTTTCATCCTCCTTCAGGGCAGTCAACAATCACTCTCAAAGAATAATATTATTGAAGTTAAGGTCTTGAGAGAACCACTCATATAGAACACTGTTATTGACGTTAAGTTCCTGGGAGAACCACTCTTATAGAAAATTGATATCGAAGTTAAGGTTCTGAGTGTACCACTTTCATAGAATACTGTTATTGAAGTTAAGGTCCTAAGAGAACCACTCTTACAGAATATTGATATTGAAGTTAAGGTCCTGAGTGAACCACTTTCATAGAATACTGCTACTGAAGTTAAGGTCCTGACAGAATCACTGTCATAGAATACTGTTATTGAAGTTAAGGTCCTGAGAGAATCACTTTCATAGAATACTGTCATTGAAGTTAAGGTCCTGGGAGAAACACTCTCACAGAATACTGTTATTGAGGTTAAGGTCCTGGGAGAACCATTCTTATGGAATACTGTTATTGAAGTTTAGGTCGTGGGAGAACCGCTCTCAAAGAATGCTATTGTTGAAGTTAAGGTCCTGGGAGAACCACTCTCATAAAAAATACTGTTACTGATGGTGAGGTCCTGGCTTCACGGGTAATCCGCTGGGAGTTGGTCACGGCGTGGTGTCTGGTAGTCACCATCCTAAGGTCGAGTGCTGATGTGTGCCAGACGATCTCCCAATCCTTCTTACGTGTCTGGCACCTGTCAGGACAGGTAAGTATTAAGGGAGAGAAAAAAAAGGGAATTTTCCTATTCCTTCTAAACCATTTTTTTTTTTTAAGACATAACTTACCTGACCATATACTACACCCTTCTTCCACCTCCCCAGCTAGAGGAGAGGTAGGTAGTGTGATTCGGAGTGCTCACAAACGGAAGCGGGAGGTAATCAGGGGAGACCATTCTAGAGATTGAGGGACTCCAAGGTAACACAAAGACTGGCGTAGCCCCCCTCTTTTTAATTTTCAGTGATCGGGCACTTCCATGTCAAGAAGGATTAAGGCACTTGTCTGGACTGTTCCGCATTTCTAAAACTAAGTTGGAGAATTGATTTATCGTACGTTCTGATAGCTACACCATTTTCCTTCGTGCTTTCTTCTTCTTCTTCTTTTTTTTTGTTTTTTTTTTTGTTTTGTTTTTTGTTTTTTTTTTCGGTAAGAATCTCAAAGTAACGCAATTCTTATCCTTTCCTGGACCTTGAAACAACAGGTTACTTGACAGTTATTACATCATACTTGTCAACGCACTGGATCCTCATTGACTCCCAAAGCAACTGAGGGCAACGACAATGCATTTCACATTAAGCAACGTATCTGAAAGAGAGAGAGAGAGAGAGAGAGAGAGAGAGAGAGAGAGGAGAGAGAGAGAGAGAGAGAAGAGAAGAAGAAGAAGAAGAAGAAGAAGAAGAAACCTGAACATCATCTTAAGAATGCATTTCTCTTTTCTCCTTCGCCTTCTGCGCATTCTTCATATCATTACTCTAACACTTCTTGCTCATTCTCTATTTTAAAATGTGAGTGCGTATGTGCGTACATACGTGTGTAGAACAGCCGTTCCAAAATAATATTTGTATTTGCAAAAAATGTAACAAATTCTGTTGGCGATGGATTTCATTTTACTATGGGGATATTGACATCCGCAAAAGAATGACACCTCAGATGTATTTGTATTCAAGGTCATATTTAAAATTCGCTGTTACACGGTCAAGGAGCTGTTTTATGTTCATGACGCAGACATATTATTTTACATCAAGTAATTTCATGTTTTTGTCTGAAGCCATTCATTATGAAGTAAAGGTCAAAGGTTAATTAAATCCGGAAATCTTGGATCTTGAGCTGGAAATTGTCAGATGTTGAACAACTTTGCTCGTAAATTCTGTTTGATCAATTATCGTCATTTCCCGTTCTTTCTGGCTTTTTTTTTTCAATAGCACGTTCCATCATATACATAAACACATGCACGCACGAGCATGTGCGGGCATCATTCCCCCCCACACTTACCCTCTCACGTATGTGCATACCAAAAAAGTAACATGTCTTTATCATTTCTGTCCACACACACACACACACACACACGGACGCATGCAGGCACGCATGCATGCAGCACGCACACAGACGCACGCACACAAGCATGTGCGCGCAACGCACAACAAACTGGGGCACACGCTGTGTACAAGATCATTTCTGTCTTTATTGTTCAAAGACAAGACAGCTGTAAAGAAGTGTTCTCATCTAGCAATATGACAATCGACAGTTCAACTAGAGAACTTCACTTCCACCTTTGTACACCTAAACTAATCAGTGCCACACGCAAGTTTCATGGGCGGAGGGGTGAAAGGAACAACTGGAAAAAAAAGGAAAAAAAAAAGGAAAAAAAAAAAAAGACACAACCATAACACAAAAGTGATCATACACAATATCTACAACATATTCATTTGGTACCCTATTACATCCATAAGTAGTCCATATGACAAACAATAAGGAGGGGGGGGGGGGTGTTGGATTGGGGGGGGGGGGGTCAATCCAAGTCTCGTCTGCTTGCGAGATTCAAGTATCTGGCCACAAGACAGTTGCGGAAAGAGGCATGGAGAAAGAGGAAGAGAGACAGACAGAAAGAGAAGACAGAGAGGGTGATAGGAGAGTAGTAGTAGTAGTATAGTAGTAGTAGTAGTAGTAGTAGTAGAAAAGAGAGAGAGAGAGAGAGAGAGAGAGAGACGCAGAGAGACAGAGACAGAAACATGTGACAGAACGGAAGAAGGGAGCAAGAGAGAACTCATCACGAGGACATGGACTTCAGATCTTCAAACACATGTGCATATATTCTGATGGACAAAGCAAACATGAATGTGTACCCAGACATTGAGAAATAGGCAGGGAAGCATGTACTGATCCACACAAAAATACAAATGAAAAAAAAAACAAAACCAGAACGATACAAACCATATCAGTGAATGTACACACCCATACATACACGCCGCAGACTGAATGCGAAAGAGGTATATGGTGAAGAACAAGGTTTTGCGTTGATCATGTAAGAGCCAGCAACACGATATACAATAAGTAATGCTTTCCCCTTTTTTAAAAAAAAAAATGGTCACTGTGGTAACAAAAGTAGGGCAAACAATGTACAGAGTACATGTACACGCAGAGGCATATCTATAGACTTCAGATATCCTTTGACAGTTCCGTCTCCGCCCGCTTTCCCCATCCCCACCCACCCTCCTCTCACACGCACACAGGTAACAACTTTAGCAAATAGTGTGGTCTGGTCAGCGTTACAACACTTTCATCTCAGACAGACATATAATACACATAAACATATGTATGGTACACCACAAGGTTTTATACACTTCTCCAGAGAATGTCCCCACCCCAACCCACCCCCCACCACTGGTCCTCCCCTTCCCACCCCTGTCCCCATCTTCTCTCTCCACCCACACTCTGTGACAGAAGATAAATATCTTGGTCGAAGTAAAAGCTGTCCAATACCCAAACTCACACACACACACAAAAAGGATACCAACAAATGTGTGAAGGCGTGAATTACATGACAACGCACTGGCTCTGAAGGGACGACAACACGAACAATGTATCAATGACACCTTGTACTTCTTTATACAAAAAAAGGGACATGAATAACGCACACATGCATGAACAATCTATCAATACCGATCTTGTGCTTTAAAAACAAAAGACATAAATAGCACGCACAATCCACTATGTAAGCATGGTCCATAAGCCTACAACGCCTTCAATGACTCTGCTACTTTCCATCCATCACTTGGCAGTACAAGACTTTCAGCCTTTTGCAATAGGGAACACTGACACGGGCACAGGCGATCTCTCTCTCTCTCTCTCCCTCTCACGCACACACACACACACACACACACACACATGTGCTCACACACATGTGTGCACGCATGAGCACACATAGTCCTCATTCAATCATCTTTAAAAAAAAAGAGCAAACTTGAAAATGCGCTTGTAAACTGCTTAAAACAAATCACGATAATGATCTAACCAAAAAAAAAAACAAACAAAAACCGTTCATGCACAGCTTCTGCATCAACAGTGGAAGCCAGTCACACCGAAGAGAGACAATGCAGGAACAGACACCAGTCCGCCCTCTTCATCTAGAACCGTCTTGGACAATGTTGTTTTATGCAGTGCAAGAGCGTGGACACTCTGCAGCGAATATCAACAACTGGACGATTGCTGGTGTGGTAGGGAAGAAAAGCAGCAAACCACAAGAAAAGGTGTCCTTCCTAACCTACGGACAGCATTTGTCTTGAAGCATCGAGCATTAAGGTCAAAGAAAAACAGTCAGCGAATTTCTTGTCATTTCTCTTCTCAACGGCTTTCTTTTCTTTCTTTTTTTTTTTTTTTTTCATTTCTGTTCTGTCTCTCTTTTATAGTGTGTGGGTGATACAGTGACATGGTGCGCGGGTGGGCGAGGTGAGGGTGAGGGGAGGGGAGGGGGGTGGCTGCGCGATTCACCGCTGTCGAAATAACTTTCCTCCTGATTGGTCGATAATGTTCATGGCCCTAACGTGCCAACACCTGTCACACCTGCAGCGTAAACTTTTATGGTAAACGACATTTAAAAGCCAACCACCCTGCTAAAAAAAAAAAAGATGACTTAATATCAGAATAACTTTACAGATTATTTTAGTAACAGCCGTGAACACTATTGGCGAGCATTCAAACTTGAAATCTGCCTTCAGTGTTTCATGCGAACAATCTTATTTCAGAAGACCAATGCCTTATCACACAACACCGACCTGAATTAAACATTTGCTGATAAAAAAAAAAAAAAAACTGACCACAAGTGCTTCTTTTTAATGGAAGATATTTCAGATCACGAGCACTTCTGCCAAGCACAACCTTTAATTAAAACCTGATGTCTAAAAACTTGATCTGGGCTTTTTGCACGGTACTGACAAACACCAATAAGAGTTAAACTTAACAGCTTAAAAATTACATCTTTTCTCATCTATCGCAAGCCTAGCAACGACTAAGGGCATATCATTATTAAAAAAATTTAAAATTGATAATAATAGATTGAAAAAAAAAACTGGATCCTAACACACACACATACACAAACACACATCAAAAGACTATATTTAGTCTAAAAAAAAAAAATCTACAAACTCAAGAGAACAGTATGGACCCTACAATAGTGGAGATCAGTTACCAGGCCACCAAGCTTTTAGGACAAATGGAAAAAAAGAAAAAAAGAAAATTAGGCAGCGTTGGAGGTGCCTGCCTTCCGACAATGCATCTCAACAAATTAACGCCATGACATTCAAAATGATTGCAAACACTTACTAACGGTTAACCCGGCGTTCTCATAAACAAAACAAAACACAACCCACGTCAGATCAACGGAACCTGCCTAAAAAAAATGCACACACACACACACACACACACACACACACAAATTCGAACCGGCACCCAGAAACACTATGCTAAATGTGATTACAACGTTTGAATGTTCAAGAACAAGGGACCAGCCTTTGAACTCAGAGCCATCATAAATGTAGAAACAGTTCAGTATGCTCATACCATGGCCATGGGGAGATGGCGGTGATGATGGTAGAGAGTGTAAGTGGGTAAGAGGGAGCGTTGGGATGAAAGAGAGTGAGCAGGAGTAGGCGGTGTCTGTGGGGAGACAGTGTATGCGAGTGTATGTGCATGCATGTGTGTGTGCTCGTGTGTGTGTGTGTGTGTGTGTGTGTGTGTGTGTGTGTGCTCGTGTGGTGTGTGTGTGTGTGTGTGTGTGTATGTGCGTGTGTGTGTGTATGCGCGTGTGTCTACGTGCGTGCACACGCAGGCATGTGTTGGGTGGGGGTGTGTGTGAAAAGGAGGGGTTGGAGAACGAGTTTTGAGGCGGGAAGATTCTAGAGATATGATGCCATATTGTTCAGGAATTCCGGCAGTTTCTGCTTTATCGCTGGCAGTTTGTCAAGCTTTCTCTAAATCACGATAACAACAAATCATGTCTTGTCAGAATACAGCTCCTGTTATTACGTCTTTGACCTCAATGTGCAGCTTTGTGGGTAACATGCGCGTGTTCACACACTCATACAAACATGTGCGCGTACAAATGCACTTCGGAGACGCGTGAGCAAAATGCACCAATGTGTAGCACCCCCACCCCCCACCCCCAACACACACACACCTTCCCCCCCTTCCTTTCTCTTTTGCCTGTTCCTTCCTGCACACAAGATGTTCCAGCCAAAACTCAATGAAATAAACGCCAAAACTCAATGAAATGAACGTTCTTTTCTTCCCCTAAGAACTGCTTCTCCTTTCATTTCCAGTTATGTCTTCAATACCAACATCACTCCTTCCATTAATAGGTGTTTTTTCCCCTCATCATTACTAAATATATAATCATTATAATAATTACTGTCATCACAGTCATGACATAACACTGTCAGCATCACCGCCATCCTATACACACAGCCCTTCTTCTCGTGAACCTAACTTGCTATGCGGCTGAATCACCATGGTGTAACTTGTCATCTGCTTAAAACAAACATAGCGTACTCCCTAACTGGTCAACCCAACATGCATGACATCCTGCTTTGACTCGGCACACCATCGTTTGTCCTCCGTTCGACCCAAAACAGAATACCTGTTTTCATCAACGTAATATGAACTAGCCATCTACAGGTAAACACAACAGTGCGATTTGTCTGGGCAGCCCAGCTGGATACGACTTATCCAGTCAACCTAAAATAAAGGGAGACAAGTTGGTCGCAGAAGAGAACATGAAACACATGCAAGATTAGCAGGCACACCAAAAACAAAGAAAAAAACAAAAAGCAAGCAACCAACCAAGGGAAAACAAAGGTGGGGGTGGTAGGGGCATGCAAATAAACATCAAGCCACCACTAGCTGCACATCAGCAGAGAAATTTGCAAACAAGAGGATCGGAGAGGGAGGTAGGAGGGAAAGGGGGTGGTGGTCACAACCTTGCAACGAAGCACCCCATCCCTATAAAACACGCTTAGATTTCAACATAAGTCGAAACTGGTTCTGAATATTGTCCAATCATCAAGTTGTCAATTATCTTTATTCAAAAAAAAAAAAAAATCCCCAAAACACTAGGGAAAATGCTATTATTTGCAGCAGAACTGCACACACAAAAAAAGGCCATCCGTCCAAAGGTTTAGAGCTGAAACCCTTGATCAAGACAGACTGAAGGTCATGCCTACTCACAGGGCTGTTACATCTCCAGCAGGACTGAGGGAGTACGAGGGGAATAAGATGACTGTCAAACAATGCACATTCACCACTCATTGAATCTGAGGAGGGACAGCCGATGGGTCAAAGCGGAAAGATCGTAACATCAAATTTTCTGTCCCTCTCTCTCTCTCTTTTTTTTATTTTATTTTTTTTTTTCCTGCTTCAATTTCATAAATAAAAAAAAAAATTGGGGAGTGGGGGCGGATGGGGACAGAGGGTGGGTTGGTGGATGATTGGCAAGGGGCGGGAGGGGGGGGGGGGGGGGGGCATGAGGAAAAGAGGACATCAATCATCAGCAGAAAATGCTCTAAACGTTATATAATTACCAAATGCATAAATTCTCTCTTGAAAACTGTCGTGGGGATAGGTTTGGACGGTTGGGGGGTAGCATAGATATGGAAATCAAGGGGTGGGAGAGGTCACATCAACAGTAGAACAGTCCAAAGACAGGACGGGACAGAACGTTCGAGTGAGATCATGTCAGTCAGGAGTGATCCGGGACAACAGCAACGACAAAACAAACAGAAAGAAAAAAGAAGGAAAGAGAAAAAGATGGAAAAAAAGGGGGGGAAAAAAGCACCAAACCTAACCAAACAAATGGAAATACAGCCACAACAAAACAGGAGCAACATATCGAAAAATGTGTCAGCGGAAGAAACTGATTTGGATTTATGCCTGGAAATATCGATCTTCAAAAACAAAATTTATCTGAAGAGAAAAGAAAAACATCGAAAAAATATGGATTTGATCTAGACAAGACGGATGCTGGGCAAGCCTTTGTTAATAATCGGAATACATGTTGATGTCACATGAAGAAACAAATCCTCATCAAGCAAGAAACACGAGACATCAACTGATTTGGATTTAAACTCGACAATGAGCGACTGAGAGGAAAATCAGTGTATGCAAATAATCCTGCCTCTGGACATAATCCACACATATGATGAGGAAAAACAAACAAAAAAAGACTACGGAATCTACTATCTTACTGCATTCTTCATTTCGATGTCACGGTAATTTTCACATTAAATCATCCTTCGTCTAAAAATTACAAATTCTTACATCTGTACGCCTGAAAGAACAAGAACAAAATGAATGCTGATGATGCATTTCAGAGACAGCTCATTTACTCTGAGAAAAAGCCCAAGGAAGAGGGAGGCCAATGTTTTGCCTTTGGACATAAAAGTCTCCAATATGCAGACAACAAAAGATGGCAGTTTGGGGCATAATCTCAAGGCTTCTCATCTTTCCTTCATTTTGTTTTTTCTTCTTTTGTGATAGTATCTCCCAGCTCTTTGCTCTTCAACTCCCCAAACTGTGAACTGCACAGCAAACATTGCTGTTGAAAACTACAAAGCAAAGAATGTCTCTGCCTCTGTGCATTACCGAAAGCAACCAAGCAAACTGCAGCGGCATTTTGGCATTGGAGTAAACATCCGTGAAAATCACATACAAACAACATACATGCAAGCATGTTTTCTCCAAGGTAAGGAAAGACATACATACAAATGAAACAAAACTCATCACCAGAATATGCGAATCATTTGCTCCACATACACTGAGCAATTAAGTAGTGAAGTCAAACAACTCCTGCTGAACAATCCTTTCGGTAACGATCAGGGTTTTCAACAACAAAGACCTTCACTTTTGAGCCCCTTTTTGACGTTTCCACATTCTGGAAATAAAACTTGCATTCTATTCTTTCTAGAGCCCAGTAGACGACCATTTCCACTTTTCTTATCATTTAAAGAATTCAAGAAAATAACACTTTCACTCTTCTGTTACAGCCAGATCTCTAGAACCGAAGACTGTTCTTTCAGTCCAGCATGTCCACAAAGTGTTCAGAATGTTCATACAGTCTGGGACTTCACGAATGAATGGACAAGTATGTGTGTGTGTGTGTGTAGGTGTGTGTGTGTGTGTGTGTGTGTGTATATGTGTGTGTGTGTATGTGTGTGTGTGTGTGTGTGTGTGTGCGTGGTGGTGTGTGTGCATGTGCATGTGGTGTGTGTGTGTGTGTGTGTGTGTGTGTGTGTGTGTGTGTGTGTGTGTGGTGCGTGCGTGCGTGCGTGCGTGTGTGCGTGCATGCGTGCGTGTGTGCGTGAGCGCACATGAGTGCATGCATGCGTGTGTGCTCTCATGTGTTCGTGCATCAGGAAATGCTGGTTCATGTATAGCTCTTCATGTTCATTCCTATTACCATTTGCCCCCCCCCTCTCCACCCCTCCCTTAGAGCTTTTGACCACCTTCGATAATCCACCTACATTCTTCATTACCTTCAACATGGATTTCACGTTATCACCTGCTTTGCTTGTCTGTCAGCCATCTGACTCAAAAACTGCGCAACCAATTTTCACAAGAATACTCTAACAATGGAATGTGTCTCAAACGACAAACCAGCCATATTCCGGTGCTCATCCTGATCAAAAGACAGACAAGCAATTTGGATTGAAGCTCGACAATGTGCATGGACAGACATATGACGGATTCCTGGATAGGACAGATGGCTTGGTAGAAGTAACCAACACCTCCTCAACCTTAACGTATGACGATACCTGTGCTCTCTGACACGTCCTTCTTGCTACCATTATTACCATGAGGCACTGGATATCGCAAAGCATCACTGAATATGAGCAGAAATAACCATGCACAGCAAGACATGACGCATTCCCCAACAGGCATAGCCACCACTCCCAATTGTCCCCCTTCTCCTTATAGGCTTCAGGCACAAAGAAAAGCTATAACTGCAAGGAACAGCTGGTATCAGGCAAGCGGGTGCAGGCAGCTTCAAACGTTCAGACTTTTGTACTTTTCTGTTTAAGGCTTACGACACGTAACACTGTGCCTGTCCACAGGCTGCGAGTTCACCCCCAGACAGCGATTCTTCCCTCCAGCTTTAGATCGAATGTAAAAACCACACACATGCACAAAAAAAAAAAGCTTCAAAATGTTCATCCTCTCTGCTGCCCGATCTCTCTCTCTAACTGTATCCCAGCTGACGAACCCAGCATGCTCCGTTAGCTCTGTACTGTCGCCAACAAGGACACCTTTCACGTCCCTCCCGATTCAGGGTGGCTTGAGAGCACTCTCCTGTTCTTCAGCCCAATGGCGGAGTTTACCTTGCCTTCACCTCAAAGACACAAGTAAATGAACATGCAGTTTTTTTTTTTCTGAAGATATTTACTTGTTGTGCAACACACACATCCTGCCCCCCCACCCGTCCACATCTCCCTTCCATCCCATCCCCTTCTCCAACCCACCTTCACTAGTGTGTATGTACATGTGTGCCCACAGGTCTGCACTTATATTCAACAGTGTTTGTGAGTGAGTATGTGTGCTTAAAAGTTAAACGTGTTCAGATGAGATTAAAAAAAAAAAAAAAATCCAGTTTTTGAGTCCTACGCACAAAAACAAAGATCTGTGCAAAATGTTAATGCAATGGCAACCGTTAAGTTTGGGAACAGAAAAGATTGAATTGCGTCCATGGAAGAGACAGGTTAAATGCAATGAACTAAATCTTATGGCAGAATGGAAAGGTTCAGAAAAGAAAAGCTGACTGGCTCTATTTAAAGACAAAAAAAAAGTGGGGGGGGGGGGGGGGGGAGATGTGGACAGAGGGGAGACTATGGCTGGACTTGACTGACTTGTTGCTCCAATGCATACTTTGCACGGAAATTCAACAAGGACAATGACACCATGCTTGCCTTTTCGTCATAATTCAAAAAAATATATGTCCAAGTCTGATGAAAGCCACCAAACATTATATCAATAACATTGAAACAACAACTATCCGCTCCCAACACCGCAAGAGTGTTTGGGGTGTTTTACTTTGCCCCTTACAAGTTATGCATTCAGTCGCGGAAACCACCACTGCTGAACAGTCATGTTTACATGTGGGTTGGCTTTCTTTATGTCAACAGACTTTTTATTCAACGCTATGGCTCGAAGAAAACAACACACACACGCACACACACCCACACACAAAAGTACAGATATCGAGACAAATACAGGTGTAAACATACCCAGACAACTACAGACATACACATACCCAAACTATTTACATGTAAGCTTGCAGGTCAGAGAATGACTTGCAGGTCAGTTGGAAAGGTCACACAGTGCAGCGTCCCACCACCTCTCCTTCCCCCTCCCCTCCACTCCCTCCTCCCACCTCAATCCATCTCCCCCTCCACGTTTCCTTCCCCCGCCCCCCCAAAAAAGGTTAATGGATATATTAGACAGATGTGTATACATGTCATCATCGGCACAAAGCCAAAACACACCACATGATTTAAAGTGAGGAATGACTGTCACAAAATTCAGAGGTAGCAGACGGATTTATAAAGTCAGACAAAAAAAAAAAAAAAAGTATCATTCTACAGTTGAAAAAACTTCTGGATTTATCATTAAAAACAAAACGAAAAGGAAAAAAAAAAAATGAAGGGGTCTGTAAAAGACAGTCCAAATCGACTTTCTTTAAAAGCTGTACTTTATGGATATAAAAACTATATATATATATATATACGTATTAAAACAACAACAAAACCCCCAGTCGGACTTCATTTCACACGCAAGACAATGCATTGTACAGCCTTATTAGGAAGAACAAGGTAGACAAGCATCCATCAGATAATACAATATCGTTACGGAGATACCCAATGCAGAACAGCGGATACCACTGTGTGGTTCACAGTGAGGAAGGAACTTTCTTTTTTTTTTTTTATTGCTGAAGGAGCTCAGGGAAGAAAGAAAAGAAAAAGAAAAAGGAAAAAAAGAAAAAAAGAAAAAAAGGTCCAGCACTGCAGGTAGATACAGGACAAAATGACACTACACAAAGCAGGACATAGTCCTCTACTGACTCGGGTCGTATAACATCCAGTTATTTGGTACTGTCGTAGTTAATCAAGAAAAAAAAAAAAGAACAAAAAAAAAAGGAAAAAACATACAAACAACACAATACAACAAAAATACATTTCATATGTCGTAAACGCTCCGAAAATACGAATCTTTCACACACGTCATGGATAACTGTGCTCGATCATGATCATATGCAAAACAAACGTTTTTGTTTTTTTTACCTTTAAAAAAAAAAAAAAGCAAGAGAGAGAGAGGGGGTGGGGGTGGGGGGAAGGTATGTCTGTTGTTGGATGACGAGTGAAAGAGGAGCATTTGGGCTAAATGATTAAGGAGATAATCTTAGGGTGCAATGCATTTTCATGAAGAAATATGACAAATTCACGAAAACTAACAAGATGATTAAAAGTGACGGTGTGAAAAGGGGGACTATCAAAAGTTGACTTCCCTTGCGATAAAGGCCAGAGAGGTTGGCACACTGCATTATATCGAAGACCAAATCTGCGCAAGATGATAACAGTGCTAACCACCGATAACTTCACTTTCTTCTGCAACCGAAGAAAAGAATTGCATGTGCGTGGACAAGCATAGTACACACCCTATGCATCTCCTTGCCAGCCCTCGCCCCCATCCCACCCACCATACCTCCTTCCCCCCCTTCTCTTCCCTTCTTCCACACACAGAAAATATATTCCAACACACCATAAAACTTGCTTCTCCGAGACTGGATGTTTTAATTCAAGTTTTTGTCTTTGACATGGGGACTCTTGAATCTCTGGAGCAAAATCATTTAAGCAGAAAATGGGGTAGGGGATAAGATATTCTACCCTATCTCCCCCGCCTCCACCCCTCGCAAGCACACAAACTGTCTGAACACACATTACCTTCAAATGTTCAACAGACAACTTAGTTACTTACAAATAATCAGAACCGAGTCTCACACATTATAAAATAAGCAGGTTTTGAAGTTCTTCAAAACACATGCCCACCTTTGGACTAACTACACAGACCAGTATTAGGTGTGTACAAAAACAACCTTTGGTTTGCGCAGTACAACGCCCATCACTGTACCTCATGCACAGACTTATAGATGGAAACCTGTACCAACAACCCATTTGCAAAGGTAGAAACTCCTGACACAATCTCCCTCTCCCCTCTCTTCTCCCTCCCCCCTCCCTCCCCCAAACAAACAAACAAAAAAAAAGGACACAGCAACAAAACCTTAGGTTTTATTCTGTCCCCTTTCTCATCCACACAAATTCCAAGATTAAATTGTGTTCCAACATATATACACACACACCTTAAAAGGAATCAAGTCATATGACACTTGACCAATCACACCGAGCACTTTGCGGACTGCATGCAACCACCCTTTGGCCAATATATGTGTGCAGCTGCCTTCAAAAAGAGATTTTCTCAAACACTACTGAATGACAGACAAAATCCTATTAGTATTTCACAAACTTGAAAAAAAAAAAAAAAAAGCAATTTTCAAACCATGGGATGATAAGACAAAATCCTACTGGAATTTGACAAATCTTTAAAAGAGATTTTCAAACACACTGGATGACACACAAAATCTTGCTAGTATTTCACAATCTTAAAAAGAAATTTTCAAACACTACTGGATGATTGACAAAGTCCTGTTAGTATTTCACAATCTTATGCAGTGATTTTCAAACATTCTTGGGTGACAAGACGAAATCCTGTAAGGATTTCACAATTTTGTACAGTTATTTTCAAACATGAGAGACAAAATCCTATTAGTGTGCCACAATCTTGTAGTCCTCCCATTCATTTTTTGTGTCATGGCGATAGCTTCAGGAAAAGTCTCATGCTCAACAAATGTTCTCAAACAACTGCGAACATGATTTACAGGATAACTTTTATCTCTCCCCACACACCCCCCCCCCTCTCTCTCTCTCTCTCACACACACACACAACGCACGCATGCACACGCACACACACACACACACATCTCCTTTTTATATTCTCTTTACT
Organism: Conus canariensis; assembly: GCA_033310375.1. Taxonomy (NCBI): domain Eukaryota; kingdom Metazoa; phylum Mollusca; class Gastropoda; order Neogastropoda; family Conidae; genus Conus; species Conus canariensis. Next base: position 26,699,754 of record CM065745.1, on the reverse strand, counting down.
ATCTTCTGAAGATGACGACGATAAAGGGGATCAGTATTCTGAAGGAAAAAAAATGTTAAAAAGAACTGTATCTGATGAACAATTCCACACAGAAGCCCCCCAAATGAAAACAAAAGAACAGCATCACTGGCAGAAAAAAAGGTCGTTTTCCTTCATGTCAGCATTGCAAAAAAATGCACGAAACCAATCCCTTCAAATAGGCCAGATGATTTCAGCACAAGAAAGCTGGATTTCACCTCATGACAAATGGAGGATGGAAAGGGGGAAAGGGCAAAGACTTGTTTGACCACAGGTGGGAATCCAGGCCACACATTCCAAGGAACGAGAGAGACAACTCAAAAAATGATACAATATATACACTTGAAGGGGAAAAAAATACACTTGAGGAAATACATAAAACAGAAAAGGACACTAAAAAAAAAAAAAAAACAACAAACAAAACTCCAAAATACATCAACGTGGTCAAAATCACTCCTCTTAATTTAATTTCACTGACATATATGTCGCCTGTGTTCATTCTCACAGCCTATGAATATAAACATAAACCCCTCCAACACTCATTAAAAGAAAGAACGAAACGGACAACAACAACAAAATCACTGTGACCTTACAAGTGGTATAAAAGATTCATTCTTTTGACAAAACAACACAGAGACCAACCTAGTAC
>CM065745.1:26611587-26694087 GCA_033310375.1 Conus canariensis | reverse complement strand
TCATGCACACTGCGTCGATTCGAGTGGTCTGGATATCACAAGGAACTTTCTTTTGTGATCAAGACCACGGATTAGTCCACATTTCTTTTTCTTGCTAGACCCCCAGCAAGATTTTCTTTCTAAGTGAAACTGACCAAACCGAAGGATGTAGGTGAGGAAAGATGGAAAGCAAGGCCAGACTGTTCAATGCAAAGAAAAAAAAAAAAAAAAAAGAAAAAAAAAAGAAATAAAAAAAAAAAAAGAAAGAAAAAGAAAACAATCCTCCTCATATCTATATAGCTTGTATTCAACCTGAGGGATTGTGTGACAAACAAAGCAAGCGAAAGTTAGTAAGGCTCTAGGTTCTTGCAGATGTTCTTGTGCATCTGATGGTCAGGTCAGAAAACTGTCAACCAAAGACACGAGATCAATGTCGGTTCATCACAACTTTTCCACACAAAGCTGGAACTTGAAGAATTTTTTTTTTTTTTTTTTAAATAAAGAAAGAAAAAAAAAAAAAAGAAAAGAAAAAAAGGATGGTGATTGAAACAATCAATGGTGTTTCTAGAAAAAACAGAAATGTGGGTGGACATGGCATGGAGAACAGGGAAAGGACGGGGTACTTTTGGTTAAAAAAAAAAAAAAAAAAAGTCACAAAATTAAAACTACACACATTGCAGTGTTTTGAGTACATAGTAAAAACAAGCAGAAACAACCATTTTGCATTAGCAGCTGGAAATAGGGAAGAACTCTCTGCCCCCTCCACTCCCCTCCCCTCCCCTTCGCTCCAGTCACAGGCACCTAATACAATGGATCTCAGGGAATATGAAAAGAAAAAAAAAACAATTTTCTAACCACTGACACCATATCAAACCATACACCATCACTTCAATGATAGCCACAAGTATTTCAAAAACAGGAGGATACACAGTTTACAAAGTTTATGTTGGTAGCAATATTGGCTAAAAGAAAATAAAAGTCACAATTTCCTGAGAATTTCACCTCTTGGGACTAGCAATTATATGATGTGTCATGCGTATTAGTAATACAATGCATTTTTTTTTTTTCAAACTGGAATCAATTATTGGTTGGGGGTGAGCATATATATATATATATATATATATATATATATATATATTTGTGTGTGTGTGTGTGTGTGTGTGTGTGTGTGTACATATACACACTAACTTAGTAATGATACAGGGACGTGTATGAAGAAGATAATGATGTACTGTACTAGGCAAAGGACTATAGACAGACAAGAGAGAGAGAGAAAGAGAGAGACTGAGGGCGGAGGGGGGGTGAGGAGGGAAAGAGGGAGGGAGGGGGAGAGAGAGTCACAGACCCCACAAACCGATGGTATACAGCAGACGGTATAGCAGACAACATGCATCCTGTGAAGCGACAGTGGTCCACAAGAAAACCACTAATCACGAAGCAGGATGATATTCCCTAAAGAAGCAGCTGAAGACCGAGAACAAGAGACAGACAGAGAGACAGGGAAGGGCGGGTGGGGGCAGCAAGTCATAAAGCGATGACGCATGAAGCCCCATTTTAATGAATATGTATGTCGAGCATTCTTTTCAAGACTGAGTGATCCCCAATGTATCAAGAATCAGGTTGCAATGTCCAAGTACTCTTACTGTGAACCTTTTCCCTTCACTCATCACCTTCCATGTCTTAACAGGACCCAGACTGGCCGCCATCTTGTCAGAAATTGTTGGCCGAGCAGTGCCACAATTGCTGATCCTGAATTAAAAGCAATAGTACATACCCACACATTTAAACACCCAAATGATAATCATACTGATTATAATATTAGAAATATTGCAACCAAGCATGGGCAGTTGTCAGTAGGGGGGGGGGGGGGGGGGGGGTGTTATTAGATGGTGTCTTGCATGTGTTGCTGCTGTTGGGATCACAGGGCTGCCAAAGTCTTCAAAGAACAAAGTGTTGCATTTTACCATTTTTAGTGTAGCATTCAAAAATTCAAGCATAGTACTGGCAAAGGAGACATCATGCTGGTGTTGGATGTAAATCTCACCAACCCACAAAATCACAAATCAAATCATCTTTAACCATTTTTTCTTTTACTTTTTCATCCTTTTTTTTTTTTTTTTTACTGAGCTTTGCAGTTGTTGTTTTTTTTTTATAAAATAAAGCTAAAAATAAGCTATATATACATTGTCTAGGTTCTGCTTAAGCCATCGTTAAATCAGCAAATTGTTTTTTAATTTTTTTTTTAATCTTAAGATTTTGGCTATCACTTCATCCTGAAGTACAGCCATGTAGCACTGTCAATGAAATCGTAGCATGCTGTGCCCAAACATGTAGCACTGTCAATGAAATCGTAGCATGCTGTGCCCAAACATGTAGCACTTGGCAACCCTGGGATCAGATCAGGCACCACTGAACACGCCAAAGTCACCCAGCACTAGCAGCAGCGCACAGTCTTCTTTGGTGCGTCGCCTCATGGCATCAGCATACCCGTTGCTTGCTAAGTAAGCTGGTTGGGCTGTGACGGGAGACAACTCTTGGCGCAGCAGTGTGTGAAGGAGCCCTGCAGTAGGTGGCATGGGACCACTGCCACTGAGAGTGGTGAAACTTGGGTAGGGTAGGAGAAGGGGGGTGGGGGGGGGGGGGGGAGGAGTGAGGGAGGAGGCACAATGAGACAGCAAAAACAAAAACGAAGGAAAGAAAGTAAAAGAATTGCATGTATGAACTGGAAAAAAAAAGTATACACACAAAAATAATCAAGACATAATACATAATAATAATCAAAGTAAAAAAAAAATTTCGATTTGTGGATTTATGCAAGACCTTTCTTCATTTCATTCACACACCACAAACTTAACTATTACGCACAATTCTCATTTGAATGAAAACTTCCCATATGTAGGTAGTGAGACAGGTGAAAAGCTGATCAACATTAACAGCAAAAAAGTGAAAACAGAAAAAAGAAATAAAGAAAAAAGAAGGAATAAGCAACCTAATAAGGTTTGTAATGTTCTTGCGTTACAAGCAATCCTTACATACATCAAGGAAAAACAGTCTATAATTTTCTTGCAGAAGTCATGAATTTTTCTTTACTTTTCTTCAAGAATTGAAAAGCCCTGATGAGCCCTACTCTTTTTCTTGCGTAGTGCTGTGTACCTTATGTTGCAACAATGCCATTTTTTGCAGACAACGTATGATTCTTTTTTTTCCTTTTTCAATCAGGCACCAAAAAGACCAAAACAAACCCAAAACAAGGGCATGAGACTGGGACGAACAAAACCAAACTAAAAAGTAATGTAATCAGTTCACTGAATTTCTCACAATTTCACACAAAATGGTACTGGGCAGACCTAATATGACCTTGATCTATCATGAATCAAATCTCTTGTTTACCACCCAGCCAATCTCATGGGCCCTAACAGGGCTGAAGACCTATCAAAATCAGCTTTAATTATTATCAATTAACAGACGAATAAATCGAAAATCCCAAGTCAGTTCTTAAAACAGTTTTTGAAATTAAAAGCTCAGGTTAAATTTTTTTTTTTTTCTTTCCTTTTACATCATCCATATTATCAATCACATCAAATGAAAATGAATTCTTTCTTTTCAACTGATGTCACCTGGCTGATCATGTCATTGTTTGCAGTTACTGTCCGACACTGTCAGCGACTGCTCCATCTGAAGCAGTAGGTCTTCTCCTCCATTTTCTGATCTCCTGCCCCTAGTTTCCAGGAGGAATTATCTTCCTCCACCTTGATCAGCGACCAGCGTTCTTCATCTGAAACACCCTTTCAGCTGATATACCGCCACACATGAACATCTTTTTTTTTTTTAAATGCTAAAAAAATCTGATAAACAGTTAAACCAAAACAGACAAGGTCAACGAAAGACATCATGCATGCAGGCATATCAATACTGTTGATAATAATAAACAAGTACGATCATTGACACTCCCTTGAAGACATTGTAACCACCAAGGACGCAAGTTAAAACTAAAAGTTGCATTCACCAGTGGGAGCATGTTACATTTATAACAGATACAAAAATGGTCTTTCTTGTTTATCATTTATTGTGTATGCCTCCCCGCCTCACCATTTTCTCAATTATTGTTGACTTTTAAGTTTGCATCGCACCTCCAATACATTCAAAGTGTTGGGGATGCTGGGGTGAGGAGTGCGTCTTGTATCCTCTTTCACATCTTTTCATTAATGTCAGCCTGATTCCTGTAACCCAGGCTGTTGTGTCTCGGCATTAGTCGATCACAGAGACCACATCAAGCTGCTCTCAGACCTCCTGCAGCAGAAGGACCTGCACTGCTGACGTGTCATTTTGGTGGTGTTCAATGGAACACTTTTCTGGATAAACATGATGTATCCCACCCTTCACCCATGATGACACTAAAATATATGCTCTGTGCTGGACTGAGCAACTCAGTAAGCCCTGCTTAACCCTCTGGGGTGGAATGTCAACCTTAAAGAGCCAAATGTTGGTACACTGGAGGCATAGAAGAAAGCTTGTTGTTGTTTATACTAAAACTATCACTACTCTCAACTAAGGAACTGGTCAACAAAAGTGAAGGGATTCACAAGAGAATCTTATCTTCCTTTGCATGAAATTAAAGCTGGAAGCATCGTTACTCCCAATCAAGAGCTCATCAATAAGGGGCTCATGAGGAAATCCTACCTTCCACAGCTTGTTGTAACTATTAAGAACCGTTACTCCCAATAACAGAACGACTGTTACTCAATGAGGGGCTCAAAAAGGAATCCTATCTTCCACAATATGCAGCTGTATATTTTCACAGCGAGTCTGTAATGTCAGATTTTATCGACCGTTTTTGAAAAATTAACCCCTGGCTCCACAAAATGTTCACATTCAGAATCACCCATGATAGTTCTCAAGCATCCACTGATTCAGTGGCAAAATGTCATTCCTGTTGATGAGCATTTGATCTCATTCTTGTCTTTAATTCCTCATTTTTCCATCCTTTCTTTAGTCTCTTTGTCATCTCATTTTTTCTGTTTTTCCTTCAAACTGACTTCCTCCTTTAACAAACAAAAGGATGAGAGAGACAGACATACAGACAGACAGAGAAAAAGACACAGGCAGAGACAAGGGAGAAATCGAGAGAAATTAACTAAGCCACGTATTGCTGCCCGTCCCTTTTTCCCCCTCAGACATCATTTCATATTTTCCCTGAGGAAAAATAAATCTGAGAATGGCTATTGGAATGAACAGATCTGATTCTTCTACATCACTCGACACACCCATACACGCCTCAAAGTTTGCTATGGATACAGATATAACGTACAGTGACGTCATGAACTCTCACCAAGCGGGGTGTTCACAGGCAAGCACAAGATATACTGCATGCTTCAGTTCTAAACTGCATCGTGCTGTGATAGAAATGTGAACAATGACTCTCCTTTTCGTCCCTCAACCGATCTAAATTATTCAAAACCTGTTCATACTTCTTTGAATTCTGAAGCTGTTGAAAAATATCCATAGCGAATTTTGAGAGGTATAAATCATGAAAGACAAAACAGATTTACAAAAATAACAATGATACTATTAATAGTAATAAATAAAAAATAAATAAGTAAATAAATAAACAAAACAAAATATGATTAAATTCCTAGAACATTATACACAGCACGAGAAAATAAACCTCTCTACACACAAACATCCCATCAGACATGCTTGGTCCAAACCTTTCAGCGGAACTGAGTGGTGGCAGTGCACCTGAATAATTTTTTTTTTAATCTATATATCACCCCTCCCCCCTTCAATCCCCCTCCCTCCTGCCCCCTCCCAACAAACCATGACTAAAACTAAACGCACACACAAAACAATTAGTCAATGTCATGTATTTATAAAATTGGGACATGCAACTGACATAATCATTCATGACCATAGCAAGAGTTCTAAGCAGATCATATAGATACGACCGTGACTTGGCTCCTTGTTCCAACGGCTACTATGGGTCGAAGAAAAAAAAAAAAGATGCTTTCTAACGATTTTCATTCCACAATTGGGCAAAATTAACATTGGGTGTGATTCTGTTAAATACTGCTCAGCGATTCATCCGAGGGAAAAAAGAAAAAAAAAACACAAACCAACCCCTGCCTTGACTGAAGGCAGAACCCCTGCCAGTTCTGCAGACAGAATGGTGCAAGCCATGTTTCTGCATGCTCTTTCGGGACAGAACAACATGCTGAGCAAGCCTCCCTGGCTGAATCAACTTTGGGAGGAGAACAAGACTTGGTGAGGTCAAACTCCACAGGCGAGTTTCTGCCTGTTCCCGTTTGTCCTAACACTGTCCTTATATCGACAAGGCACAATGACCAAAACAGCGGGGCGCACCATTCAGCAGGAGGAAGATGGTCGGGAGATAAAGGCGTCGGTGTCGTTCCGAGGTTCACATTGCAACAATCAAGATCTGACAGTAACTGCTACAGAGTGGGTTAGAGCAAACCACAGAATGGAGGACAAGAACGACTGAGCAGTTTATCTCACTTGCTTCTTTTGTCCACAAATGCAGACATCTTACGAAGAAGCGTACGATGCCAATGTCCGCATTTGTGGATTCGGATTTTGAAAATTTGCGCTGTCCGAGTGAAGTATTGGGTACAAAATTCAAGAACAGAGAATTTTTGTTCAAATATACACTAACATGCATTGCATGCACTCACTAAATTTCAAGTTCTGTCTGCTCATTTATAATTATGAGAATTTTTTTCCTACCCTATACAAACCCCGGGTTTTCAGGGTTTAGCAAGGGAAAAAACTCATGGCATGGAGTGAGTTAACTCTTCCATTCCTACTTTTCTATGAGCCAATATTTCCTCTTGTTCCTAGAATCTTATGATACGAATATTCCCTTTATTCCTGGATTTAGAGAAAAAAAAAAGAAGTGTAAAGTGAGAACTACCATGTATGCAGTAGCAAACCAGACAGAATAGAGCGGCGACCGCTTTCCCACACTGTAGGATCCTTCTGGCATCCATTCCATTCATAAACACTGCCCCGAAAGCGACCCGGTCATGACGTGTACTGATGACACGACTCGCACAAACTTCAAAGCGCTTACCGCGAGAACCGATTTTCCGGGCTGCAGGGAGGAAGGGAGGGATTTTGTGCTGCCCGGTTTTCCGGGTTGCAGGAAGGAAAAGTACGTTTTCTGCAAACCGGAAAACCGGGTTGTAGGGATGAAAGAGTTAAGTCCCACACAGGTATGGGCCAGACAGAGGACTGTGTGTCTTGGTCAGTGCTTGGCCACAGAATGAAGAGAAAATGGAAACGCACACCGGCTATACAGTGGACAAGTGAGACAGCCTGAGGTGCATCAAGTACTGTTTAACCACTAACAGTCTGGCAACAAAATGACAGTTGTTTTAAAGTCTTTAAGAGTTTGACATCGTACATTATATCATTACCGTATGACCCAAAAACGTCTGCGCTTGTTCCCACTCATGTAACCCCCTTCATACAGGACAAACTGATTCAAAACGATATCAGGTTTGATTCAAAGTGTACCTTTCAAGAAACCAGAGCGGGGCATGGGGAGGGCTGCTTAGCGGGGAGATGCCACTCTCAAGCAAGACACACAAAAAAGTCACTTCCACCTTAACAGGTCTGGTCATCAACAAAGCTTTGTGTCCGGAAAAAGAAACAAAACAACCAGAGCAGTAAATGACATGGTTATATGATCAAACTAGCTAACAATGACATGGTTATATATGATCAAACTAGCTAACGATGACATGGTTACATGATCAAACCAACTAACCTACTGACATCTAAAGGCATTCCCCTTGACTTCTCACTCCCAGATGAAAAAAAAACCCAACATAAAAAGACTATTGAAAAGCAATCTAACAAACACAGAATGCTTTTGAAAACGACAAAAAAAAACCAACATATAGGCGAACAGACACTGCAGACTGAACAGGTGGAGTCCGCTCTGGATTGTGTATAATTTTCCCCAAGTACATAGCAACCAGATTTTGATCTTTAAAAAAAAAAAAAAAAAAAGAAAGAAAAAGGAAAAGGAGACCATTAGGGGGGGAGAAAAATGCGCAAGTTTCCAAACCAAAGATTGATCTACAAAGGCAGAAGTCAAAGAGTGTGAAAGCAGCTCTAGAGGAAGTTACAATAACAAAAACGTCAGGAAGGCGAGGGAGCTATTCTGACAAAGCTCCTGCCATCTTCACAGGACCAGGGCCACTCAAAAGCCAACCGTCCAAAAGTGCAATGCGAAGAAAAGCAATTCTTCTTTTCTGAGCATGCTCAAAGATGACATCACCTCCTTTGCACCAAGCATGACCCCATCTACAATTTTGAGAGGCTGATGTCAATGCTTACGATTTTTGATCTGTCAATGATGACCACAGACAAATAACTACTACATGTACCCTTTTCCTCTGCAATAGTGTTCATGGAACAATTTGTGAAGCTTATCAGCAACAATTTATTCAATTTTTTCAACATCACGTACTTTGTTGATATTTCACTCTTCTGCTGCAAGACAAATGCATACCAGCGTTCAGACCTGACAGGACAAAACAACCAACAAGGGAAATAAATGCAGCTGTCTTAAAACTAGACTGCTATGGTTTACTTCCCTTCCACCAGCTTGTCTGAATGTTCCTAATGCTTTTGTTCAAGTTGAGATTTTCAAAAACAAAAACTTACCTTTCAACAGAACGCAGGGGAAAAAATTAATAAGATGTTATGGCGGGAACATCAGGGACACTGAGACACAATTTTTCCAAAACTGAATGAGCACAATTACAAAGTAACAAAAAAAAGAAAAAAAAGCTTCTTTTCCAAATATATAAACCATGATTGGATTTCGTAAGTGGTTGAAAAACTCTCAGGTAGGAAGGATAATCAAGCCATGCAACACATTTCTAGTTAAGGCATGGGCGGGCTGATTTTTGACAGAATCTCATGCGAGCAGCTTAGAACATATATAACCCAGGATAAAAACGGTAGGGGTCTCCATTCCTCCCTCCAGCTATTACTCTCTCTCTCTTGCAGTTGCGCACACACACACACACACACACACACACACCATACACACAAACATACTCTCCAACAGAATTTCAAAAGTTATACTTCTCCTAGATGCTTTAAGGGTTTTTTTTCTTTGTTTTTATTTTCGTTTTGTTTGTTTGCTTTTTTAGCTCACTTCTAGCTAACTCATATATTTCTTTGGTTACCTCCTGTAAAATACAACAGCACACACTTGTGAGTCGTGTGATGCATATTGTATTCACCTAACACCACTTCAGGCTAGCAGAAGCGCATCGCATTCATCTCCCCTCAAAATACCGGCAGTCCATGGAGCAGCATATAAATGTCATGGGCCAAAACATAATCCCATACGATTCTCGGATGGGTGAGCTGGAGGTGTGAGAGAAGCAGGAAATGAGTGGGGGGGTGGTGGGGGGGTGGGGGGGTGGGGGGGGGCTGTCATGGAAGGCAAGTGGGTACAGGGACAGAAGACTAACAGCAACGCTTTTCTGAATCTGTTGAATTTCGCGATAAGATTAGCCGAAAGCTTTATCCTTCACAGCTGAAGTGCAACCACTCAATGTGTGTGGGGTTGCACGTCAACTTGCGGTTTGTCCAACACCCACTTCGGGGCATTTTCTGGTCTGACCGTAAAGGGACGCATGTCTCAGGAAGAACTGCTGTTCTCTGAGATGAGGTGAGGATGGACCATGTGATGATCCAAGGCCAGACAGGAACAAGGAAAGAAATGGAACGAGCAAATGGGAAAACAGAGTTTCAGTAAACGAGAGGGTCAGGCAGTGACTCAAGAGCAAGAGCGACGATCAACAAAAACTCTCTGCACTACTTACACATTTCTCAAAAACTACAAAACAAAACGTGATGAGGAAAAGGAAGAGATCAGCATCAACAGAGCGGAGACATCTCATATGCCACATAAATGCGTCCAATTAGTACCATTCCCATACCCTCTCAGTCTTTCTCTTTACATTATTTCAATGCATGATAAATCCCCATTTGTAAGCGGTGTGGAAATACGGGATAAGATGGCGAACCATCTTCACAAAAAGACCTATTTGTTCACATCATGCTTTTGTTTTCTACGACATCTTACCGTACGCAGATAGGAGCTCTCTCATTCTCACCAATGCTGTTCATTTCTCCATCATTTGTACACGAAATGAGTTGTGCTTGCTGCAGACAAGCGCAGCAGAAATCAATGTTTGATGCTACACCTGACCATTCTAGTCATTTACTGAATACCGAATGGCTCACTATTACACAAAATACAGAAGAAATAAAAAGATATGACAATATGGGGGAACTGTTTTCAGAAATTTGGTACATTTTACAAAACGCAAGCCTTAAACCTTTTTGCTTCAACTTGATCCATGGTTTGTATGCAATGACATTGCTGGCATATATGTTTACATCACTCCCTCCCACCCTGCTCCCAAGACAGACTTTGGCTGGATTCTGTATTCACAATGTTCAGATGCTCTAGTGCTCTACCTGAAAGGATTCCTGAACACACATCATCACACCCACTTGCAATGTCAACAAAAACAGTTCGTGTGGCGTAACCTCTAGACAATCTAAAGGATGGACATTACTGTGACCCTCTCCCCCATCCCCTCCCAACCACCCATACACACACAACACACTACCCTGGAACCCCCTCCCCCATCCCGACACTGGACCAACAAACGTCACCCAAGAGCTAAAGGACGGGGAGGGAGAGAGAGAGGAGGCGAGGAGGAGTGGAGAAGAGTCATGTCTCTTCCAACCTCATGTGTTTCTGAATGGGGTTGCCATCGGCAACGTCACAGGTCCGTTTCCCCGAGGCCAACATCTCCCCACCCCCGCCCATACTGATGGGCAGGGGGTTCATCCCCCCTGTGCTCTGCAACACATGGGGCACAGGGTAGGACTGCGGGTAATGGGCTGTGTGGTATGGGTGGTGGCCCATGTGGGGTGCGTAGGGCGAGTGGTGGAGGTAGGGGTTGCTGGGATAGCCCGCGTCAGGGCCGTGATGAGACACGATGGGCTGTGACGAGGGGTGAGGGTAGTGTGCCATCATCTGCGAGTACGTGGGGTGCAGCGTTGGCTGTTGTGGCGGGGGTGCTGCTGGCAGCTGTGGCTCTTGCGACACGGCGTCCTGCGAAGGATGCTGCGAGGACTGTGGCGGCGGATGCTGGTGTGGTGGTTGCTGCTGCTGCTGCTGGGACTGCTGGTGCTGTGGTGGTGTCGGCTGATGTGGCTGGGACTGATGTGGTTGCTGTTGTGGTTGCTGTTGCTGCTGCTGTGGTTGTTGCTCTGCTGGCTGCTCCTGCTGCTGCGGTTTTGGTGATGGTGGGGGCGGCTGACGTGGTGGCTGTGGGTTGACTGCGATGATGCTGTAAACGCCGAAATCTCTCAGCTGGTTCTCGGCGATGTCCGTCCACCCTTTGTTAGCGGAAGGGTTGGCTGGGCTGGGGTGCATCATGCAGTGCAGCTGCACCCCATGCACATTGTGCGTGGTCAGCGCTTTCTGGGCGCAGGTGAAGGCGTACTTGCCCACGGTGATGACATGTTCAATCTTGAAGAGGGCGACGACGTCCAGAAAGGTCTGATCGCACAAGGAGTCCAGCTGCCTCAGCACTTTGACAGGCATGTCGGACGGGGCTACATTCTTGCCTGTGTCAGTCATGAAGGCCAGGGGACACAGGTTGTGGATCGCACAGTTCTTGAAGAAACTTTCAGCCGTGGGGCACAGCCGTCGGAACAGCTCCCAGAAACGGGCACCCGACACCTGCACATCCAATCATATTGGTTCAGTTGAACTTTATGGTGTTGTGCTGCGCTGTATTCCATTTTAATGCATATTGATACACTATATTCCACTGTACTGCACTGTGCTGGACTGTATAATGTACTCTGCTATAATGGTGTGACATTTGGACTGTACTCCACTATACTGCATTCTTATCTATTCTTGATACATTGCAGGTTTCTCACCACAGCAGATGACAGGATTGTGGTTCATTCTTCCCTGTGAGAGCATTCTTCTTTCTTTGTTTTGCTTGCAAATGTCAAAAGCTCAAAACATTTTACTTCTGCTAACAATCACTTTATGACGTGTTTGATTAGAGACAGAAATTTCAGTTTCAAATGTAATTAATTAAAACAATTCAAGCCCTGACCTGCCCCCAAAGGAAAAAAGAATATGGACGGACTCTGTATGAGAAACACAGGGAGGAAGGGGGCGGGGGAGAGAAGGGAGCCACCGGAAGTAGGGAGACAGATGAACCAGAAAGAATGATGGGGGTGGAGCAAGAGAGACAGGGAAAGATTCACTGATGATATTTTGATACCCAATAACAATAATACCATCCAAGGTATATCAGTTAATTTCTGCTTTCAATGCACAGAACCTATGAAATCATTTCAGCGTGTCTTTGTTCTGTTTCTGAACCTATGACAATCATTTCAGAATTTCTTTGTTCTGTTTCTGAACCTATGACAATCATTTCAGCGTTTCTTTGTTCTGTTTCTGAACCTATGAAATCATTTCAGTGTTTCTTTGTTCTGTTTCTGAACCTATGACAATCATTTCAGAGTTTCTTTGTTCTGTTTCTGAACCTATGACAATCATTTCAGCGTTTCTTTGTTCTGTTTCTGAACCTATGACAATCATTTCAGCGTTTCTTTGTTCTGCTTCAAACTACAACATTTGTTTGCATCCACCACCATCGTTTATTGGTTAGCGTTATGGGCTTGTGTGCTGATTAGGGAGGTAAGGAATTTCAGTCCCATCTGAGGCGGGGAGGTGTTCATTCCAGGTGTTTCCGCCTTGGCCGGCTCCTACCTGACCTACAGTTGTGAATGCTATGGACTCCATAAGGAAGCGTGGAACCACGTTTGTGGTTTGGTGAGTTTTTTCCCTCAGTGTTTTTTGTTTTCTTCTTCCAACGCCATAAGCTAAAAATGTAATGTTACAATCAGGCAAGTGTCAGATGAAACCTTTGTGGATGATTTTTGCACATTTAACTCTCAAACTATAAAATCATGAAGTTGCAGAAAACATTTTTGACCACGACACCTGTTGTGAAGTTTTATTTGCTTTTTATAAGAACAAGATTTTATACAACCTGTCAAACTGAGAAAGAGAGACAAAGTGATGAGGGGCACGTTTAGCTCCTATGCATTATAGTGAACAATGCATCACTATGTAAAATATTACACGAAAATGTAACATATTGCAGAGTTCTAAATTTCTGTTATTATACTGCTGTGCTACCTTCCTACGCCCACCGCGAGTTACAACAGTTTAAAAGTAAAGCAGCCCCACTTTTCCAACTGAACAACAGAACAACATGTCAGGCCAGGGGAGTTGCACAGCCAGCTGCTGTGTCAGGGCTGAAAGGGTTAATGGAACAAAAACCATCTCGATAAGGTGTGAGAGCTGTTCAAAAAGGCAAGGCTCAACACAGTTAAGGTCTTCTGTCAATGGATATATGAACAATCTGTCCTCCTTCAAAGCAGGAGATAAGATAAGATAATGTTGCTTATAGCCCAGCCGACCGCAAGGGGCCACATCAGGGCTGGCAGAAAATGAAAGTTTTACTTAATCTGTGTTTTGAATTTCTCAGCAAAGCTTGCACTCAGGGGAAATGTTCATGACTAACACAAACAGAAGCAGACGTTGCAAACACTGTGAAGTCCTGCTCACTTTTGAATGTCATGTTAAAACTTTTTTGAGACTTTTAGTACTGACATTTTGAGACGAAAATCTGAACTGGGAACAACAACAACAATAACAAAAAACAAAAAAGAGTTAAAATCTGTTGCTGTGTCTCTCGCCAAGGAAGTTTTGTTTTCGCCCACATGCCTTGGTTGGTCTGTTTGCTAAGAAGATGACGCAAAAGCTAAAGAATTGATTTCAACAAAACTTGGTGGACAGATGGAGCATGGCCAATGGATGAACCCATCACATTTTTTTCTTGCAAATAAACTTTATGCCATGACGTCAATTGTTTACCACATACACTTCAACCTTGAAAGTTTGCTGAAGCTTGTGGCAGCAAATCTTTAGAAAAAAATGTTTAAGTACTGTATCCGCCAGACATGAACAAACTAATCACAAGACAAAACATGACGCGTTTTGACCTCTCGGGTCTTCTTCAGGAAAGATAAACAACACTCAGGACAACGAAAATGAAGAACAAGCAATCTTGCCTGAAGAAGACTAAGAGGTCGAAATGTGTTGTAGTTTGTCTTGTGATTTGTTTGAATTTTAAGATTTGTTTAGATTTCCACCTGCAGTCCCCTCACTTTGCTACTACAGTACTAGTGGCAGCAAGTTCTCAACTGGGCCACAATGAATCAAAGCCTGCAACAAACTGCACCCAACAAACATGTTTGTACCAAATGACACGAGCAGGGAGAAGGATTTTTGATCAAGAAAGGATGACATAAAAATGATGACCCACTGACCTCCGACCTCTTGCATTCCATGCCCATGACAGGACGCTTAGGGTGTTCCAATACCGGTTTCAACACTTCACCGTCGATCTCCATCCAATCAGTCACAATGTTGCACTCTCCAAACGGCACCTGTACAGTAAATAAATCAGCATAGTACAATATCAACTGATTTATTCCTATGAGTATGACCAAGCTGAGAAAAAATGCAACATTTTCCTCCAAGCTATGGCTCTCATGATCCAATGGTATGACATACAACTTTAGGCCAAATTTATAAAGATCCAAGACCACTCTATGAATCGCACAGATTCAGTTTGTGAGCAGAAGCTAAAACTAAGAACACCTGTGCTGTATGCATAAATCACAAACATGATGTACTCCATGCCCATACACATCGATGATCTGACATTCACAACACAAAAACAGTGATGTACTAATAATTCAACCTGTGTTAATGTTATGTTATGCATGATGTTTTCTACTGCGATTAAACTGTTTACACACACACACACACACACACACACACACACACACACACAGTGACACACACATAAACATGTTACATACAAACACAAACATGCACATGTGAGCACACAGTACATACACTGTAAATATGCCACATGCACAAGCACAAAAACACACACTGTAAATATACCAAGGATGTAGTTATCAAACATGATTTTATGCAAGGTACATGAAATCATAACATGAAAATGACACACATGATGTAAAAATACTTGATCTATCAGTAAACCAATTGGGGACAAAAATGCGCAAACTGTATGGTCAAATTCTGTGGCTCTTCACGCTCTACTCTAATGGTGACCCCAGTTCCAATTTCCTCTCCATGTCTGTGCCTTTGGTGAGCTGGTGCTGAGGTTGCCGGTCTGGCAAACTCTTGTGGAATGTCAAGAGGGGGACGCTCCCTCACACTGGCTCCACAACTAAGCAATTACTCTATCAGTAAGAGGCTTGGTAACTGTGTGTCCTGCATAGTTGGATCAGAACAGGCACCACTGAACACCACCAGTGACTGGGCAGCAGTGCACCGTGCAGTGTCTCCTCCGGTAGGCTGCCTCAAGATGACCTGATGTCGAATACTGTATGAACTGCTGCTGTCACGGTAAGGGTGGGATGGACCAGGGGATGGATATGGATGGACAGGCGAAATGAGCAGCGCCACGGTAATTCCACTGAACAGGCATAAAAGATGAGATCCCCTCCATCAACACCCCCCCCCCCCCCCTTCCCCCCAGAAAGCATCCGCTGTCCATGCAAAGCAACCATGCATACGTGAAACCCCAGAATAAAACACCCACTGCATCTCAATCATATTATATCACCATAACAACATTTTCAATTTTTCACACTCTCTTGAAAAAAAAAAAAAGTAATTTGATCCCTTTTTAAACATGTTTACATGAAACCCCAGAATAAAACACCCACTGCATCTCAATCATATTATATCACCATAACAACATTTTCAATTTTTCACACTCTCTTGAAAAAAAAAAAAAAGTAATTTGATCCCTTTTTAAACATGTTTACATGCAGCAAACTGTTTCTAGTTCAGTCAACCAATAAAGCCTGTTGACAAATTGTGTCTCTCTCATCAACTGAAAATGGTAAACCATTTAAAGTTTGCAGGAGTTCCCAACTATAGATCTTCAAGTTCAATGTCAAATGTTTTTAAAACAATGTCTGAGTACAAAACATTGGTTTTGCACATGTATGATCTACAACTGTTCTAGATCATGAAAGTGTAACATCCTCAGCAAACATGAAACAGTACCAAAAATATTTCTGCTCGACGGGTATTATCTGAATTAGTGAATACGACGTCTGTCTTTACTTGATAACCCTGCTGTTAATTTGTCAATGAAAAAAGAAAACAACTGTGGTTTCAACAGACATCCCTGTTTTACTACATTTGGTCAATCGAAATAATCTGAATACTCACTCTTCACGCACACAGTATGCCAGCACTGAGTTGTAAACATCTCTAATGCCTAATGGCCACATGTGACATAGTATACAATTCACCATTCACCACTTTTACAAAGTATGTTCCACAAAACACTGATAATTTAATATTCTAGTCAAATGCCTTCCTGAAGTCCACAAATACATGTGACAAAGTTTTGTACTACAGAGTACATATTTCTGCACTAGTAGTACTTAGTGAATGCAGTGTAAATAGATCGTTCATAGTACTTTTATTTGTTCTGAAATCTGCTTGTTCCTCAAAATTTTATCTTTTCTTCGTTAACTATCAGCCCATTTCATTAATCTTTTATTCACATAAAATATGAGAGTAGACTTCATTTAAATAAAATGCTGAAAAAAGCCACTCCAGGACTGTTCCCTGGATTGTTAACTTTTCAGTTTCTATGGATTGGCATGATCATTGATTTAGCCCATTCTAGAGGGCAGACGTGCCTTTCAAAAAGTTAGGTAAATAAATGGACAAAGAAATCAATTACAGCTGCTGAGTTTGCATGCTTCAGTGTTTCTGCTATGATTTTGTCTGGTCCTGCACTCTTTCCCAATTTTAAATGATTAATACCAGCAACGACTTCTCTAGATATATTCAGGACTGTTGAATAACAGCTCAAGGTCATCCTCTTTTTCAAACATATTTGCTTAACTGTAACACTTTTATCATAATGGGTCAAGGTCATCCTCTTTTTCAAACAGATTTGCTGCTTCTTGGAGTCTAACACAACACTATTACCAAAATCATGGAAAACACCCAAAACTTATCATGCCAAGTTTGTGCTGAGATTTCAATGAAAACAGAACTCTATTTCATTTAACAGATCTTCAAAATCTCTTTAAGTTTTGAACAGAATCCTTTTAGTTTATTTAATCTAATTTTCCTCAAACTCCTACAGTCCTAGTACTCCTTTACTTTCCATTGTAAATGTAATACTCTTTCGAGCTAGAACACATTTTTCTCTTTTCTTATTTCTGTCCTTACCTAGTTTGCATAAAAAAATTTTCAGAAATCTTTTCAGTAACCCTTTCACTTTGTTTCTTTGGTACGCTTTCTTTATCTTGAAAACCAGTCATTGGGTTTTCTGATACCTCAACCAATAATTCAAACCATACAAGCTGCAGCTCTGCACTAAGCACTGACAAACTTACCTAAGTTAGAAACTTGAGCGCATTCGCATTGTAGTAGCTGACGGGCTTTCTGCAAACTATCTTGGAATTCACCATCTTAGTGTTCATTTTTATTTATCCTTGCATTTTCATCTCACCATATAATCTTTTTTCTATGACCTTGTGGTCATAAATGCTTAACCTCTGGATTAAAACATTTATTTCTCCATGATACTTTGACTGATTAGTGCCATGAGTAAACACAGTCACCAACTTACCAAAGTTTAATGATAAATTCTGAAATCACTGTGTGAACCAGGAAATAATCAATAATCAATCACACAACAACCATTGGAGGACATAAAAGAATACTTACTCTCAATATAACCATTACAAAAACCATTTAAAATACTCAAATCAAACATGAAACAAAAATCCAGCAATGTTTTAGTACTTAAATTACCAAAGTTATTACATACAGTTGAATCTTCTGAACAAAGTGCACAATTGTTGTCCCCTATCTATAGATGTCAACATTCTCCACACTGCTAACACAGTTTCTTTTCATTTTCAACTTGTTTGTGTCCTGTTCTGGCATAAATCTCTTACTACCATAAAATAAAGTTAATTCATTTCTTTTTCAAAGTGCTGCACGAGGCTTCCTCTAGTCTAAGTTCTGTTAGCAGAACACCATCTTTAATCAATTTATCAATGTTGTTTATAGGGCCTCCTTTCAGGACAAGATAGCAAGTGACTTAATATAACATCTTTGTGACGTTTGTCAATGCCGATTACAGCAAGACAGAGAGAGGTAGAAAAAGAGACAGACAGAGACAGCAGGGAAAGAGAGAGAGAGAGAGAGAGAAACCCAGTCACAGAGACCCAGACAGAAAAAGTCCCAGAAAGAGACCCTGAGGCATGGGTGTGTGTGTGTGGTGGGGCTGGGGGGGGGGGGGGGGGGGGGAGGGGGGGGGGAGAGGAGAGAGAGAGAGAGAGAGAGAGAGAGAGAGAGAGAGAGAGAGAGATCTAAGTCTACTATTTATTGTGACTTACTGCAATACAATCACCTAATGAAACAGTCCCAGGCACATGACAACACCTTCTTTGAGCACAACAGACTTTATACTGACTTTTTAATTAATTAATCAAACAATACTTTGTAATTGTATACATATATATGCTGAAATGCTACACTTGAAGAGCTGGCAAATGAGCAGGATACTTAGCAAAATGTGTAAGACAGATTCCAACAAAATATTCACCAGTTTCATGGTCTATCTATAGATCGATAAAAGATAAGCTTGACATAGATCTCCAAAACTGTATTGATCACTGATAAAATTTAATATGTTGATACTCCATGAGAGAGAGAGAGAGAAAGAGGAAAGCAGGAGTGGTGGGAGGGAAGGGGAGAGGATTCTGTGTAGGGGTGGGGAGGAGATCAACTATTCAAACTTATCAAAGTCGGAAAGTGGCATTTGATGACAACCACGTCTAGTCATCATGTCATGCATCCAACAGTAACGGGAGACAAATTTCTCAGGGAACGTAACTGATGCAAAAATAAAACAAAGGGCTTAGGCTGAGCACTTTCAATGAATCAGGAAAGTTTAGACTATGAAACATCATATAAAAACACTCTACAGAAGGAATGCTGAAGCAGGTCACAGGCCTGCCACCAGATTTATGCAGCGGACTTTGTCGTTCAGTCAATATTCTTTACAATAACAATTAACATTAACAGTGCTGCAAAAAGATTCAAGCCAGCGCTGGGTGAAACTGAAAAGCTGCAGTGACAGAACATTTTCCACACTGTCCATTTTGATGCCACTAAAACAGTAGAAGTAAAACTTCAGTTAAATTACCGGAGCCCCTGCAAGAGTTTTTAATCTCAGATTCCAGAACACAAACATTACACAAGCATCCAAATTTAACGGGCCTCAGCTTTCTGTGCAATCATACTCTAAACTAGAACACACTCACACTGCAAGGCAACAAACACGTCTTAAATTAACACAAGTTAAGGAATGGTTTTTAATGAAAAGTGTCATTACACAGTGACTGTGCACTAAACAGTAATGAAGCAATGGGGAGAAGTGCTCACACAATTGATGAAAAGTAGATGCTAGATGCTTAGCACTTCAAATTATTCTTTTTTTTTTTTTTTTTTTTTTTGGCCCTGCTGGACTAGCTGCTGAAAGAATTAACTACCCAGATCAGGCTTCGCACTTGCCTGCAGCACAAGCACACATACATGCACAAACACACACACACACACACACACACACACACACACACACACACACTATACTGTAGTATACACACACACACACACCACATGTGCGCACGCACACACACACACACGTACCACACCGCACACACACACACACACACGCACACACACACCACACCATACACACACACACACACACAGAGCAGAAGCAGGAAAATAACTTTGACTCACACATCAAAACTGGCATTATCCATGTCGAGCCAGGCATGGGAGATTTTAGGACAAAGAACCAATGGCTTTCTGAACACGGCGACTAATGGCAAGTCGCCTTAAAGCTGTGCAGCACAACTCTTGTTTCCCCCCCCCCCGAGCACGCTGTCAAGATTCGAAACACTTTACTACCATCTCAGTGTCATCTCCATCTTAAAAAAAAAAAAAATTGGTGGGCAAGGTGGTGGTGTTGGAAGTTGAGAGGGAGGGGTAGGGGGGAGGGGATCTGGTCATCAAAATAATTGTTCACTTGCCTGTGGGGAAGTTCTGAATCAACTTCACTTGCCTGACAATGTAATGCACTTGCCCCCAGCAATCAGGCAAAGCAGGCAAAGTTTAATCATAATATTAAGTCCTGAAAGGGTTGGAAGGTATGCTTTCTTTAAATTAAGTATGAGCAAGTTAGTAAAACACCTGGGGAAATAACTCTATAAGTATAACTAAACATTTACCAAACCCATTTGCTGCGGTGTTCTTTTTGAAAGCAAAAAAAAAAAAAAAAAAGATAAATCTGATTTCATAATACTAACCTAACTTTTGACAGTGTACTGTCAAGATAAGAATTGGACCTTTCTTTTTTTTTTTTTTTTTTAACCTGACCTGCTCAGGGGGGCAGATCTAGAAACAAAAGTTTTGTGTCTTCGTGAAAACCACCTTCCCCATCACATCTCGCAAGGCAATACAGATATATACTTTTGCAGACAAGTACTAAATGAAGAAGAAACTGGACAACGCAATTTTTCACCATCTGCCATTTTGTCTGCAAGAGGCCAAAACTTGGCAATACTGGGCTAGTGCCTTCTGACTGAGCCTTGGATCACTTGGCATGATATATGATGTTGATGCTATTTCAAACAGAGACATAAAATGGTAATTTCACGAATCGAAATCTTCAGCTGTCACGATGATTAGCTGGTATCTAGATCTTTAAAATAACACTGAACTTCTACAATCACAGAGCTGTTGTTTAAAAATATTGCTCTTGCACAGCAAGCAGATCCTAGAATTCACCACATGCCCAATTCAAGTAACCCTGCTAAGGACAACCAGGCAGCCGTCATAGTCCTACCATAGTACCATCATGTTCACCAGCACCCATGAACATTTTTCATTATGTCTTCCATTCACTGCAGTAGAACTTGTGTGCTGTCATTCTGCGACACATGATGGACTGAAACATGTCTCCTTACAGACCAGTCGGGAACATTTTGTCCCTATGCCTCAGGCTAGTTTGTTAATATTTTGTTAATCTCTCAATCTGCCTGTTTGAAACTGGATCAGTGTGGGCAAGTCGGATTAGTCAAGTAATTTGAAACATTTTTCCCCATCACGAAATAGAAAAGAATATCTCACACACACACACACACACACACACAAACACACACAAACACACGCACACACATGCACATACCCACACACACTCACACTTAACATATATATATAAGAAAAGAAACAACAAAACATCACACAAAATTTGAATGCATATACTGGTATTTGGTGACAAACTATATCACACACACACACACACACACACACACACACACACACACACACACACACACACACACACACTGTATGTATAATAAACTGTTACGGTTAGTGTTAGGCTATAAAATTGATGAAAAGTGATCCGCAGAACTTTCTACTTCTAGCACTTTTACTACCTGAGATTGCAACACTGATTTTAAAAGTGCAAGTATGAAAGTTTGCACGTTTAGCTGTAGTCCTCTTAACATGTGCATAAAGCCCTGCTAATCTTCTGCCAAAGTCATGTTCATGATTTAGAGCTCTTGTCAAGTTTGTTATTACTTGTGACTTGACAATACTATCATCAGTATCAGCACACACCCTCAACATCAATGGAGGCCAATATTAATCTGAGTAAATTCTACACACCACCAATTCCACTCCTCACCGGGCACCCTGACAGTTCTGAACAAAAAGCACTTACCCCATTCTGAGACATGCCGAAGGGCCCCGGATTCATGCCCAGGAAGAGAATCCTCTTGGGGGTGTTATAGTACTTCTTCACAAACTTGTAGTGCGTGTCGAAGGCGTACTCCAGAGGGTTATAGACGTACGTCACTTTGGGAGGCAGGTCGACATCGGCCAGTCTCTGGCACAACATTTTCTGACACAGAATGTACCTGTCGGCAATGCTCAGCATCATGGTGGAGTAGGGCCCCATGGCCGTCCCTGTGTCCGGAGGGCGGAACACAAAAATCCCTCGCTGCGAAAAATACCTCGAGGCCTTGTTTGGCACTGGAGGAGAGTCGTTGGGGTTGGAGGGGTGGCCCCCCGAGGGGGACATGTCTTTCTTTTTGGGCGACTTCCTGTCCATGTACATCATGTGCTGGGCGGAGCTGGCAATGCCGTAAGGGTCCGTCAGGTCTGGTCGGAATGGTGTGCCGTCATAACCCATGGGGCGGTAGCGACTACCCGGATGGAACATGGGGCCCAGAGGGGAGCCATAAGGAGCCATAGGATGGGGTGCATAACCTGTCTGGAGGTACAAGCCGTCCCGGCCGTCTGCCCCAAACTGGGCCCAAGGATTGGCCCCTGGGCGGGGCACCCCATTCTCAAATGGGTCCCCTTTGATCATCCTGTCTGTGGCACTGAGCATGGAGTCTGCGGCAGACTGACTGGCGCCGGCCCTACTGTCAAACGTGTAGTAAGAATCGAAGCTGGGTGCCCCGTAGGCCGACGCCCCATAGGCACTGAGTCTGGCCATATCCTGTTGGCTGGGGTCCCGGTACCCTGGCATGCCCGGATAGGGCTGAGATCGCATGGAGTAGGACTGAGACAACATCTGGGGGGTCATGCCAAACGTGGATGGGAAGCTCTGGTCCGCGGACGGCACACCGTCAGTGTTGAAAGGTCCAAAGCGACTGGTGGCCGGGTACAGGTGCTGGGGAAGAGAGCTCTCCCCAAACCCGGGTAGAAAAGTGGAGGGGTTAGGGGGAGGCAACCCATGGGGGGACTGGGACTGGGACTCTGATGAGTGCTGGCTGGTGGTGGCACTCAATGCTGGGTAGGGGGACGTGGACGGGAACCCACCTGAAGGGGGCACAGCATGACTGCTGGTACCCGGCGAGTCGGCCGCTCCCAGGGCCGCAGGCGAGTGGGTGAGGGAGCCGTTCTGTGGAACGTTCTCCAGCCCTGCCACACTGCTAGGAGCACCGACATACCACGGGTAACTCATTGGCATCAGTCAAGGGGGAGCAGCAGGGAGACAAAGAGCCGCAGCAGTTTCCCTGCATGGGACGAAGTGGAACCTGTGTGGCCTCACTCCGCGCTGGCCCGCCTGCTGTCAGGAACACTGGAGGAGTGGATGGATCTGAACCCTGAAGCTTGCTGGCTCCACGTGTCCACATCAGGCTCTTGCCCTCCAGATCCTGCCTGGAACCACAAGACAACCTCAATCAACGTGTCATTGCGTTCATTACCTTCGTCTTATCTAAAGCTCAGTCGGCAGTCCAAAGGCCATCTCAGGGCGAAATCCTGTGATTGTGCACAGACAAGGGTTAGTGGCTGTTTGTAGGTTCACTACTTCAGACTTTCTGGTGTTTGTGGAGGCTAAGGGAGTGGAATTCAATGGAAGGTTTTCCATGTTACTGACCGACCGATTGATAAAACATTTCACAGCAGTTTTCCTCTTTCACGTTTTCTTTTCCTCTTTATTAGTATTATTCATTCCTGATGACCATGTGTAAAGAACTGGAGCAGCTCATCATGTTGATGGTTTGTAACACCGAAAATATCAGTATGAGATTCCAGTCACAGGTGAGAAAGTCTCCATCTTCTTTTTCCTTCTGGCAAACACCTCCGCCTTGCCAAGATATAATATTCGAATTTGAACAGAAGAAAATGGAGTGGAAAACAAACACACAAAGCAACAAAGCAAAAACAGACCCAACGATAGAGACCAGAAGACAGAAGAGAGACCAGAAGGCAGAAGAGCGCCACAATATTTGCTAACTTTTACAAACTTAGAAATGAATGTTGCCATATATATGCCCTTTTCATGTGATGGCAATGCAGCTGCTTCCATCTGCTGTGCCAATTCATGATCCCTTCTACAATTACATGGACGCAATTATGTTTTAATCTTGCATACTTAGTTTCAGGTCCTACACGAAGGAAAAATTTATTCTCTTTATTAATAACAAAAATAGTATGTTTTGCATCAGGAGCTGAGAACAATCAAAATAACAAGGTTTTGCTGGTGGTGCTGCTCGAAGCGGTAGTGGTGGATGCATGGTTTGTTTTTGTCACAATGGCCTTTTCACACTGGCTGAAACTTTACTAACACCATGCTGCATGCAAAGTTCATGCATTTAATCTTTTCCTAGATATATAACAACAGGCTGTTACATGTATACATATAATTTGTATTATGAGGCACTTGATAACATTCTTTTTTTGTTGTTTTAATGTGGGCAGGCATAACGAGAATTTCTGTTACATGGCATCTTTTTTGAAAGAATTAAAAGTTAATTGGATTAAATTTCCAACCTCAACTTATACCAAAAACTGTTTTTACGTCGCACCAAAAACGAACACATGTATACCTGACCATTACTTAATACTATGGGGCTATCAGCTTTGTTCTAGAACAGAATTTGATTATAATAATAATAATAATAATAATGTATAATACTTATATAGCGCATTTCTTGTTACACAACTCAATGCGCTTACATCCACCATTTGCACTTATTCATCAACACTCGTTTACACAACGGGCTGCCTACCTGGGTAGTGCCGACTGAAAAGCTGCCAGCTGGCGCTTCATTCAGTCGTTTCCCGTGTCATCCAGTCAATATCGTTCACTCAGTTTCTTTACTTCCTTCATTCTTTTTTTCCATTTCTTACGCAGGGTGCATGCTGTGTGTAACGTGTCATCCATACCAACGGCCAAACTGGCCTACTCTTCCGAAAGTTGGTGATGGGATTTTACGTGTGTGCAAGATATTATGCGTGCGTTCACACACGGAACCTCGGTTTATAGTCTCATTCGAAGGACTGTATGGGAAATGGAGTCAGAACTAATGTTAACTCCGAGGGAAAAATCCCCCTGTACCGAAACGCCCCGGCAGAGATTCGAACCCGCAACCCCGTGATCACCAAGATTACGAGTCAGGCGCTCTACCAACTGAGCTATTCCGGCTCCCCAATATTCTTAACATTCAGTTTCTGAGGTAACTCCAAATCACTAAATAGCTCCTGTAGGCAGTCTTTAAATTCA
Source organism: Conus canariensis (assembly GCA_033310375.1). Taxonomy (NCBI): domain Eukaryota; kingdom Metazoa; phylum Mollusca; class Gastropoda; order Neogastropoda; family Conidae; genus Conus; species Conus canariensis. Next base: position 26,668,771 of record CM065745.1, on the reverse strand, counting down.
TGTTGGTGAATTCACTTGCAACAACCACATTTGTTTCCTTCTTCTTCTTAAGGCGACATTATCAAAATTACAAACTGTAACAAGCTCAAGTCAGTTTTCACAAACGTTTTAGGACTTCAACAAGGGTACATCAGTTTCTCCGAACTTTTTTTTAACGACTATACATACTCAGTAGTAGCATCACCAGACCTGGTGCAAAAATGCAGCATTAGTGCCAAACCTTGTTAATGAGCTATTGTCACAACTGCACTGAAACGATTACGGCCAATAAGATCCAAGCTCAACACTATCAGATGATCAGTGCACACTGCATTCTTCTCACAGTCGCTATGAAGCAAACATGTACTGCAACAAATTGCCAACAGCAACAACAGTGCATACTGCCTTCTACAACCATGAAAACTCAACTGAACAAAAAGCCTCAAGTTCGAAACCATATGTAAACGATATCCATGATCAAACACTAGCACTGTTTGTGAAAGTATGGGATTTCAGCAACATCTGTTCATTTATGTATACTCAGAGGCATAAAAAACGCGAAAACAAACTGTATAGAAATTCTGATGTAATTTGACCAACGATTCCTTTGAACTGGTAATAGAAAGTGAGAAAAAGCAATCAAACACCGCAAAAGTGTCCTTTCAAAGTTCATTCTGGTAGAAAATAAGGTCACATGAACTTGACCTTGACCCTGTGTTAACAGCAGAATGTCAGTATCTGGTGTGATCACCTCAAGCATTGATCACAGCTGTGCATGTGCGGTACATCGAGCGCACCAGAGTGTTGGTCTGCCTCTGGGGGACTTGCCACCACACCTGGCCCACAGCGACAGCAAGCTGAGCTGCTGTCTGGGGTCTGGGGTTGAGCTGGTTCAACTGCCTCTGAAGGGCATCCCAGAAATGCTCTATTGGGTTAAGGTCGGGAGAACGGGCTGGGTGAGGCAGCAGATTGATGTTGTTCTGCCTCAGGAAGTTCTGCGTAGCACGGGCAGTGTGCGGCCTTGCGTTGCCCTGCTGAAACAGGTTCTGTGGATGCCGCTGGAAATGCAGCAGGATGTGGGGCCTCAGAACTTGGTCGATGTAATGAACAGCAGTGACCCCGTTACCACGTCCTGGACCCACATTCTGGAAGATGACTGGCCAAATACGGCGATTCATGCCGATAGCCCCCCAGATCATGATGCTTTCACCACCCCATGGGTCCCTTTCGGTGATGTTGGCATCCGTGAAGCGTTCCCCCGCTCTTCTCCAGATCCGGATGCGGCGATCGCCTGGGTCGACGCAGAACCAGCTTTCATCACTGAAGAGGACTCGGCCCCAGTCCCGATGGCGCCAATGCACGTGGATCTGTGCCCACTGCAGACAGTTCTGGTGATGCTGGAGTGTCAGGATAGGTCGCCGGGCTGGACGCCTGCATTGGAGACCAACTGTGTTCAGTCGGCGACGCACGGTCCTGCTGCTGATTGGCCTGCCATGGTTGCCGACGGTGTTCCTGGCTGTGTTGGCAACGGTTTGGTAAGGCTCCCGTCGATGCTGACACAGAAGATGGCGGTCTTGAGCTGCTGTGGTGACCCTCAGTCTGCCACTCCTCGGTCTGTCATCAATGGTGTTTCTTGCTTGAAAGCAGTCCAGAAGGCGATAGACGGTGGAAATGTGGACTCCGAATGCGATAGCGACCTGCCTCATTGGAACCCGGCCTGCAGTTGCCCCATTGCTATGCAACGATCTTGACGAGAAAGTCTCAGCATTATGTTGGCGCTGCTGGAAGGGATAATTTGAACTTTTGGGGGTTTGGAAATTTATAGCCCCACAATCGGGGCCACATTGAGTTGCAATTCACATTGATGCACGTGGTGTAGGTAGTCCACATGGCAGATGCACTTCTCGTGCCAAAAACGCTGACCCGGCAACATTCACCCACTGTTACGAGGTTACAACCAGCCAAGACACCACGTACTGCTAATGTTGCACGTGCCAACGACATTGCTTACGTCCTGTTCACAATGTGAACAATCGTGCACTGTCTCTATTTTTCGCGTTTTTTATGCCTCAGAGTATATGTATGTGGATAACAAATAGGACTCTGTGACTGTCCTATAACTCATTCTCCAGAAATATCCACAACATCAATGCAAGTGATTTTTCAACAAATTTATCATGCTAATTCACATGTTTATCGTGTGTCTGTGTGCGCGTATGTGCGTGAGTGCGTGTGTGCGTACATGCGTGCATGTGTGAGTGCCTGCCTGCCTGCCTGTACCTTCCATTTACCTCTTCTGTCATCAAAGAAATAAAGATATGGGTTATGCTGTGCGCTCTAGAAATGTTATGATCTGATCACATTCAGACAAATGGATCACTTTTTGTTCACCTGATATTTATAAAGCTACTCATGCAACATAATGAATGCATACATTTATCAGATAATAAAGGACAGAAGGCATTTTCAGTAAAGCATTATTTTAGAAAAACAAAAACAAACCAAAAAAAACCCTCCCACACTTCTGTTTAAATAGTACACTATCTCTTTGTTCTAAACACTCCCTCCAGCAGCAGTATGTAATGAAACTGTATACTAAACACTGTGGAGTCCTGACAAGCTTGTAAAACACACAGAACTGATGAGCGCGTGAATGAAAACTTTATTTTCTGCATGTTCACCTAGTATAGGGCTTGTTTTTCTCAACTTAGCCATCCATGACCAAAGTCTACCTTTAGCAAAATATCCCCCCCCCCCCCCCCCCCCCCCTCCCCAATTTGGAAAGAGAGTGCCTTACATAACCACATTAACAAACTTCACCCTTGCGCAACAAACACTATTCGAATCAAGCTAGCTGTCAGCAATAGCACATTTCTAGAGACTGGCTCACGCAGAAACTAATTACATTTCAATTAAAATTCTAAAATGTCTGAAATTGTGAACTGAAGGCAGTTCTGAGGTGGGAATGGCAGCCTGTGGTTGGTATGATTAACTTTCAAGACGTTCAAACAAAAGGGTTTAATGACTGTACACAAGATGTTTCACTCATAACCTGTAAAGACAACTTAACAATAGGGTATAATGACTGTACACAAGACGTTTCACTCATAACCTGTAAAGACAATTTAACAAAGGGTATAATGACTGTACACAAGACATTTCACTCATAAACTGTAAAGACAATTTAACAATAGGGTATAATGACTGTACACAAGACGTTTCACTCATAAACTGTAAAGACAATTTAACAATAGGGTATAATGACTGTACACAAGACTTTCACTCTAAACTGTAAAGACAATTTAACAATAGGGTATAATGACTGTACACAAGACGTTTCACTCATAAACCCGTAAAGACAATTTAACAATAGGGTATAATGACTGTACACGTTCACTCCTAAACTGTAAAGACAATTTAACAATAGGGTATAATGACTGTAACAAGACGGTTCACTCTAACTGTAACTTCATTTTAACAATAGGGTATAATGACTGTACACAAGACGTTTGACTCCTAAACTGTAAAGACAACTTAACAATAGGGTATAATGATTGTACGCAAGACGTTTCACTCCTAAACTGTAACTTCATTTTAACAATAGGGTATAATGACTGTACACAAGACGTTTGACTCCTAAACTGTAAAGACAACTTAACAATAGGGTATAATGACTGTACACAAGACGTTTCACTCCTAAACTGTAAAGACAATCAAACAAAAGGGTATAATGACTGTACACAAGACGTTTCACTCATAACCTGTAAAGACAATTAACAATAGGGTATAATGACTGTACACAAGACGTTTCACTCATAAACTGTAAAGACAACTTAACAATAGGGAATAATGACTGTACACAAGACGTTTCACTCATAAACTGTACAGACAACTTAACATAGGGTATAATGACTGTACACAAGACATTTCACTCATAAACTGTAAAGACAATTTAACAATAGGGTATAATGACTGTACACAAGACATTTCACTCAACGGTCATCTTTTTTCACCTCTTTCTTTCACACTGCTTTCCTCTATTTCATGATTCTCCTTCCCAGATGTTTGTTTCTTTTTTTTTTTTTTTTTTTTTTTTGGGGGGGGGGGGGAGGGGGAGGAGGGAGGCAGTGGAGGAAGCCAGGGGAGGAAGTGGGAAGAGGGGGGAGGGGGATATGGGAAATCTGGGGATGGAAAGGATGAGGGCTTGTTTGTATACATGTGCTTTCTTTTCTTTTTCTTCCTCATTTTCAGGTGATATTTAAAAAAAAAAAAAAAAAAAAAAAAACTGGTACCTGGTTATAGCAACATCTTGTGGCTAACAAACAAAACTTTAGTTTTCTAACCACAAGATGGAAAACCCATGCAGGCACATAACTGTGTAGGTGAGTAGGTACGATGGTAGCCCAAAATATCATTAACTGAGCTGTTCCACACCCTCCTTTGTTTTGAGCCATAGCACATGTGCATTTGTGTGTGGCGTGTCTGCGTTAGTGTGTATGTGTGTGTGGCAGATCCCCCCCCCCCCCCCCCCCCCCACCCACCCACCCACCTGGTGCTTAGAGCTGATTTCATCAAGATTTTGCACCTTACAAATACCATAACTATTATTATTAACAGACAAATTTTTCACTATTTCAGTCTTCCAGTTATTGCTTCTGAGGTGGTACCTGGAACACATCTGATCCAAAGTACCCTTGAAAAATAATCCATCAGGATCGTGTTATTGCTTCCCTTAAAGCTGCAGGTGTCTGCAGCCAGTTTCTGAAAAGCACGATCAAGTACTTTTGTCGTGATGAATGGTCTTTTTCCTAGTGATTGCCTCCCTTCTTCGCTGCCACTTCAGTTTTTCTATGGTCTACGTCATGCCCTAACTGATGTTCGACTATCAGACTAGTGACCTTGCCCTCTCTATCCGCTGTGTCCATGTTGAAGCACTTTCTTTCCAAACCTGAGTAATAGTAATAGCTCCTTTGTATCAAAAGCCCGTCATTGTCACTCAGTTCACTGCAAAGTAGATTATAAATGATGAAAACAAAAACAAAAAAAAAGTTCAGTCCGTTATATAATTCACTGCGAAGTAGATATAAATGATTAAAAAAAAAAAAAAAAAGCTATGAAGACCATCTAGATCAGCATGGTACCTACATCATCTTTCTAACTGTGCACTAGACTGGGCTGGTTGGTTGGTTTGCTCTTTTTTTTTTTTTTTCTTTTCCATCTTCAGTGTTACTGTGTGGAAAAACTGTGCTGCTAATTCCACTTTCCTATGCAGAGCCACACCCAAGCTAGTCCTGTCATCGCCCAAACACAGGCAGTCTACAGACGCCGAACAATTTCAAACCAAATAAGCAAGAAGCAATCCACCAAAGAAAACACAGCTCTGTTATTTATTTAGTTTGGTGGTGTCCAGCAATACACGTTCTGTTCCAACGTACAAAGGACACAACCTTCTAAAACCACTCACTGACAGCAATATTTAAATAGTCACAGAGTTTTAACATCAGCGAACATCCTGTTCCGAATGCCCCATACACCCATCCAAAGACAGTGCCCATGAATTGGACAGTGCTGTGAACTCGCCAGTGCCAATCATTTTGGCCTGAACATGGAAATAGAAAAAGAAATGAAAACTGAGGATACAATAGCAGCAAGACATGAAGCGCTACAGAGTTTAAAACTTTTTTCCCCCAACGATTGTACATGAGTTGAGGATGATGAAGATGATGGTATGAAAGGCCTTTCAGGTTAGATGCAACCTGACACAATTGTGAACTACCATTCCTTTCATAGCAAACCCCATCTTCAACCATGGTCGAGAGATTCAGAAAGCTACAGCGTTGGTCATGAAATTTGTGCCTCTCACTCTCAGAGCTGCATTATATTAAGCGGATAAAACTCAAGCCCATGCATGTCAAACTTTGGGTTTGAGCTTACAGCATACCTAAAATCCAAAGAAATGCCTCTGACTGGAATTGAACCCACAACTTGCCAGCCCTCAACATCAACCACTGTACCATGGCAGCTAGCTGCAGAACTTTCATCATGAAAACATCTCAGTTGATTTCTGTTCGTTCCTTACTTCAGCCATCTACAGGTTGCTTGGTTTCATCACCAGTCTAGTGGCAGAGCTGACATGTCAGAGCTGACACGTACAGCTTCTTGTCTTGGACCAGCTGATTAACATTTGCCATGTGTTCAGTTGGTTCTCGGGAACTTCTTGTAACTGTGTGGCTCACACTGTCTGCCCCAAGAAGCAGTTTTCCTGGAGATCAAATGGTTTCCATTGAATTCCAGTTTAAAACACTTAAGATGCATTACCATCTGCTGGCAAAGATGGGGAGAATCCTGTAGTTTATACACATGTGTATTTCTTGTTCATAAACAGAACAAACAGCTTATGAATATGAGGGAAGAAAGTCCCCTTTTCACATGCCCTGATGGCTGCAAAACATTCTTTTTTGTGAGCACTTGTGCTCTGTTGGTGTCGAAGTAATTAAGAGTAAGAGAGGCTTTCAACCAAATCTTTGATTCTGGAGGACGTATGAACTTGCATCTGATCTGCACTGAAAACCATTTTGACTGGGAGTAAGTAGTAAGCACATGTTGATGGGTTTGTCAGGGTGTGGCCGATTTCCTTGAATTTCTTCATTGTGGAGCTGCCAAGTCCCACAACCAGCCTTTCTTCAGACAAACTGACTGGACAAAGGATTGGTTGACAGACTGGGAATGTATGTTCCAAGATAAACGATTGTCCCTGATGTTCCATCAAATTAACATTGCAGATCTGGTACTGACAGGATTGCCGTTGCCTTTGTTGGGCCAGCCCAGATTTCATCCTTGTGGATTATGGAGCCTTAGGATTTCACTTTTTCTTTAAAAAAAATAAAATAACAAAAAATAAACAGATAAACGACTGTCCCTGATGTTCCATCAAATCAACATTGCAAATCTGGTACTGACAGGATTGCTGTTGCCTTTGTTCGGCCAGCCCAGATTTCATCCTTGTGGATTATGGAGAAATTACAATCCCCTTCAATGTGTTTGAAACTGGCCAATTTTTTTTTTCTTCTTTATAACAATGGGTATCAAGATCTACATCATTCTCTTCTTTTGTCTAAATGTCATTAGGAAACGGGTAATTTTATGAACTTCATTCTTTACCCTTATGGGGAGCTTCTTCAAAGTTAATTTTATTGGTCATTAACCCCCCCCCCCCCCCCCCCCCCCAAACCATTATCCAGTTTTTATTTTCTGTATATCTCCTTGACTCTGCCTTCTTTCCTACCTCACATTAGCATGCACTAAACGTCTTTCAAATTTTGAATTTAAGCTACTTTGGCCTCATAATCATTAGATCAGGTTTCTGAGACACTGTGCCCTGAAATTTTTACTTTAATCTGAGCAGCTATACATTTTTTTCTTTTTAACAAAGTGCCACAAACATGTCTGTCTTCAGGAAAACATTGGGAATGGAACAGTTTACCTCTTGACACTGTAGAGCCCATGCCCATCTACAAGTTTGTGTCAATGGCCTCTTTTACAACAATGTATACAACTGCTACTACATTTTTTTTTTCAACTAAGGGCATGCTTATCTTTTTTTTTTTTTTTAATGACATAATCAAATTGTTGACAGTTGTCTTTTAACAGGAGAACAACCAGAAACTGATATGGTCAACACTGTTCAGTGTGAAAAGCAAAAGATCAGTCAGTTTCACACAATGACCATTTGCAGTGTCTGTCCACATGACCTTTTCAATGACATGCATGACTTGCATCTCCAGGGCATCCTTATGTTTTTTTTATTATTTTTATCATAATGAATACTTATATAGCGCCTATTGTCGACTAGAGACCAAGCTCCAAGCGTTTTACAATCAACACTCATTTACATAACGGGCTGCCTACCTGGGTAGTGGAGGCCATAGCTGGCCGCAACCTTCAGCATCCAGAACTTTTACATTTTTTTGAACTTTTTAGCAAGTTGAAAGCGGATGGTTACAACATTATTCTGGCTTGGGTTCCTGGTCATGTTGGCATCGGAGGGAACGAAATGGTTGATCGTTTAGCCAAGAATGCCACAAGAGAGAAATTGTCCAATATTTATATCCCTTGCTCAGATCTGAAACCCAAAATTAACGATTATGTGAGAGACCTCTGGCAGGAGGATTGGAACACACAGACGGATAACAAACTCCTTCAGATCCGTCCAAACCTTAAGGAGTTCCTCCCATCTACATCTGGTGGTCGTAAAGAAGAAACAGTTCCGTGCCGGCTGCACACTGGCCATTCGTATTTTACCCATTCGTACCTTTTAAAGAATGAAGAAGCACCATGGTGCATTCCATGTCATGTGCCACTCACAATGAAACATATTCTTTCAGAGTGTTGGGACTTGCACGATGTGAGACACAAACATTTTACAGCAGAGTCCATGAAAATCCTGTTCAGAGATGTCCCGCCTGATGTGATCTTTGAGTTTTTGAGAGAGATTAACATTTTTCATCTGATTTAAGATTTTACGGATGAAAGATTTTTAACGAAGTTTCTGGTGCGTTTCTAGACGATGTCATTTAAAGATGTGTGAAAGGTTTTTTTTTTTTTTTTTTTTTTTTTTTTTTTAAATGACTTGTGAGTTGATTTTAACGTGGTGACAGCCCTGATGTGGCCCCTTGCGGTCGGCTGGGCTATAAGCAACATTATCTTATCTTACCTGGGTAGTGCCGACTGAAGAGCTGCCATCTGGCGCTTCATTCAGTCATTTCCCGTGTCATCCAGTCCATTTCATTCAGTATCGTTCACTCAATTTCTTTACTTCCTTCATTCTTTCCATTTCTTACGCAGGGTGCATGCTATGTGTAACGTGTCATCTATACCAACAGCTTTTCCTGGCTTTTAACTTTTTTTTAATCCCCTTCACTGCTCACAGCATCTGCACAGCTACTGCGGTCAGAACACCACAGCAGCTGCTTGGCACAACAAACATGCTGCACTTCAGTTTTCATTTATGTGTGTATTTTCTGTTTTGAAGTTTCCTCTATTATTTGAAATTGAAGAGTACACAGCAAAAAAAAAAAAATGTGTGTTAAGTCACCTTCAAGATGAGGTATAAATGATGACAATTAGTTCTGTGGTTCAAAAGTTACAGCTGTGTAAACCTAGTACTCCACAGTAGCTCCGCCGCAAAGCTGATGTTTAACTGCTTGCAGTTTGGGCATAACCGACAATGAAAGGGTTAACAATAGGGGGAAAAATCAAGGAAAATACCCGATGCCATCACCACTGTCTGTTTCATCTGCCCAAGAGATATCGACTGTTCAGCTTGTCATGTTATAAAATGCTACACAAATTATGTAGCTAGCCATTTTTTTGTTTGTTGCTGTTTGTTTGTTTTTTTTAATTCTCAAGATTTGTTTTTTTCTTGCAATACCATGACAGCCCTAAGAGGATCCTAGGCAGTCAGCTAAGCTATAAAACCACTCAAAATGCTGCATAGAAACTATGTGGTTTACAATTTTTTCCCCCGACAGCAATTTCAACCAAATCTTGGAGGGGCCATCTGCTGGTGATTTACTGAGGTTACAGAAAGGATCGGGCAAGTTTTATTCTCTTCCCTAGTCCCAGTCTTGTTGCTGAGCCTTAGATCAGTAATTGTCTGTATGCTGACAATATGTTTGTTTCGTTTTCCATGTACTTGGGCTTCCGTTTTAAACAGTTCTTTGCAACTGACGTAAATAACTGAACAGTGAAGACTAACTCATTGGACCCAACAGACTGAGGTTTGAAATTCTTGTATTCTAGGACTGACATTTGTGATACATCTACTCATGAGTCACTCTTGATGGCTACATCTCTGTTATTACAAATACAATGTGGAGTAGCTGGCTCCCGATAACACACACTTCCAGCATGTTTCATTGCTTTGAAGTTCAGTTTTCATTGTCAATGCACATGAGATTCACTGTAAAGTCATTATACTGTATTTCTGATTGAATTCACCCTTCCAAAAGGCAGCAAGTATGTTAAAAGAAAAAAAGGAGCGACAAAGTCAAGACATTTCTGACAGCATCAAAGCTGGAGAATTTCTGATATCGTGTGACATCGGTGTCCCCTGTATGTGAGAATGAGACCCTAACACCAGTAACAGCCATATCAATGCTGTCAAACACTAAACTATGCCAATATAATTGCAGCATGCAGCACGCAATTACTTTTGAGTGGAGAGCTGTGGTCAATACGTTTCGCCAATAATCTTAACCCCTACTGTGGTAACTGCACGGGTAAGCACCTGACTTTCATCCATTCAAATTTCCAAATCAGGGTTAAAAGGCACACTATGAATGGGCAACAGACAATAAAGCAACCCTTTGAACATTAATGAGAAGGGGAACTCTGATGGTAACTAAACTAAGGGAACTCACTGTAGAAATAACAGGCTGTCTGCCATAACTGCAGTGTCATAACAGCAACACGGGTACATTTCAGAAGCAGCTGTGCAGCATTTTCCTCTCGCTGGTTAAAATATCAGTGTTAACAGAAAGAAAATCCAAATTCTGACTTGGTAGAGCTCTGCTTTGACAAAATGTGTTTTCTAGAAATTCCTATTTACCTCCTTTCTGGTTACTACGGCCACTGTTGCTGTAAGAACTTCTGTAGCTATTCGGGCACCTGCTGCTTGCTCAGGCTTAAGTCTAAGCTCAGACTGAGAGTGCCTTTTTTTTTTCAATTAGCTGAAGTCTGAAGATGAAGATGGTGTAAACACAATCATACATTTTATTCACACCAGAGCTTATTGACCAGTACAGCAAACTCGTTGAAGGCAAGTGACTGGAACTGGTAGCCTTTGCTTATAAGTGAAGTTAAAAACTCGGCAATCTGTAAAAGTACTCCAGATGTATGAATGCAGCTGTTCACTTTTCTCACAGCAAACATCAGAAACCTGCTGAACTCTGTATCGAAGGTGTGGCACGCACTTTCTAGCATTACTTTCTCTAGGCTTCACCATGTATGACTGCAAAACCACTTCTTCTAAACACAACAGTTTCATGTGAGCAAGTCAGCGCGAGCTGATGCAGTGCCAGTACGCAGTACCCTTGCGCACACATTACACGCACACAAACACACAACTGACAGAAATACAAACAGTTTAAATACAGTGCATGTGTCCTATTTCAGTGCATGAACATACTTTGTGGGCCCATCTGAGGGAGAAATGAAAGCAAATCGGAGCTGTATGATCAGGCTACTACAGTATTAGTAGTGTCTTTTTAAGATGTAACACGTTATGTTTCTGTTTGCCCCAAACTGAATCGCCTGAAATAAACTTAGTTTTAATCCAAAGACCTTGTCTTGATGTCACTGATCAATATTCATTTAATCCATAGTTGGATATGAATCCAAAGTACAACTAGAATTCATTACATTTAGTGTTTAAAGCTCAGGTCAAATGTCAACTGTTCTGCTCTTTGCAAAGTCTACCCCATACACATTTTTTTTCTTCATCATGAACATTAAGTTATATTGTAAAGCAAAGTATACCCCATACACACCTTTTTCTTCATCATGAACAGTAAGTTATATTGTAAATAATACTTTTTTTTTCCATATTCTGAGCTGCCAATAGCCACATAATGACATTTTAATTTCTAGAATAAACACAGGTGTTCTACCAGACCTGCATCTGCCAAGTTTTTTAACAGATGAACTTTTGCCTGCACCAGTAAAATCCAGTACCACATACTGGCTAGCAGACCTGTGCCTCTAGTATGTCTTTGTCTCTCCGTCAAGTTATGAGCAATGAAAGATCCCAGGGCTCTAACAATCATGTTGTCCTATTCCGCCTCTCTCTGCTGCTAAAAAGGCAGGCAGCAACTTGCACAAAGTAAACACAGCTGTGCCAACCACAGCAATGGTTCTAAGGCACCTGTCCCTCCCACCCTTCAGCAGGCCTGCACGCCCTGTGACCTGACCTCTTGCCCAGTACTGTCTGTTTCAGGGAAAAAGATGGTAGCCCTTCCATCTTTTTAGGTTTCATTCACTGAAGGAGGTTTACAAAGAGGGGCAACAGGAGGGCAGGGGATGGGTGAACGCAGTGGGAATTCACAAGACTGAAGGATAAACTTCCTGCGTAGTTTTCCTTTATAATTCAACATTGTTCTGATTTCAGCTGTACTGGAATCAATTTTCATTTTATCTAAAACATCTTTTACATGACGCCGCACACATTGAGAAATAACCTCTTCAGATCAAGCTTGATATATCACCATGATTTTCAATGGTGCTTCCTAATTTGGGACTCAAACAGAATATACCCCCTGTTGATAATGCGTTTACTATACATACATGTAGCATGCACTGAAAGGCGACTGAATCTCATTCTCTCCTGATATGTGAACTTGACAGCACGCACACACACCACACACACACACACACACACACACACACACACACATATATTTTCATGACACACATTATCATTATTTATTGTGGTCCAAAAGTTGTTAACACTGGTAAGCCAGCTGACCAACAGGTCAACAACCAGAGATGCCAAGGTCTCAACATCACCAAGTGCAGCATTCTGACTTGTAATGTCAGTTCTGTCTTGTATAATATATATTTGCTTCATATGTTGCTGAAATTCCCATGGTCATTTCCCAGTCACAGGTTGCAAAATTTTTTAAGATAAAAAAATTTGTGTACCGCTAGGGCATTTCACAAGTTTGTAAATATGCAGGTATCAGATGTGGGTTTGAAAGTACTAACATGGATAGTAAGTTGAGTGTGGAGGTTGGGTGTGTTTTCTTTCTTTTTTTTTTTACATGTCTACTATCATCTGGCAATGAAAAGATGTCAAATAAACCACTGAACTGAACTGAACTGAACTTCGGTTTTTAAGTGCAGCATTCCAAATTTAAGCACAGCACTCACCTGTGATGCAAGTCAGTCAGTCAACGCTTTCAGTCGCACTTCATTTGGCACATTATATGGTGGTGGTCTCAGAAGACCCAAAATCACTAGTTATCACATGATTTTTAACCTTTAAAAAAGTTTATTTGACCAACAAAAAATCAAAATGGCACAGAATGAAATGAGTCAACGAGGCGACAAAATCAGGACTGTCTTTAATGATCTTGCATTTTCATCCTTCCCTTTCTAACTTGGCCACTTTGGGATGAAATAAGTCTACAGTCTAAAGATCTATGTTGTCTGGATTTTGTTTAAGCCGCCGCCAGGTTCATGAAGCAAGTTTTCTTAGGCAAAAAAGACACATTTTCAATTTTCAGTTTTAGGTGTAGCATTTCATCCAGCAGTGTCAATGAAATTGTAGCACTGGGGATGAAGGGATCTGGCATGAGTGAAGAGAGGACAGTTCGGCTTTTGACTTGAAGCATTTCAAATCACCTTGTGTTCAAACATAACATAATTGAGGTTTTATTCTGCAATACTTTAATCATCCCTATTCAGATATGACTCCCCAAACCCAACATTTCTACACAAAATTTTGAAAGTCTGGATTTTTCCATTTAATTTCTAAATTAGGGATATTCGGGAAAGATTAAGGAATGCTGGCAATTATGATAGCATTACACACCCAAGTTTAGCACTTTGCAGCTCTACACTGCTAGATACTCCACAAAATTCAAAGACAAATACTGAAATAGAACAATGGCAGTGTCAAATGGTTTTGCAATCAGGATCTGAGAGGTCTGGACATATAAACGACGCAAGATGAGACTTACAATGTTGTAGAATAAACTTAAAATAATCAACAGTAAAGTTAAAGCCAGAAACGATCCAAATTTGGATAGGAAACAACTCATGAGGTTTACGGCATTGATCTAGGATTTAACCCCATTAGTTGGCTCTCAGTCAACTGTCTTAGCTGCTTGATGGTTTATGCCAGAATTTCTTTGTATTGCCAGTTTGAGAGTTTCTTTGTATTGCCAGTACCATGCATGCCATCTGTGCAATATGCTAGTGGAACCTCTAAAATATCACACCGATTTTAGCGAACTTATGATGCAACCAGAGTGTACGAGTGTATTATCAACTTGGCATAACCACAAACACTGAAGCCTCACCAAAAAAAAAACAAAAAAAAAACAGTAACTGCACACTCACTTATGGGTTATGGAGTTTGATTTGATTCAACGAGACAAAAAGGTTCAATATAAATAAATGCATTTCAGTGATAATGTTAGTTATTTCAAAAACCAGTACAGTAAAGGTTAAGTGCTGCAAACACATTGATCAACTTTCGCACTACCAACATCCATTCAAACGAAAATGAAACTGGTCCACAGCGCTGGTGGACAATATCTGTTTTTAGCGTTTGCTCATCTGGACCAGCAAGATATTGTTAATTAACAGTAAACGCGAACCCTGCATTACACCTTTTTTTCTCTTTATGTTAGCATTAATATCTGTGATTACTGATTGTTAATTTTAACAACTTTCCAACTTACTGAAATTTAGAATCATATCATAGCACTAGTAAGTATTATATTCAACTCTTACATTTTGCATTATATGCATAATGTAACAAACTGACACACCTACTTGCAAAAAAGCCTCAAACAAACAATGACATCAAAATTCCAGCATGTGTTCCACCAGTACTAAAACTAGTCTAACTGGGCAACTGCCTCTTGGAATTCAATTATAAGATACTTTTGGTGTTCAAAACATGGATTTTGACATCTTATTCACTTTGAGCACTTTTCAGAAGAATGAGCAATAATCATAATGCACACAGAGGCAATATTTCAGGAGTATTACAGAATGACATACAGGGAGGCTTATCATGCATAGCAAAAACAAAGATGACCAAAACACAACTCATCTTTTTTTTTTTTTTTTTTCTTGCTACTTCAAACCTCTTTCTCTCCCCATAACCGAGTTGAATGCTGGTCTTACTTTTAATCATAATAATGGTTCATAGATATGGCAATGTCTTTCTGCAAACATCAGAGTAAGCACATTTATATTCTTTAACCAAACTCAACAGACTGACAAACAAATGCAACAAAACAATAAAAAAAAAAAAAAAAAAAAAAAAAAAAATGACTGCATCACATCATAGAGCAACGAGTATTATCCTTTTATGAAGGAACTCACCCACACAGAACCACAAGCCCATTCACTTTCTTATAGCCCACATGTGTCAGCAGATGATACACTTGTAAATCTGCCCAAAGTTAATCACCACATGATACCATTCAGGTGGGAGAAAAGACCTTCCCCAATCAACAGCAGTCCTTTTCCTATCACTTCTGTGACTAACCACAATGCTGAACACCATGAAGTGCCACAGAGAAAGTGAACATTCCACCTACCTTACTCAGTGCCTTTCAGTCACAGTCAACTAATCTGGCAACTTCTTCACCACAACCTCCTGGGAGAGAGACCAGCCTACAAATTCAACATGTTGGAAAAGCCACCTTGCTTCTGATCTCAAAAGCCACCTACCTTGTTCTGCCAAAGGAACTTGGGCAGGTTACCCTTCTCTGTTAACACCTGACCAGGACCTCCTTCACCCCAGGCAATGGAAATCAATACAATGTGTTCCTCACAATTCACTGACAGTGACAACCACTGACAGTGTAAGAAAGAGACTAAAGTCCAATCAGTAAGGTTTCTCCCCCTCCTGTCTTTTTACCAGTAGCTTGACTGTGTCAAAATTGATCACTTGATCACCTAAGAGTTGATGGTGTTCATTGTAAGTCTGTCTGTCTTCAACATCTGTATAACAATCCATGTAACAATGTAAGTACTGCAACTGATGTATATGCTGTTAAATGATCAGGAATGAGTCTTACTTGTTGAATTTCGCTTTTAAACCACAAGTCAGATTCTGTACACTATTAAATCATCACCCCTAATTAGCTCTCTTCATTTGCTTAACAAACACACTGAACAACATCCAACTAAAAAAGATATCACCAAAGAACGCTATTCCCTTGTTCCACCCGTAAATTAGCTATGAATTTCCCCCGTGTAGCGGCCCCTTACATGAGTACTTTTCCGCATTTCCAACGCAATCTCAATAAAACAAAATAAATAGAAACAAATGAAGCAATCTTTATCATTACTTAAAACGTTGATAAGTATAAACCAAACATCAACGACTAAAATGGTAAATTTCAACCTGGCCAATGTATCGCGAGCCTGGCGAGAATAAAATGTCAAATGAATTGCGATCTGGAGAACATCTCCAGTGGCATCAATAATACACGCACGGACACAATCTACACGAAATCCTGGGCAACATATGCATGCAGCATGGTAGTTCAAAACATAAAGATGTCGTATCTATTTCAACTAAAGTGCAATGTGTAATATAATGACTCACATAGACGTTATTAATGTGTCACAATAATTCACCTACACGCGCGGATCTCTGTGTTTACAGTAGAGCGCTAATGCGCATGCGCGAAAGTGGAGCTGATCGAAATTACTTTCATTGATGAGTAGTTGCAGTGTGCATTTTAGCATAGAGAGTTATTAAATATTTACAATTAATCCCCATAATTATATAATCTTATGTCATTATTACTGTGCACCTCTGAATCTTCTATCACTTGAGCACTTATGAAACCTATTTTCCTAATTTTCCGAGGTCACAGGATTCTCCCTCGGAAGTGACATCAAATCTGCTGCTGGCAGGGGGAGAGACGGAGTTCGGAAGGAGGTGTACCGACGCTGTTTGTTTACTTTTCCCAGCTTTCAAAATGAATCGACTCTTTGGCAGAGGAAAACCCAAAGAACCCCCACCGAACCTCACTGACTGTGTTGCAAATGTGTGTTACTGTCAGATTCTCTAAGAGTGTTGTAGTAGTTTGTGATTAGTGAATAAAATGCGTTTATTTTTCGTAATCGATGTGCAATCATGACAGTCACAGTCTTGTGACTTTTACTGTCGGACTCAAAAGTGGAACTGGAAGTGATTTGAGCGTCTGCTTGCGCGGAAGAATTGTAGCTGCAGGTTACAGTATCACGGCTGAAAAGCGTGTTTTGGCCTTGAAACTATTGTAGGGCAACGTCGCATAGGGGTTTTTTGGTGGGGGCTTTTTATGGTTTTTTTTTTTTCTCTCATGTAATCATTGCATTTGCAATGATCCGACCTTCACTTTTCAACTCTCCTCTTCCTCTTCCCAGTCCAGCTCCATTTAGTTGAAGGCCACCACTCCTTCCAAGTCCCATTTCGAGATAAAAGGAAAAAAATTGGGGAGATCTTGTTATCCCAAAGTAAAACTTTTTTAAGGGTGTATCACCAGCCATGAAGCAACATTTTGTTTTGAAGAGACTGGTACTTTTTAGCTTTAAATCAGTAGATCTACATACGTATGTGTGTGTGTGTGTGTGTGTGTGTGTGTGTGTGTGTGTGTGTGTGTGTACATACACATCCCATATGGTGAAACAATGGTAATGTATTCAATATGACATGAAATAGCCAGCATTTTGTCAAAGTTAGTGCAGGTGGCGATTCCTCTTCCAAATCCAAGCAGTGTCTTACTGGTGCATCAAACGCTTGTATTGTGTTTTATATAAGTTTTGAGGCTATATTTGACACATTTCCAAACAGTGTACCAAATAAAAAGTATTGAGTTTTAAGTGTTTAATTAAGCCCGGTCTCTGTGCATGTGTGTGTGTGTGTGTATGCATGTGTGTGTGCATGTGTAGGTGTAGGTGCATTTGTGTGTGTTTAGTATTGTTTTTGTTTTAGTTTGGGGGGTGATTTTATTTGTTTTTTTACTTTTTTTTTCATTTGCTTTATAATTGGTGACTTGGTGTTGGGTTTTATAGTGCCTTACTGTAACAGTGAAATTGATAAGTATTTACATATTCATGCATTGATGCAAGCAATTTTCAGTTACAACAAAAAACACACACAAAAGTTATAGTAATTTGGAATATTGGTGATACACAATGTAGAAAGTGTGTGTGTGTGTGTGTGTGTGTGTGTGTGTGTGTGTGTGTGTAGCATGACCATTAGTCTAATCATGTCTCCTAACTGATGTCTTGAAATGATCTCATGTGATGTGTGGAGCAGCCCTGATGTGGCCCTTTGCGGTCGGCTGGGCTATAAGCAACATTATCTTATCTGATGTGTGGAGTGATTTTGATTTAGTTTTGGGAACTGTATCGTGTCTAATCTGCGTGACTGATAAACTAAAATGAATCTCTCTCTCTCTCTCTCTCTCTCTCTCTCTCTCTCTCTCTCTCTCTTTGTTCCTTTCAACATAAATGTATTCTTCCGTATTCCCTGTGTTTAAACAGATTGACAGTCGTGGGGAATCCATTGACAAGAAAATTGCCAGACTCGATGGAGAACTGGCCAAATACAGAGACCAGATGAAGAAGATGAGGGATGGGCCTTCAAAGGTAATCGAATGGGATTGCAGTACTAGTTAAGTATTTTTGTGCTGGGTGGGGGGGGGGGGGGGGGGGGGTTGTGCTTTAGCTGATTAGACAAAAGTAGATTATGTCCCCAGTTGTATGAGGCCACTGAACTTAGAAGAAACTAAAACATCATGCATTTTATTAAAGTTATCCCATTTTAACACCTTTTCATTCAGTACAAAGGAAAATTCGAGACCTCCACTTTATAACTTGTACGCCTTGGAAAAGAAGTATGTGTGAAAAAGACGGGGGGGGGGGGGGTAGGTGGATGCCTTTCGCCATCAGACTTTTTTGCAGGAAGAAGGGATGTATGGAAAGGGAAAAGAAGGGGGCCTGATTATTAATCCTTAGAATGTATGCTCAGACCAGACTATTAAATTGCAAGTTTATGCATTGCAATTAAGACTTTGCAAGTTCATGCATTGCAGTTAAGTAAGACAGGTGATACTGATAGACGCATTTATCCTCCTCACATAGGGAAGGTCTATTTTTTTTTAATTCGCCATTGTCCGAGTCTTGATAATTAGTCAAAAAAGACTGAAAGTGGCGTTGTCATTGACAAAACTTCAGGAATTGGGAATATTTTTTTTCTATCTTTTTTAGGCCTCACAACTGCTCAAGGCTCTGACCCAGAGTAATAGAGCTGATATATAATGGACAATAATGACAACACAGGGATCACACAGTTGAGTCTTGTGCATTAGATGGTTACATCTCATGAATGACAAATTATCTAGCCAGCACTGCAAGCAACTGGATCTGTGGAGAAGTAGGTGTGCTGATGCTGGTTATGTTCTGAAGATGTTTTGAAGCATGTGATGCGGGTCTGTCAGGCAGTGTGTTCAGTGGTTCCTTTTTTTTTTTTTTTTGATCCAGCAAATATGCAACAGTTTTGCCATTAGAACTGAAGAGATAAACATTCTTTCACCAGATCTAAGATTTTTCTTTTTTTTTTTTTTAATGACCTGTGACTTGACTTGGATGCAGTGACAGCCCTGATATAGCCCTTTGCAGTCGGCTGGGTAATAAACAACATTACTTACTTGCTTAGAACTGTCCTGTGACTCGTTTGTCCACGTTTCTCTGGGCGGTTCGCTAACATTTATTTATGATTCAAAGAAGTTCTTTCTGACTGGAGTGATTAGGAGTTTCATTAAAACCACAGATGGTCCATCACTGAAGGACAGAATTCCAACTAAGCACTTTTTGAAGAGTTAAAACTGACCTCTTCTTGGTTTTAAGGGGTGGGAGGGGGGGGGGTCTGTCTCTAACGTGCTAGAAGCAACATATTTGATAATGTTGCTGTTAGACAAAAAAGTTGGAACTGCAGAGTGTAGAAGAGAGAATTTCATGCTAAATATATCACGTTTGCCTTGTTACACTGTGTGTTCTGCTGTCATTTGTGTGTCAGTTTAACGTTGACATGAAAGTATTTTATCAATACGATTATTCAATCTGCTTGTAATCAAAGGTTCTGTATGTGACTCAAAACTGCTTGTCTAGCTCTTAATCATAATGAGGTCTGCTGAAACTCGTGTTCATGAGCAAAGTGTTTTCTTGATTGTCGTAGGTAGTCTGTGTCAGGGAAACGTGTGTGCGATAACGGGAGCCATGTATCTGTATGCAAGATCCACCAAATAATTGCCTCACTGTTGACAGTTTTGCTAGGGCGCAGAGTCAGTGTGAAGTGGCGCTGTTCTTCAGAGAAAGACTTTACTCAACAAGTCCTTCCAGAGGCAGCCCCAGGAACTTGCTGACAGTGAAGAAATTGACCCAAACTCACCACAAGTATATAATGGGAAACTGAAACTGTCACCATATCAAGGCATTGAAGAACACAGAATTTTAGATCATTTACTTTTTCTTTATGATGACAAGTGAGAGTGATGGTGGAGATACTGTTTTTTTTTGTGGACTGAACATACTATCAGACTTGCCAGCTTTAATGTTCTGGGTGAAATTTATCACACCGCTACAAAATTTAGTTTGCCTTACACTTATCTATATTGCAGTAAAATTACAATGATTTACAAAAAAGTCTTTTTTTTTAAGAGGTGCTTAGTTATAGCAACGTATTTTTACTCTTTGTGTGTACGATAGCCAGGTTGCAAGACCAGCATCTCCAAAAGTGAGATATGCACACATTCTAGAAGTATCTGTCCTGCTGTGTGTAACCAGCCAGGCACATTCTTCTGTCAAGATTGATCAGTGACATTTCTTGTTCAACAAGCTGTCGCATTGAAGACAAATTTGCAGACCGCATAGGAAAGTAGTCACATGTTGTTTTGTCATGTTGAATCAAACCTGCCGGAAAACAAAGAAATGACTCATGCAACAAAAATTCAAGGACTATTCAAAACAGTATCCATACTCGAGCAATTCTGATGTGGGAGCATGCCATGCCCATCATAAAATCTGCTGCATGGATTTCAGTTATGCGCATGCTGGCATGTTTGAAAAGCATCTGAGAATGAGGTTTCACAGTGAGCTAGCAAGTGCTACAGATGAAACGATTGTTTTTAATGTTGCTAGGAATGCGGACAACAGAAGATTAGAGTTTAGTAAAGGCAGAAACTGTATGCATAATCTTGATTGTGGAAAAAGTATTGAATGCGGCTGACCACACCATTCAGATGAATGCTTTCTGACAACAAAATGGCCCTGGAATGCTCATGTAACAGGACAGAAACCACAGCATCATCAAGCAATCTGTTCAAGAAACTGGAAACTCCAGAAAGCCTAAACTTATTTTGAAATTTTAGAAATATTTCTCCAGCATCTAGACCAAGGTGGGCAGGTTATGAATCACATGCTTTTGTCCATGTCTGACATAGAATGCGCAGTGTTTTCACCATGCACAGCTGCATCTGGTTTACTGTGGCGCACTCCCAGCACCAGCAGTCCACACAGAGCAAGACAGGCTCAGAGCGCCATGAAGTCACCCGGTGAAGGAGACCCTGTATCGATATTTTGTGGTTGCAGTGATGTTCAGAGATGCATGATCCAGTGTAATGATACGAACATGCACAGGACACCACCTGCTAGGCTGGGCTTGATTGTTTACTCATATATCGACAGCGAGTGTAGCCCTGTGTTAGTGTGCGGTGCTGAGGTGTACCCAGCCAGACCGTGAGGTCGACCACACTCTAGCCTGGGGAGTTAAGGCTGTCTGACTTTTTTTTTAACTTTTTCAGGTAGCCTCACCCGATGCTCAGAAAGCAGCACATGTATGCCCAAAGCAAAACTGAAACAAGTCTTGGTGGCTTGTTGCACAGACACTGTATGTGGTGATGAAAAATGGTGCCTTGCTGACCAGTGTTCCATCAACTTAAAATGAGCACAGTATGTGCTATGTTGCATATAGTATACAGAATCTCTACCATGCAGGAGAACTTTAGCTTGCCTCATGGGTGACTGAAGACATGAACTGAATTTCCCCAACGTTTTTTTTTTTTTGTAGCACACAATTGGTGAACATTAAATCTCATTCTTGAGTTTTGTATCCCTGCACTGTACATAGTATCACTCTCTCACACAACAGATTTCTCTGCATGAAATATAATTATTCAGGCTGCAGTCCGTGTGCGGAACATTTCACTTCAGAACAGCATGGCCCAATTTTTTTCTGGTATATTCAGATTAAAATGGATATTCCTCAAAGATTTTTGTCAGGGATCAATGCCCATGTTTCTGTGGGTCCATTTACTAATGTTTAGTGCGTACAAATCATGGGACCTCCTAGGTCTATCAAGCTACCCTAAAGGTAATAGCATTTATAGCACCACTATGAGTTTGGTGGAAGGAAGGAGGAAAGCAAACGAAAAAGACTCAAACAGAGAAAAAAGACCAACCTCATATCAAGTGAGATTTGAAGTTTGGTCATGGATTTTCTCGTGTGTTAGGAGGACATGTTGTAATCCATCTTAAAGTAAGTTTTTGCTACATTTTTAACAACATTCCTTGAGCCTGCCATGAATATGCATGAGATCAAAGCTCTCTGACCTGTTCTTTTGATTCAGCAATGACTTTTCTGCTCAACTGTCCACAAACATATTGAATGGACAGTCACTTGATCACTTACGCTTATGGTGACACTTGACACAAATCGAAAAAAAGATTTTTTCCTTCATTTTTTTTTTTTAAAGGCTGATCACAGCAGCTTTATTATGGTGACCACTGCAATTTCATGAAGGTGGCTTCTTCAGCAAACACTGCTTTCCTCTTCTTCTTCTTCTTCTCCTTCTGCGTACGCAGGCTGACACTCCTGCGGACACTCCCTATATGGACAGGCATGTATTAACCCCATCTACCCTACAAAGGGAGTGGAGTTTTGTTTGCATGACCGTTTTTTTATCCCGCCGTTAAGGCAGCCATACTCCATCTTCGGGGAAGGTGCATGCTATGTGTAACGTGTCATCCATACCAACGGCCAAACTGACCTTCTTGTCCGAAAGTTGGTGATGGGATTTTATGTGTGTGCAAGATGTTACGCGTGCGTTCACACACGGAACCTTGGTTTATAGTCTCATTCGAGGGACTGTATGGGAAATGAAGTCAGAACTAATGTTAACTCCGAGGGAAAAATCCCCCAGTACCGAAACGGCCCGGCGGAGATTCGAACCCGCAACCCTTGGATAAAGAGTCCGGCGCTCTACCAACTGAGCTATTCTGGCCCCCTACTGCTTTCCTCAAATGGTGCCTCTTGCATTCAATGATTCCCAAATCCCCAAATAGAAGCACAATGTAGGATAACTCGAGAGGAGTGGAATAGCAGAAGTGACATGGAGTTGGGCTGGTAGATGGATTAGGGAAGAATGGCCGTATCTCATGTTGCCTCACACGCTGGAAGTGCGTTCTGTATAAAATAATACCTTCCATGAAAACCAGACCGTAAACTAGAGATTCGGTCACCAGCAGTATTGTTCAGAAAAGTTGAACAACAAACTCAAAAGACCATGCATCCTTGAAGAGGATGTCATATGACTATTAACCTAGCCATCCATTTGAGTCCAGAGCACAGCCTGCTGTGTGCAGGACCAGTGGACCACATCAGGGCCATAAAATCTTTCACAAGTACGGAAACGATGTATGTCAGCAGGAACTCGCTTCATATAATCTGATGTTTTCGTATGCGATAACCTCATACGTCTTCTGTCCCAGAACATGGTGAAACAGAAGGCAATGCGATAACCTCATACTTCTTCTGTCCCAGAACATGGTGAAACAGAAGGCAATGCGGGTGCTGAAGCAGAAACGAATGTAAGAAACTTGTTCTTTTTTTATTGTTCCTTCATATTCTGTGTAATGTTTTGCTGGGTTTTTTTTTTTTAACTGTTTTTATTTCATTGCTTTTTCTTGATCTGTCCCAAATAAAAGAAATACTTTTCTTTTAATGAAACAGCATTATGTATACATACACAGAAACGTATATACAGATAATATTGCACATGCTTTTGGTATAGAAGTAAAGGTTTGTAATCAAGATAACTCATTTTCAGTTCTTTCACTGCTCATAAACTGCTGTGTATCAGGATTTGTGTGTGTGTGTGTGTGTGTGTGTGTGTGTGTGTGTATGTGTGTGTATGTGTGTGTGTGTGTGTGTGTGTGTGTGTGTGTGTGTGTGTGTGTGTGTTGATAGCAAAACTACAATGAAAGTGTCTGAAGAGACTTTTTAGTATTTTAATCATGTTTCTTTCATGTGGTGTTTTGTGGGCATTCAAACCAAGATTGACTTTTTGTTTGGTTTAGTCCCCACGCGCAGCAGACAGAACTGGTTTACATGGTTTTCAGGGGCAGGTAACCTCTGACCTGAGACCACAACCACAGCACTGTCCAGATTAAAACCTGTATGGAAGCTGAAGAACATTTCAATGAAATACATGCTCAGGCTCCAGCACAAGCCAATGATGCCATCTTCCTGTTTGCATGCAGGACACAGATGTGCATCCAGTGATCAGGCAGCACATAGGACCATGTGAAGATCTGCCGACATCAGTCAAACAAAGAAGCCAATATTTGGTATGGCCGTGTAACAAGAGTCAGTGGTCTGGATAAAGCAATCCTCCAAGGAAGCTCAGCAGGCTTAGAACACTGATGATTTCATGAAAGTGCTGACACTATGATGCTGGCTGTGAATACACCTGTGTTGAAGTTTTAGAACTGTCGATAAGCCAGACAGTTCACTGTGTTGCTAGGTACACCATGGAGAATTGCTTTTGCTACTTTGGCCTGATTTGTTTTTAGTGTTGTGCCGCTTTTCTTTCTGATTTACTTCATTGCATGTTTCTGCACGGAATCACAAGACCCAGGTCCCAAGGATGAGACCAATTACTCTTTGTGATATGGATGATGATAAAAAAATTTTTGTTGTTAATGTTCTTCTTGTGATACAGGTATGAGAACCAGCGAGATCAGCTTGCTCAGCAGTCCTTTAACATTGAGCAGCAGAACTTTGCCATTCAGTCCATGAAGGACACCAAGACCACGGTATGTGAACCACTTGTAACTTGCTTTTCTCTGTGTGTGTGTGTGTGTGTGTGTGTGTGTGTGTGTGTGTGTGTGTGTAAGTTTGGATGTGCATGTGTGTGTACGTATGTGTGTGTATCTGCCTGATAGTTGCTTCATGTTCCATTAGCTGTCATCCTAATACTGTTGTTTGTAATGTGTCTTTGTAATATTTTCCATTGATCCTAGTCGCATTGACAAGTGTTCACATGGAACTGATATCCAGTGAGATACCAGAGGCTCTTTAGATGCAAATGATATCCTAGTTTCTCAAAATTCTTTTTGTTTTTTTTCTGTCATTCTCTGTGACTGCTGTTTTTCTTCCTCTTCACTCTTGCTTTATTGTTTTGTTTTGTTTTTCAACCTTTGTTGCCCATTCTTCTGTCTTTCTTCTGGGCGAAACATCACAGCTTTTTTTCTTCTTCTCTAGTTGAAATCTTTAATATGCCAGCTTTTTTTTGTTGTTGAATTCTGGTGACCCAGGTAGCTATGAAACTGTTCAGAGTGAACACAGATTGTTCATTTTGTGTAGTGTCTGTTTGATGTATGTTGTTTTGGTTTTGTGTGTGTGTGTCTGTATGAGACATCCTTCCCCACATCTGTCAGATGATCACATGTACACATTTCTCATTGTCAGAGTTCAGACCAACCAGCGTCAAAAGCTCTTCTGCAGATAATTTCCCTCATTACTTCACTGACTTTAACTCACCCCAGCTTTGTTGCCCGTGCCCTCATACTCAGTTTAATCTGCTGTTCAAGCCAAAGATAATGTGAAGAAGCTTTTCGGGTCTCAAAACAGCACTGTAATCATGTTTATACTTGGATTTGCCACCATTCATGATGCTGTCTTTCAGTTTTGGCATGAGGGAGAAATCACACAACTCTGTATGCCTGTCTTGTTGGCTCCGGCAGCTAAAGCGATGGAACTGGTATACCGATTTTGTCGGTAGTCAGTGAAGTAAAGTAAACCCCAATATTATGTGATATGCAAGATTTTCTTTCTTGTAGAGAATGTAATGCTGTAGAGATTCCGTTTGATATGCAAGCATGTCTTTCTTTGCAGTAAATGCTTATGGAAGGAAAAGTGGTATGAATCCTTCACTCCAGCCAGTGAGGTGATGTGCTTGCTTTTGTGTTCCAGGTGGATGCCATGAAGATTGGTGTGAAGGACTTCAAGAAGGCCTACAAGAATGTCAACATTGATCAGATAGAGGTACAGGCTGATATCTTCCTGTAGGTTTTTGTTTTTTGGGGTTGTTTTTTTTTGCTCCTTTCACATGGTTTGTTGTAAGTAATGAACTGGACATGTAACGCACCCTCACACTTCCTTTGTATTCTTCATGGCTTTAAATCCGTCGTCATTTGAATTAAACAAACTCTGCTGATGGAAACCTTTCCGTTGCTTTCCAAGAGAAGCAGTTTCAGCCAAGCCAGCGCCACCTTTCTGCGAAGACAGAGCGTGGCCCCTGAAATTTCCCAGGAACAAGAGTCTCATGCCCAAAATGAGCAGCCCATGAAAGATTACTCGACCAATGGTCTGCAAGATGACCGGCACTTTTTGCAAAATTTTTGAAGACCATCCATTTTCCTCTCCACCGTATGTAAGAATTTGAAGGAACGCTACTTCTGTCGCAGCACCATTTGCAACATTTTAAAAGACTACACACATCTACAACCCGTTCCCTGCCCCAGCCCTGAACCCCCTCCAGGTCGTGGGTACATTCTTTCCGGCGCTGCTGGTTTCGTCATCTTTTTTTTTGTTTTGTTTGTTTTTGTGTCCAACCTTTTAAGCCCTGAGTCTGTACTTCACTTCAGAAAAATTCAGTTTTGCTAGCATAACAAAAACATTAAAAACATTATCTGTCATGAATTATTCATGTACTTTCAACATTCCGTCTACTGCTAGTGTTACACTCTTTTTCACACTCTTCATTGAAAACCTGTCTACAGATGGACAGAAAAATTAAAAACAGCACACACACAAGACATACATATACACACACACACACACTCACACACACACGCACGCACGCACGCACGCACGCACACAAAAGCTAACTTTGCAAATATATGCACTCCCTGATAAAATATCCAACATGTCTTGCATCATTATGAAATGGCCAGTGTATTTTATTTGGCAGAGCCGCACTGTTTAAAAGAACATTTGTACCCAGTGTTCAATGAATTAATGCGATTTATAGCCATTTACATTTCATACTATTTACCTTGTGTACGTAAACATAAAAACCTTTTCCATGGAACCTTAATATTAAGTGTTTGTGTCCATTTTGAAATAGAGTAAAACTTTCCAGCCTGTGTAATGAAAGTTTGATATTGAAGTATGGCTACTTTTAGGTCAGAGCTTTTTTCTTCAATAAAAGAATAGTGTATTTGGAAAACCATGAAGTTGTTGGCAGGGTTGGGATTTTTTTTTTTTTTTTTTTTCCCAGTTACGTTTCTTCCTAAAGACTCGCCGTGGGGGGGGGGGGGAAGAATATTTGTCATTCTTTTTTTTTTTTTCTCAGAAACCGCCTTTTTTTTTTTTTTCTTGAAAGCAGTTTGTGGATTTTCTCAGATTACAAGAAAAAATCAGAGTATTAGGAGTTCTGGAAACATTAATTACATTTAATCGTTGTCGAGTTAGACTTAGTTTTAAAAGTGAACACATCTTTGTAAGCTTGTCTTTTTTTTTTTCCCCCAAGAAAGAAAATTTGGCTCAAGTGAGACAGTTGTGTAAACTAGGTTTACTTTAAGTATGAATACACCATACACCCTACCACATTTGAATAAGGTGTTGTTTTTTTGGTAAAGATGAGTATTATTGTACTTTTTAACCCATGAGTTTTAGATTTCAAAATGTGCACTGAACCAAAGTTTCAGGCAACAAATAGAAAACTGTGGTATGTAACATCAGGATCTATCAGGCCTAAAAAGGTTTGGTGTTGAAAGGAGTAAGATGTATTGATTAATCAAAGCTTCCATTGATTGCTGGGGCGTGTCTGTTGTGTAGTTCCCTATCAGCTCCCTTTGGCTTCCCCCCCCCCCCCCCCCCCCACTGAAAGGACCAGTGTTGTACAAATGTGTACTTTTCCATGATGTATGGAAGACATCTTTTGTGTACTTCTCTGTGATTCATACAGAAGATTGACTGTATGCGAGTTTCCCTAAGATCCGTACAGATTTATTTTGTACCTCTCTGTGATACAGAATATTTATTGTATACTGCTTGGTAATCCACTTTATTATGTCTGCTGTATACTTCTCTACGATCCAGACCTAACATGTGTTGTGTACATATGTATGATCCATACAGAGCATCTGTTGTGTACTTCTCAATGATCCTGACGAAAAATCTATTGTGCACACCTCTTTGATCCACACAGAACATGCAGGATGATCTGGAGGACCTGATGGACCAGGCCAACGAGGTTCAGGAGGTGATGGGTAGGTCCTATGGAATGCCAGAGATCGACGACGATGAGCTGGAAGCGGAATTAGATGCCTTGGGAGATGAGATCGGGCTTGACGAGGACGCCACCTATCTGGACGATGCCATTGGCGCTCCATCGGCTCCCACCTCTGAGCCTGGCGCTGACAGTACGCGGGTGAGTGTGTTGGTTGGTGTGTGTATATATATGTGTGTGTGTGTGTGTGTGTGTGTGTTGTGTGTGTGTGTGTGTGTGTGTGTGTGTGCATGTGTGTGTGTGTGTGTGTGTGTGTGTGTGCGTGCGCACACGCCTGCGTGCGTGCATGTGTGCGTGTGCGTGCACGCATTGGAAGAAACTTGATCAGCAGTTTCAGGACCAGATATCCTGTTAATGCACGTATGTGTGTCCTTGATTCTCGGTGATGGTCAGGGATGCACTTTTTTCATTAACAGAGGGTCCAGTGGGGCACTCTTTAATTCAGTGCTAGACTACCAGTATCCAGTGGCATACAGAACATCCTTTTACAAGGTAAGGTAACGTAACGTTACTTAGAGCCAAGCCGACCGCAAAGGGCCATAACAGGGCTGTCACCATGTTGATGTCAACTCACAAGTCATTATCAATAAACAACAACAAAAAAAAGTATCCTTTTACAAACAGATTCTGTAATCAAGCCAATGAGAAAAAAGGTTCCCATCAAAGTGTAACTGCCCGCAGAACAAGCTGCAACCGCTTAGCAAGTGCAACTTATGTGACCATGGAATACTCCCATCTCTACTGTGCTGATCCAGTGATTTTGTCAAACTGACCCACAGTTTGCTGCTGGCATAGAAGGGATGGAAGTAACGACAGATTGACTCCTCTGTGCTCGGTTTAAGATGGAATGCTGTCTGTCAGGGGGAACAAGACACCCTGTTGCAC
Source organism: Conus canariensis (assembly GCA_033310375.1). Lineage (NCBI taxonomy): Eukaryota > Metazoa > Mollusca > Gastropoda > Neogastropoda > Conidae > Conus > Conus canariensis. The sequence continues at coordinate 26,639,537 of CM065745.1, read as the reverse complement.
CTGAGGGCCCCAAGGACCCCCATGGATTCCATTCCTGTCAGAAGTCTGTTGGATGTATTAGGAACCACTGCATTCTCAGTGGAACAAATTAAAAGAAGCGGAAGCTTCTGTTTTGAGCGTTGTCCTAGGGAATCAAATCCAGAAAAAAAAAATTCAAGATTTGTGAGAAAAGGGGAGCAGAATGTCCAGTTTGCTCCAGACTTAAGCGTGACTAGTATGAAATGGAAACTCCATGAAAGAAGTGTGAAAAAAAGAAAAAAAGCAAATGAACAACAACAAAAAATCACCATGAGATTCAAAGAATGCATCCCTTCCTTTCTGCGGTGAAGAGATGGGAAAGTAGACTTTTCAGACGTGCAGTCATGCACGTTCCTGGCATACACCATTCGATAAATGTCCTGAAAAATATTATGAATAAAAGTCATGTTTATGTGTGCATGGTTGCAATCAGATGGGGCATGTACACCATCCGTTTGCATGGAATCATTGCTTGCTAGCGCTTGAATGAATAAAGTTGTGTTCACATGCAGTTCCTTTGTCTTAAGGAAGACGTCAGCTGTCATGAAGACTCTGTTGAAAACATGGCAGTTCCCAAGAACGGCATATTTACACACTTTGACTACTCACATGCACACTCACATTCACTCTGCATTTGCTTTGGCACGTGCCTGCACTCACACACACATGCTTGTACACATACTCACAACACACACATACACACACACATGCGCGCGAGCACACACACACAATGCATGCACACATGCATGCATGCATAAACATACACACACACAAACCTACACACACACACACACACACACACACACTCTCTCTCTCTCTTCTCTCTCTCCTCTCTCTCTCTCTCTCTCTCTCTCTCTCTCTCTCTCTTTCTCACTCTCTCTCACGCACACTCTTTCTACAGTCTTTTTCCTTATACATTCTGAAGCTGAATCGACAAGATGATGCACACACATGACAACCAGAGAAGGTAGTTTGAAAGTGAGGTGACAGCAGGCGGAAATTGAAGTAAATTTGTAAAAGAACTATTAGTAAGTCCGCCAAACCACAGGGACAAACAAGTTTGTCCTGTACCGTAAAGTTCGGTCTATTGAGCGCACCTGTATATAAGCCGCACCCACTAAAATTTTTTTAAATTTGAACTTTTTTCACAAATAAGCCGCACCGGTTTATAAGCCACAGATATATACAACACAGTCCGATGTGCCGCAGGCGGCAGTTGGCCGAGCTATTGAGTTAACATAGTGTCGAAAATCAACACATACAATGTGTTCATTGCATTCATTGGCGTTTAAATAGGTCAGAATACAAGAGCATGTTTCCAGCTTTACTTCAGTTTGTTTTTTTTGTTTTTTTTTTAAAGTACTATGTGTTTTACATCAATTAGAATCAAAGTTTTTATGAGGCTTCTTACAAGTGTTGTCTTTCCAACATCATTGCTTAAAAAAAAATACCGAAAAAAACCCAACACATTAACGATGCGCTAGAAAGGCAGTTCTCTCCTGCATTCATTGGTGTATCAAGCTAAGCGATTGGTTGAGTACTCGAAAGTGCAAGCCAATCAAAGCGAAGGTATTAAATGCAAACCTTCACTCCCTGTCCACGATTTCAACAATGGCGGAACGAAGCCGAGGTCTGACAATGACCGAGTCGAATGCGATAATCGTTTTTGAATTGTAAGACACACTTGGTAAGATAACGCATATAATAACAAACCAGAACATTAATGAAACGATTCGATTGTTTTATTTCGCTTAATACCGTGCCAGTGCTTAGTTATTTTGTTCATAAATCAGCTGGTGTTAGTCAAGATAACAGGTTGGAAACGGTCCACACATTGCGCCGTTCGAAGCGATTGTATTTTTGTAGAAGACAAACTGATGAAAAAAGATATCAGTAATGGGCTTTACTTATGTTGATTCCTGTATTTCTGAACGGGTTACTGATTCCATTACACGATTACAGAGAAAATTGTAGTTAAAAGCATAATAAAAATTCATGAACAGTACACGATATGGTGAGTTACAGAGAAGATAAGAATAGACGAGGGTGTGATGCTCCTGAAATCGGAAAAATCTACAAATAAGCTGCATCGTTGTTTAAGCCGCAGGGTTTAAAGCTGGGGAAAAAAGTCGCGGCTTATAGCCCGAACTTTACGGTAGTTTGTTTGTCCCAGTGGTTTGGAAGACTTACTAATAATAATTCTTTTTTTAGAACCAGAGAAACTTTTCACTATTTTTCTTTTTGGACAGGAATCTGGATTCATTGATTGGGTGGGGGTTGTTTTGTGTGTGTGTTACAGGGAGACGTTCCAGTGGATGAGTTCGGCTTGCCACAAGTCCCTCAGTCAGCAAAGTGATCGCTTCCTGCAGCTTCAGTGTGTGTTGATAGCGTACCTCCCTTCAGCGTCCTGGCTGTTTCTTCTTGTCTCCATTCTGTCTCCCTTTCTCCCCCTTCCCAGCTCAGATGTCTTGTTCCCAGTGTTGTATGGAATGTGTGTGTGTGTGTGTGTGTGTGTGTGTGTGTGTGTGTATCATGCGTGTGCATGCACAAACACTTGAATGTGTGTTAAGGAGCAGATCTGCAAGAGTAAGAGGGGAGGGGGGCGTGTGTGTGTGTGTGTGTGTGCATATGTGTGTGTGTGTGTGTTTTAAAAGAGCATGTTTGAGAGAGTGTGCATTTCCTTAAAATTTATACACAAGTTCGTGTATGTGTATATAGTGGGGGGGGCAATATGAGTGTGTCGTTGTTGAACTTTGTGTCACTTCTTTTTTCTATGGATAACACTGTAATGTTTCATAAATGTGGACAGAGAGCAAGTGCTATGTGATTGTTATGGTGTGCGTAATACTAAAGGGACAAAGGCTGTGTTTGTGAGGATGCATTTTTTGTATGTCTCTCTGTTTGATTTGAGTAATAAAAGAAGGTCCAGAAACTTGGTGTATGACACTGTTTTATACAAGAAAGAAATTTTGGTTAATTTTGTTTGTACTTTTTCGTAGACCTGTAAGTTACAAAGAAATGTGGTTAATTTTGTTTGTACTTTCTCGTAGACCTGTAAGTTACAAAGAAATGTTGGTTAATTTTGTTTGTACTTTCTCGTAGACCTGTAAGTTACAGAGCTTGCTGGTGTTCCAGACAGGTGTTTGTGATAAGTTTTCTGAGAAAAAAATAACAGTATGGTCTGTAGATTTGATAAACTTTTGTTAAAGAACGTACATGTATATGTATTTTTTTTACATTGAAATGTACCATATTGTTCAAGCAAATACTTAACTTTTTTAATCGGACTGGGTGGGGGGGATTGTTTGGGTTTTTTTGGTCAGCAATATGTGTGGTACTGGCAAAATTTGTCAGTCTTTAGGTTGTTCAGTAACTTTTGTTATTTAACTATAGAGCCAGTGATAGTGGTGGGGTATGTTGGGTGGAGTTTTTTTTTTGTTTTTGTTTTTGCTTTTTTTTGTTTCTTATGGGGTGGGGAGGTTGGGATGGAGAATGTAGAGAGGGGGAGGTAGGGGGAAGATTTTCAAGGAGAGGAAGGGAGTGGTGTATAATAGTAACCCTGTCTGCATTTTCAGCTGCTGACCACGTATCAAACTCGTATCTCCTGTCGATCGATGTCACACCGCAAACAGACAAAGGCAGTGTTTTCATGTAGTGATGTTCCCCGAAGTTGAGTATGGCTGCCTTAATCGCGGGATAAAAAACGGTCATACACACAAAGCTCCACTCCCTTTGGTTGGGTAGAATGGATTAATCCTTACCTGTCTTATACAGGGAGTGTCCGCAAGAGTATCAGCCTGCTACGCAGAAAGAAAGAAAAAAATATAGTGATGGTAGGTGAGGTGTTGGCCTGATGGGTAATGAAATGGGAAGAGCTAAGATTCAAGGGCTGTGGTTTGAGTGTTGGTAGAGGATTGTACATTTTTCACTTCTTTACCATAAAGCATGGGCACAATGTACTTCCTACGATAAGAAGGAGAGAAAAAAAAAGTCATGAAAACTAATTTGCTGTTGTAAACTTTTGTAAGGAAAAAAATAAAAACCAGAAAATGTGGGGGTGAAAAGCCTTTGTGTAATCCTGCTGAATCAATCATGGAGCCATGCAACAGTGGACTGTATTGTCAATTTCCCTCAGAAAAATTGATGGTGTTGAACAAGTTGCAATGGCTTGGTACTTAACATCAGAGATTGATTGTTTGGCTGGGAGGATGTGGGTTCAGATCCCATTAGATACATTTATTCAAGGGATTTTTCAGGGCTGACTGACTTCTGCCTAGAAATGAGTTTGCCGAGTGTTGGAATGGGAAAACTGGGACCACACAGTTAAGTTTCACCTACTTAATTGATGCATCTCTCAGACAATTGCTCAAAACTCCTGACCAACACTGCAAGTGTCTGAATCTCTCGGGCTTGGTTGACCCTGGGATATATCATGAAAGAAAGAGTGGAGTACAGCCCTGTCATGTTGGGTTTTTTTGTTTGTTTTTTTACCAGAATCCATTGCATCATCTTTACAATCCTCATGCCTTTCAATCAGCATATCAGAAAAAGAAAAATCTTAAATTCTATGGCCTTTCATGCCCTGATTTTGTGGTGGCCTCCGTTTAAATACTTACTCTTCGTCTATGACCTTTGTGAGTTCCTGTTGAGGTCTTCAGCATCGGCAAGTTCATGGGGACCGTTGTTGATCGGATGTGGCCTTACAGGAGTGGACGTTCACCATGATGGCTCCACAACTATTGTCCAAAGTAGGGGGCTTAGTAGGTGGACTGCTGCACGTGTTCGGTCGCAACCAGCACCACTTAGCACCACCAAAGTGGCTCAGCAGCAATGCAGTGTCTCCTCTGGAGGGTTGGCTCTTGGCAGTTTGATGTTGCTTGCTGTCTGTGGATTTTCTGGCGCTGCGGCTGAGACAGGGCAGCTAGGGTGTGGCTGTGCACAGCAAGCTGGGAGTAGCAATGTAGGAGTAAGGTCACTGAAGGGGCATGAAAGATGACACAGCACGCACACTTCGCACACACACACACACACACACACACATGCACACACACACACACACACACACACACACACACACACACACACACACACACATACACACACACACACACACACACACACACACACACACACACACACACAACACATGCAACACACACACACACACACACATCACACACAACACACACAACACACACACACACACAACAACACACCAACACACACATCACACACACACACACAACACACACACAACACACACACACTCAACACACACACACACACACACACACACACACACACACACACACACACACACACACACACACACATCTGTTGCAATGAGAGAGTTGTACAGAACAGATAACGTCAAACAACATACCACAAGGCTATTTTTTGTCGGGTTTCTGTATCATCATCTTTCATCTCATCATCATCATCATCTTTTTTCATTGTTTTGTTTTTTGTTTGCTTGCTTTACAAGTTGATAGTTATCAAAAGTGAACGTTTTTTTTCATGTCCAGAGTTAACATTTCATGTTAAAAAAAAAGAAAAGAAAAAAACTTTTTTTGTGTTCAAGTACAACTTGCCCGACATGAACACAAATGAATCGTAGGAACTTCTTTTTCAGGTCTGACAGACTGTTAGCTGATAGATTTTTTTTTTCCAAAGACCTTGGTTTATTACTGAACATGATAAAACTATCAATTATTTTCTGCTGCTATCAAGTTCACAGAAAGTCAAACCATACAGTAGACAGGAGAACAAAAATGACATTGGGTCGTAAGTGTGAACATTTTCAAAAGTTCGGTATCCTTTTTCAGAGTACACCAGAAGTTATTATTTTGCAACATTGAAATTCTTATGAACTATTTTAGTGCATAAGTACTACAGTGTATCATGGGAATGACGTAATGGCAATGATCGTTTATATTTGTACAGTTAAAGGCAGAATTGCAAGGACAATTTTTCACGAGTGAAGTCAAGGATTTTAATCAAAAAAACCCCGTAGAGGTGGGGGCAATTTCTCACAACATGTGGAGAAAGGCCATTGATTAATTTTTTTTGCAAATTCGGAATTGTGATGATTTTGGAATTCTGTGACATCCCCATCGGAAATCAGAGTACCAAAGTATTCTGCCGATTTTGAGATAGGATTTCTTTCATGAACATTGAGTAGTTCTAGAAGATCTTGGTGACAGGTGCATGCGTGTCTTGGAGCTTCTCAGTGCAGTAAGCCGTCAGGGTTAGAAGCTTGAGAACCCCTCCCAGAGTGAACTATCAGCTGTTATATATTTGGTGCCTTCACGTACTGTATCTCCATGTGAGGACCTCAAATAAAGTCAGAGTGCCTTGAGAATGTTCGTTTGATTGGACGACCGTTTTCGTTTTTGAAACTCCAAATCCATTTTTGGTTTTGACTTTTCTCTTTCATTCTCCTTGCTGCTCGAGCTGACAGCAAAGTCTCTGAGACGTGGTTGACAACTGGTTAGAACTCAGTATTGAATTTTACAGAAAACCTTTGTTTTCACTACAAATACCAGAGACAATCAGCATCTTCCTTTCATGAACATGAAATTTATTTTCATCCGCAAAAAAACCCTTAAGGATGAGGTTGGTATTTGATTTGCGTGAATTTGGATATGATATGAGACCACCCCCTACAAAATGACTGATAAGTAGCATTTTGTAGATGTTGAGATACACGTATCATTATAGAGACGAGAGAAAGGTCTTAACGTTTGTGTGTAAAGGGTTTCTGTGTGTTAAAAAATGAAAAGGTTATTGTGCTGTAAAGTGTCTCTGTTACACATAATTCATTTTTGATGGGGGAAAACTTGATGTTGCAGAATTGTTACATAACATAAAGGAAAGAATGTGGAAAATTGTCAGTTTATTAGATTTTTTTGCTCAGTGTTGGCAAAGACCTGGAATGTGCTAGAGCAGAACGCTCATTTTACCCAGAACTGACCTTCACCACTCTTTAATGCCAGTAGTGCAGCTTACCCATCATTCAGTGGAAGATGGTCACATATTTCATTTGGGTGTTTTTTCTCATGGAGTGATCAAAATCCACTATATTGCTATCACATGAGAAAGGATACTTATCAGTCGGCCAGTTAATTATCGAGCTATAATCCTACTGTATTTTGCAGGGGGACATATACATCTCAAACTAAATGGGCAGGACAAGAACACACTATCAAGCTGTAGAGCTAACAAGTGTTTCGAGCAAGGAACACTTGCGTATTGTGAAGAAAATGGTTACAGAATGTGCAGAACAAAAACAGAAATTGATTGAAGGGGAAGCCGATTCTGGAGCAGGGTATAGTAGAATCGAAGCAGTGTATGACACAATTGGTTTAACTTTACCAAATCAGTAGTTATTAGTAAGTTTGGGGCTAAAAAAAATTGAACCTTTCTGTGGTATTTGTTGACTTGGAGATGGCGTTTGATTCCATTGATAGAAAAGCCATGTGGATCAGATTGTTGGTGATAACAGACTTCAGAGTTAGCTCGTCTTTGAACCATTATGTATCAGTATGGCTGGTCAACTGATCACCAACCAACATGCTTTGAATATCTATAATTTTTGTTAAGAAGAAACCTACGGACTTGGTTCTTCTGTCTTAGAGAATTCTTTGACTGTTCTTTTTTTCATCTCTATTGAAATGTACAATGAGAAAATATACAAAAAAGTTGGACAGAATTCATATTGAGGCTAAAAAGCCATGTGAAGTGCGAGCAAGAGGGTGGATATGGGAGCGGGGGGGTAATAATTTTAGAGCAAGCAGGATGAGATTTGTACTTTTTCTCAAATGTGGTAATATGCATGTAAATGTTGTGCATTACAGTCTGTGCGCCTGAACTAAGTGACATTGTGTATGAGACTGAGTTGAATGTAAAGTAAAGCAGCATACTTTATGATATAGACTGCACCAGTAATCACTCGGTATACGGAGCCGCATGGAGGCAAATTCTCTTTTACCAAGTATTAGACACTTTGGTCCAATATCTGTTGAAGTTCAGCTTATCGATGACTTCTTTCAGCATAGGCATGTGTCTTTTCAGTACGCGTCAGACAAAAATGTCATTTAGCAAACGATAAGATGCAAAATTTCTGTTTATATCATTACCTGTTTGACCATTAAATGTATCGTTTGCAATGGGTCACATAGGTGAACAGAAAGGGTGAAAATGTAGGCTTTGCACTCCCTCTCTCTCTCTCTAGCATAATTCCTCGAATTCAAGTCAGAGGCTCACGATTGGTAAGATTTTGTGCTTATGCAACTGGTTTTTTTTTTATCCCACCATTAAGGCAGCCGTCATCCGTCTTTGGGGATGCGTAAACACAATGCCGGTGTAACAGCCCATTCTTAACCCCCCTCTGGAACTTACCCGGGGTTAAGTCTGGGCTAGCCTGCTTTTACCCCCGGGGTCATTCCAGGACTAGCTGGAACTTATCCCCCCCCCCCCCCCCCCCAGTTGGAACTGACCCCTAGTCATCTACATTGTACAAGGTACACAGGCACTCAGGAGACACTAATTAGCTGTGAAAATAGTTAAAATCTCTGATATACATTAAAGTGACCAATGGTCAGTGACACTGACCACTGGTTGTCTGCATTGCACAAGGTATACAAACACTCATGAGATACTGATTAACTGTAAAATAGTCGAAATATCTTATTTACGTCATAGTGACCAGTGGTCAGTGACACTGACCACCAGTCGTCTGCATTGTACAAGGTACACAGGTACTTGGGAGACTATAATTAGCTGTGAAATAGTTAAAATCTCCGATTTACGTCATTAATGACCAGTAGTCAGTGGCACTTACCACAAGTAATCTACATTGTACAAGGTACACAAGCACTCGGGAAACACTAATTAGCTGTTAAATAGTTAAAATCTCCGATTTACGTCATATTGACCAGTGGTCAGTGGCATTGACCACTAGTCATATGCATTGTACAAGCTAAGGTACACAGGTACTCAAGAGACACTAACTAGCTGTAAAATACTTAAAAGAGGCAAACCGGGATGAAGCAACAACGGTACATGGTCACAGCGACATGTGGTCCTAACGACATTTTGTCACAATTACGCTTGGTCACATGCACTTGGTCACATTGGCATGTAGCCGTCTTTCTTTCCCATGCATGCACGGGCGTACACCCCCCCCCCCCCCCCCCGAATATTGACCCACGCGTGTAAGCTAGCGCGAGAAATGTTAATACGTATCTGTTAGTGAACCAGGGTGTGTGTGTGTGTGTGTGTGGGGGGGGGGGGGGGGGGGGGGTTGGTTGGGAAGTAGGAGGTCCATCTATTGAGAAGAGTCTAGAACTACACTTCGTCTAAACCCAACTGACTGTATATAGGAAATGGGAGAGGGGGTGTAAATATGCAGGCTAACACAATGTTTTTTTAAGGCGGGTGTGCGTGTTGGGAAAAGGCAGAGGAAAACCCTGAATAACCCTCTCTTGTTTGAAGGGTGGAGTGGGGTGGAGGAAGATTCCAAATAGTCCTAGATTGACCCTTGGGAGGGGGGGGGGGGGGAATTTAGGCTAGCCCAAACTTACCCCTGGAGGGGGGGGGGGGGGTAAGAACGGGCTGTCACACCGGTATGTCTTTTATTTTTATGTCGTCCAGCTAACTGCCACGGCAGTTACACTTGTTCGAAAATGTAGAATGATACGTAACGCGCATGCATGATTTTTTTTTTTTTTTTTTTTTTTTTTGTGCATGCTGTCTCTCACGAGATTTCTGTTTACAGTTTTCATCAGATGTGCTAGGAAGTGATTTGAGTTTTGCACAGATTTTAACTCTGAAAAGATTTCTCCAGACTTGATTGTCTCGAGTGGAATCGAGCCACACCCAGCCCTTGGAACAAGAATTTGATGCCTTACACACTAGGGTAACCTGGCCCCCCTACTCAATCTACAACATATGGTACTTTCACAGTGAGGGGACTGCAGGCGGAAATTGGAACTTTTTTTTAATTTTTTTTTAATAGAAATCGTAATTAATCCGCCAGACAAAACGGACAAATGTGTTCGTTCATTTTATCTGGTGTATTAATTCTAATTTATTTAGAAATAAAGATATCTGAATAAACGTGATAAATTTTACATAACTGACAACGGAACGAAAGTGGAAAAAGAAGCACGGCTCACGTGGCCACGTTAATCCCGCGTTAAGAATGTGGATGTGCGTGCGTACAGGGACGTATGAGCGAGTGCGTCTGCTGTGTTCATGTAACAAAAAGTCAATAAATCAAAATGTGTATGAATATGAAAACAATGCAATGTATTTTGTGTCATGATTGTTAAAAAAAAAGAAAGGTGGAGAGTGTATGTGTTTTCGATGTCTTTTTTTTTTTTTTTTTTTTTGTCATTACCAGGTAGGTTATAAATGTGTTCACCCTGTCTCTTGGGTTGGTTGGTTTCTTTCTCACGGAACAGAATTACGCAAAACCTAGTGAACCGATGTTACAGAAACATTGGGGGGGGGGGGGGGGGGGGGTGCTAAATTTTGCCGAAGGACAAACAGCGGCCCCTCGTTGAGTATCTTGCTTCGAACGGCCCACTGTGGAGCGTTCTTTTTTACCAGTCCACACGCTGTAAACCTGCTTCATGAGAGAACTGTAACAACAAAAGTTTCTACAAAGATGACGTCATCAATGAGATAAAATGGTGACGTCATTTCCATATTTATTTTATTTCCATGGAGCTGGAGATGGATCAGAATGAGAAATGATAGTCCCATCACTGTTTGGTCCGTATAAACACAACAGAGATCGTGTGCGTTGGGTTTTGAGTTTATTGTCGGGCTTTTACAGCCAAGGTGACGATTACGACCACCACTGTCTGCTGGTTTTCTGTGTCAGTTAGCATGATTGCGCAAACAACTAGTCTACTGGACTCGTTTTTATGAAAGGTCTGAGATGGGGAAAAAAAGCAATGTTTCCCCAGAACGAATCCATTAAATGTTGCTGCGGAACCGGATCCACGGACGGATCCTTAAACACTATGAAAGGCTGGTCCACGGTCCGTTCGAATTTGGCAGAAGTGTCCGCTCTGTTTAGCGTCCTCTTAAGTGAATGATAAGATGGCCGATTGACGGCGAAATGTACGCGGCGATGGAACAGCTTGAAAAAGATGGAAGGGGACGCGAGTTGCATCGTTAATAATGTTTGCTCGACGACTCTCCATCAAAAAAACGCGGACGACCGACCTTGGAAGGGTGGAAGGAGGATGGAAAGGTGACGGGGCGGGGAGGGGGGGGGGGATGTCCTAATCTTTGCAGCCTCTACCCCTCGTCCCACCCCGTATCCCACCCACGCCGGATCCCATCCCTAACATACATACAAGCCATAGCCTTCAGTTATAGGATTTCTGCCTTGTTTTGCGCAGTCAGAAGCCCACTCTCTCTCTCTCTCTCTCTCTCTCTCTCTCTCTCTCTCTCTCTCTCTCTCTCTTATTTATTCGGTTGGGCGGCGTGAGACAGTAATATGTGATCTGAAGAATATGAATGAGCACATATTGTATGCATGTATGAGTGTGTGTGCCGCAAATGGACGTGTGTGTGCATGAAGGTGCAGTATGTGATGAGAGTGTGCGCTCACCGCATTAGTCTGTGTTAAGAACCAAAAAGGAATCTTTCTCTCTCTCTTGCTCTCGCTCTCTCTGTCACGGTCGCTAAGCCGGACGGCCCTACCACCCTTACCCACGCCTATCACACACTAGGTCAGACAACACAGCACACTAACACAGTTTTACAATCACGCACGCTTCTTTATTTCACACCCACTCCATGGCGCCACCACTCACGCACATCCACAACTGCACACAAGTATCCCAATTCCCGCTGACTCACCCTACTCTACTATAATGACCTGGAAGACCCTAACCTAACCTAAAACACCAGTTACAGTATATCACTGTGACCTGGGGACACAGTGATAGCCCGCACACGTGGTGACTAACTTCTAGGGACAAGGATTTACCAAAGGGACTCTAATCTCTTAACTACTGCTACCACCCACACCTCTCCCCAGGACTCACCCTTCTCTTTTAACCCGGGACCACTACCAAACTGGTCGCTGCGTCCCTAAGGGAGGCAACGACAAGTACCCTACACTGTGCCGGCCGCTACGTCCTGAAAGGAGGCAGTAGCTAACACCCCTAACCCTACTGCCTAACGCTACATCCCTTCTACCACAAACATGGGACAACCCATCCCGGCCCGGAAAGCTCCAGTCCTCGGCGCTGTACGTGGCCCCTCACAGGCTGACACCTCCCCGGAAGACTCTGCACCCCGGCGCTGTCCGTGGCTCCTCCGCGGGCCGACACCCTCCCCGAAGACTCTGCACCCCGGCGCTGACCGTGGCCTCCCGCAGTCTGACTCCTCCCCGCGATGGGCACGACACCCAACGCACACACACCAGACGCCCTCTCGACGGGTCCGGGGCTCGTAGGACGCCTCCTCCTCAGAAGGCCCCGCCGGACACCAAGGGTGAAAAAAGGCCTGGTGCAGCGCCCTCTCACAGGACGCCTGAACAGGGACGAGGAACCAGTGCCGGAGAACTCCCGGAAGAGCACCGGTAGCTGGAGGAGAGCTGCCCCACAGAAGGCAGATGGCCTGGGTGGTCTCCTTCTCCCGGAAAAACAACAGGCACTGGAAAGCGCCGCTCAACTGCCGGCACGCGGCAGTAGACTGCGGTGGTCTGGCCCCAGCCTCAGGACGGAACAGGATACCTGCTGACACAACTGTAGGCCACTACTGCAGTGTTGCTACTACCCGAGTCATCAAGGCACATAGGCTACTTGGTAAAGCTTTAACTCTCCCTCTCCCTTGCCTACTTCCCACTCGGCATGAGAGTGACCCCTTGAATTTCGAACACATCCCCCCAACCCGTCACTCGCTTTGGGGTTATCAGACCAGTCTCCTGCCAACCCTTACAACAGCGGTAAAACAATATTCTCCCTGAGCCCATCCACGCTATTACATATGAAATTATGAATCACACCCAATTCTCGGAGAAATAAACCAATCTAAGCGATCCAACACGGACTCCATGGGCCCCCTTAGGACATACTAAATAATCTAGGAAATGGCCAATTTCACAAGGAAATGTCTCCATACAATAACCAGTAGTAATACACATCTCTCAGAGAAAAAAACAAAACAAAAAAAACATAATTTTTAGCGGTTCACAGTTCCAGCATGTTCACACAAGAGAATCGGCTCGCAGCCACAATCCTTCACATTATTACCCTTCTTTGCACTGTCAATTATAATCATATATCAAAACCAACATGATTTGTTCGCCAAAATTTCCATCCAGCACCTCACTCTCAGGTCATCTCTTGTCAGATAACCCAGTGGCTAATCCTTGTCATGTCAACACAACCACACTTCATACAATATTACATGCTGCACATCATCCGTTTTCATCCTATCGACTGCTAAGCTACTCGTCTTAAACTTTACCTTTCCCTTCTTTCCGACTACCAAAATTCATAACTGGGCTGCCTCCCCACAACCTAAGATATCTTTCTCCAACCCCGTTCTGTCACAAACACATACATCCCTGAATGTGTGACGACTGTCACTTGTGTTACAAAAACTTCTACCCTATGGACTCACTGTCCTGTACCAAATGCGAACGTCACAGATACAGTCCGCACGCGTACGAGACCCGCGTCGAGAACCATGACTCGTAACGAAAGTGAGAAGACACCAATATAAGTTGAATAGTCCCGACCGTACTCCAGTATAAACCACTCGACCACAAATTGGCCTTGGCCTTACTACACAGTTAACCGATTCCAATGCTGTGCAGGTCAACTCCGAAATCGTTAATCAATTTCAACGAACTCCTACTATTTACAATTGAGATTGAGCACAATCATCAAACCCTTCTATGATTCACGCAGACACATCTGCACCTGACTCATATTATGATCCTCAACCAAATGCAACCTCGTACTACCCTCTATATTGAACCCACTGACATTAACACGAAGTAACCACAAACAATATCTACATCACCGTCCATCAACGGTCATTATATTGAGCCCACATTGTCTAGCCAAACTGTCCTGAGAAAATCGAACTCAGGAAACCACTATGTACATTACTTACAAAAATATACAGGAAAAAGGTGACAACTCAAACCGGCTGACAACAAATTCCAAATCACGGAACCAAGACAACATCATACCAGACAACCAGTATACGCAACGAACACCAATACAACTAATCCCAACATGAGACAACTACAGTACAACTCGCCATAATACAAGACAACACGACGAACTACAACACAACGAACCTAACAGATCACCAACCTGGACATACAGACGATCAACCACACCAGTTCTGCAACTGGCTGACAGTGGCTGCAACAAGGACGACACCGACTCAGCACAGGCCAAGGGCACCCAACCCCGACGAGGACCTGGCACTAACTATGACCCGAAGTCACTCTTCAAAACTACCGGCGCTGCCGCCGCACCTACAAGGAGTACGTCCACTCCGACGAACACCAGGGACCGAAGTGAAGCTACCCCAACACATTCCGCCCTGGTCGGAATCAAGCGAACTCTACTCACCACACAAAACGATTGGTCAGAGCAGTGTATCCCTCCGCAGAGCTGACACGCCTGACCAACGGACTAGTTATTGCTCGTGCAACAACACGACAATTTACCACAACTACTCACAGACTTGACAACACATCAACAGCCGATATCCTGCCCCGCCTTCTCTGGTATAGAACCAAAGTAACAAAAGGGTAACAATCGGGAATGAAACCAACCCCCCGCTTCCATTCCATTCCTTCAATAAGTGAAGACTGGAATGAAAGAATATTGTATGTCCTATTTCCCCAGCCTCCTACCTAGCCTAATCTTTCTACCTAACCCTGAGGAACTTCACCTAACTCTAGCTAACTAAACCCCAACCTCACATACGCGCGAGCGCGCGCACACACACACACACACACACACACACACCACACACACACACACACACACGCGCGCGCGCGCGCGCGCGCGCACACACGCTCTCTATCTTGAACCACCACTACTCTTAAACACATGGACATACTGATTTAGTACCGCCGATCGGTGACACACCCCCCTGCCTAAGTTTTTAACTACAGGTTAAAACCAACAACTTCTCACTCGATCGGCGTTTTGGCCACACTCTACCTATAAGAATCCAATTCCCCCTTTTCCCCCCCAAACCAATTCCCTCCTACGGCGGGGGGGGCTGCCCCCGGGGGGGGGGGTTTCCCCCCCCCCCAAAAAGGGGGGAAAACTGCCCCCACCCCCTTTCCCCCCTTTTCCAGGGGGGGTTTGGGGGGACCCCGGGGCCCCCGGGGCCCCCCCGGGACCGACATGGGTCACGTTGCCGGGGGGGGGGGGGGGGGGGGGCCCGGGGGGGCTCCTTGGTTTGGGGGGTTACCCAAGGGGAACCGTACAATTGGGGGTTGGGGGGCGGGGCCTAAGGCTTCTCCAACCCGGGGGGGTTCCGGGGGTATTCACCGGGGGGGGGGGGGGCGGATCTTACTTGGGGGGCCCTGGGGGGTCCCTTGGGACCCTCAAACCCCGGGGACCAGTACCCAGACTTCCGCGCAAAACAAAACTCCCCCCAAACCCCTTGGGGGGGAAATGGCGTCCCCCCCTTCACCCCACCCGCCCCCTTCCCCAAAAAGGTTTTTCCCTTCCTGCATCTAATTAACGGGGGGTAGGGGTTTTTTCAAATATTTTCCTCGACGGCATGGTGGGGTTTCTTGCTGTTTCCCTGGCTCGCTGCCCCCCGTGTCTCACTGCCCCTACCAACGCCGGTCTGCTATCCGGCACACGTGTCCAACCGGATCTCCTACTTTTTTTTGCGAATTTCCCCCGATCAGGACTTCCTGAAAGGGGAAAATTCATGACCAAAACCTCCAATTCCCCCTGGGGGTGAATGGCGATTTAAAACTCTATTCCCCGCCACAGTAAAAAAACCCCGGGCATCGGATTCAGCCAACACTAGGGGACTGTCTCTCCGTTACCATCCCCCGGTACTAACCTTTTGGGCCACTGGGGGTTGCCGGGGCCACCATTGTCCCGAAACCCTTGGGGCCGAGACCCTTTAATTCCCCTTTAAAAAAATTCACAAAAGGCTCGCACCGCTGCCAGCGCGGGGGCGAACACAACGTAGGACTACTAAAATTTTGGGGGGGGGTCAAAACAATGAACCCTCCAACGAAGGGGCTGGGGGCATTTCCTACGAGGGGGCCTGGTTTTTTGCTTTTGAAAAAAATTTTATGGTCGATCGGGGGCCCCTTCTGACCCCCCTTTTTTCAGCGCTGTAGTGCACCATCATTTTTTTGGGGGCCCTCCCCCCCGGGGGGGGCTCCCTGCTGTTTCAGGGAAAATTACCCAGGTTGGGGGGGTTAACTGTTCGGTTTGGGGCCCCCGCCTTCCTCCCCAGTCTTTTGGCCTCTGCCAAAACAAAATTTTCTGTTGAAATTTTGTTCCCCTTTTTTTGGGGCATGTTTCCCCGCACCTCAATTGAAAACTCTGGAGACAATAGCTGAAAAACTTTTTTGGGGAACAGAAAAACCTTTTTTAACGTCCTCCCCCACACTCTCATCCTTGCCCCGTTTTTCACCAGGGGAAAAAAACCCCCCTTCACCTTTTTCCCCCCCTCGGGGGCCCAAAGTCTCAGCAGCGTCCTTCTTGATGCCCCTAAATTTTCCCCGGTGGGGCCCCAGCATCTAGCCTGAATTTACTTAACGGGGGGCTCTTTATCTTCATAGTCCCCCTAACTCATCCGAAAATTAACCGCTTTTAACCGCTTCTCTAGCCTTTCCTCTCAGCAAGACACCCCGACTTTGGGCCATGAGGGCTTGTTTTCCCCTTGCAAAACTGGTTTTCCCCTCAAACTGGGCGATAAAAACGTCCACTCGTCGTTCTCTCCAAAGGGGGAAAAGGGGGGCTTTCTTGGGGTTTCCCCCCACCTCAATCAACCTTTTTTCCATCGCTGCTTCATCAAAACCTGCCTCTCCCCGAAACATTTTTTTCTCGCTCTCTTGCCTCTAACTGGGGTTTATCTCTTCTCTTTTGAGATCTAACTGGGGTTGCCGTGTTTGAGCTTCAACTCCCTTTTTTCCCTTTTTTCCTCCTCAAAATTTCCCTGCAGTTCCCTTCCATCTTCCCCCCCTGCTTTCTCTCTTTTTTCCTTCCGCTTTAAAAAACCTTTCCCCTCCCTTCATCCTTTCTCTGCTTTTTTAAACCTTTCCTTTCCTCTTTTATCTTTTTTTGCCTTTCTCTATTTTTCCCCTTTCTTCAGCTTTCTCCCTTCGATCTTCTCTGCTTCATTTTTTTCTCCCTCTGCCTACAGCTTTCTCCTCCCCCTTTTTTTTTCCTCGCTGCATCTCTAACTCCCTATGCCTAGCACCTTCTTCCCTTTTAAACTGCTCCGCTGGGGTTTTAGCTCCCTCCCCCTCCCCCATCTTCTTCCCCCCTTTCTCCCCCCATCCGGAACTCCAATTTTTCTTCTCTCGCTGTCTTCCCCGGGGCCCCCCTTAAAATACTGAGTCCGTGACGAACTTGGGGGGGGCCCCCCACTAAACCCCCCGCCGGGGCCCAACTTGGCAAACTTTGCATAAGCCCCCGCCCCCCCTTTTTGAAAACCCCCCCGCAACCTGGTCACTAAAAACCCTTGGTTTGGTAATCCCCCCGTTGGCCTGGGAACCTGACACTATCGGGTCGTACTGGGGGAAAGGGGGCCCCGGTTTTTTTAGACATGGGGGCCCCTACCACCACAAAAAACAACGGGGGAAAACGAAAATGAGCGCAACCCCGGGTTCCTGAAAAAAACCCCCAAAAACCCGAAGCAAAAACAGCACAAGTACCCAAAAATCTCAACAGTCACGCACCAAGCATAAAAACCCCCCCCCACTTGTTACCTCATACCCCACACCCCATGGGCTCCAAACCCCCATAATACTACCAATGCACAGTCTGGTCACAAAAAGAACCACGGGGGCCCCTGGTTTTCCCCGCCACTTTTTCATGGGGCCCCCCGTTCTCACATCACAGGCCTCACTGTCCTGGTAGGGGCCCACCTACACAACAAAAATGCACTTGCAAAACCCCCAAGTCCAGGGCACTCACAGCATAACCCATGCCCCCCACTGCGCCCCTCGTGTTTCCCCCACAAAAGTCACCGGGGGTTTCTCGCCCTTAACCCCACGGGGTATCCAGCACAAAAGCTTCACAGCCCCCGGGGGCCGGGGGACCACTTTTACCTACTCCGGGGGTTTTACCACATGTAAGGGACCAAAAGAAAAACCTTTTTCCCCCCGGGGCCCCTCACCTAAAAATGTACGGTTTTAAAAAAACCCCTTCCAACAACCACTCAAATTTTAAAATTCCCTTTTTAAACCTCACTCACCCCGGAAAACCCCCAACCCTTCACACCAACACAAGTCCCCCCCCAAGAAAAAAGGGAAACCCCCCCCCGAAGTGCCCCGGGACACTACGAAACCCCTCCCAGGTACGGGGAAACCCCCCCAAAAAACCCCCACTTACATTTCACAAAAATACAAAACCCGGACACAACACCCCCCCTACCCCTTTTACCCCACCTATCACCTCCCCCGAACCCCCTAAGTACCCCCCCATCCCACCAAAGGCACGTCGTTTTAACCGGAGGGGCCCACCCCCCCTTAAACCCCCCGCCTATCAAAACACTAGTCAGACAACACAGCACCCCCAACACAGTTTTACAATCACGCACCTTCTTTTTTTCACACCCCCCCCATGGGCCACCACTCACCACTCCACAACTCCCCCAAAAAAAACCCAATTCCCGCTGACCCCACCCACTCTACTAAAAAGACCGGGAAAAGCCCTAACCAACCTAAAACACCATTTAAAAGTATAAAACTGGACCGGGGAAAAAGTGATAGCCCGCACCCCGGGGGTGCCCAAAAATCGGGGGAAAAAGGTTTCCCAAAGGGGGGCCAATTCTTAACTACTGCAAACCCCCAAAACCTCTCCCCAGGATTTCCCCCCTTCTTTTTAAAAAACCCCGGGCCATTTTCCAAAAATTTTGCTGCGTCCCTAAGGGAGGCAACGAAAAGTACCCTCCCGTGGGGCCCCCCCCTAAAACCGAAAGGGGCAGTAAAATAACACCCCAAAAACCCACGGGGCCAACGCTACATCCCTTTCCCCTTCCACAAACAAGGGGGAACCCATCCCGGCCCGGAAAACCCCGTCCCCCGGGGGTGTACGTGGCCCCCCCCAGGCTGACAAAAAAACCCCAAACTCGCACCCCCGCTGTCCGTGGGGCCCCCCGGGCCCCCCCCCCCCCCCCAAAAACCCCCCCGAAAACTCCCCCCGGCGCTGACCGTGGCCTCCCCAGTCCCCACTCCCCCCCCCGCAGGGCACGCACCCAACGCACACACACCAGACGGGGCCCCTCGACGGGGGCCGGGGGTTTTTTGGAACCCCCCCTCCTCAAAGGGGCCCCCCGGACCCCCCAAAGGGGAAAAAAGGCCTGGTGCAGCCCCTCTCACTGGACGCCTGAACAGGGGGGAGGAACCCCCTGCCGGGAAAACCCCCCCCCCGGAGCGGGGAGCTCCCCACCAAAAAAGGAAAGGCCGGGGGTCCCCCCCCCGGGGAAACCCCAGGCACTGGAAAAAGCCGCCAACTCCGGCACCGGCCCCAAAAAAGGGGGGGTCTGGCCCCACCCAGGGGGGAAAAAACCTTCCGACCCAACTTAGGGGCCCACGCCGGGCAAAACCCCGGGGAACAAGGGGCATCCAAAATTGGGAAAACCCCTTTTAATCTCCTCCCCCCCCTTTCCTACTTCCCACCGGGGTGAGAGGACCCCTTTGAATTTCGAACACTCCCCCCCCAAACCCTCAACCCCCCTTTGGGGTTCAAAAACCCCCTCTCCTGCCAACCCTTAAAAAAGGGGTAAAAAAAAATTTTCCCTGACCCCAAAACCCCGCTATTAAAAAATGAAATTTTTAATCACAAACCCCCTTCCCGGAAATAAAAACCGCCCCAAGGGGAACCAACACGGGGGCCCCCTGGGCCCCCTTAGGAAAAAACAAATAAAATTTAGGAAAAGGGGCCCAATTTTTCAAGGAAATGTCTCCATACAATAACCAGAGAAAACACATCTCTCAGAGAAAAAAACAAAACAAAAAAAAATTTTTAAATTTTTGCGGGGTTACAGTTCCCCCATGTTCACACAAGAGAATCGGCTCGCAGCCACAATCCTTCACATTATTTTTCCCCTTTTTTGCCTGCAATTATTTTAACATATATCAAAACCAACATAAAATTTTTCCCCCCAAAATTTTTTCCTCCACACCTCACTCTCAGGGGATCTCCCCTTTCCCCTAAAACCCTTTTGGTAATCCTTGTCAAGTCCCCAAACAACCACACCCCATACAATATTACATGCTGCACTCATCCGTTTTCATCCTATCGACTGCTAAAATACTCGCTTAAAAAATTTTCCTTTCCCCCTTTTTCCGACTAACCAAAATTCAAAGAACTTTTGGTGCCTCCCCCCCAAACCCAAGGATATCTTTTTTTCCCAAACCCCCTTCCCCTCCAAAAAACACATACATCCCCCCAATTGTGACGACCCGGGGACTTGGGGTTTTAAAAAAATTTTTCCCCCTGGACTCACTGTCCTTTTCCCAAAAGCGAAAAATCCCCCGATTCAGGGGCCCCCACGCAAAAAGACCCCCCTCGAGAACCATGACCGTAACGAAAGTGAGAAACACCCCCAAATAAGTTTTTAAAAGTCCCCAACCCCACTCCTATAAACCACTCGACCAAAAATTTTTGGCCTTGGGGCCTTTTCACACTTAACCGTTTCCCCCTTTCTGTGCAGGTAAAATCCAAAAAACGTTAACCCCCAATTTTTTAACGAACTCCTACTTTTTTCAATTGAATTAAAACACAATCAAAAACCCCCTTTATAAAATTAGGGGAGACACATCTGCACCTGCTCATTTTTTTAACCCAACCAAATGCAACCCGTACTACCCTCTTATTAAAAACCCCGAAAAATTAAACGAAGTAACCACAAACAAATCTCATCACCGCCCAAACAACGGTCATTTTATAGCCCATTTTTCCCCAGCCAAACTTCCTGAGAAAATCGAACTCAGGAACCACTATTACATTTTTTTTTCAAAAAAATACAAAAAAAAAGGGAAAACCCCCAAAACCCCGGTGACAACAAATTCCAAATCAGGGGGAACCCCAAACAACATCAAACCAAAAACCCAAAATATACGCAACAAAACACCATAAAAAAAAAACCCAACATAACAACAAAAGTCCCCAATCGCCTAATACAAGACAAAAACGACAACAAAAACACAACAAAACCAAAAAGATCCCCAAAAACCGGACAAACAGACGATAAACCCCCAACCCCAAAAGTTTTGCAACGGGCTGACAGGGGGTGCAAAAAAGGACGAAAAACCACTCACCCCCGGCCCAAAGGGGAAAACCCAACCCCCCACGGGACCGGGGACTAACTATGACCCGAAGTCACTCTTCAAAAAAAAACCGGGCGCCCCCCGCCCCCAAAAAGGGGTACGCCCCCTCCGACGAACACCGGGACCGAATGAAGCTCCCCCCAAAAAAATTCCCCGCCCTGGTCGGAACCCCCAAACGAACTCTACTAAAACCCCAAAACGATTGGTCAGAGCAGTGATCCCCCCGCAGAGTTTACAGGGGCCCCCGACCAACGGACTATTTTTTGCTCGGGGGAACAACACGAAAAATTACCACAACTACTCACAGACTTGACAACACATCAACAGCCGATATCCTGCCCCCCCTTCTCTGGTAAAAAAACCCCCAAATAAAAAGGTTTTAAAATCGGGAATGGAAAAAACCAACCCCCCCCCTTCCATTCCATTCCTTCAATAAGTGAAGACTGGAATGAAAGAATATTGTATGTCCAAAATTTTCCCCGCCTCCCCCCTAGCCTAATCTTTTTAACCCAAAAACCCGAAACTTCCCCTTAAAACAAAATTAAAACCAAACCCCAACCCCACATACGCGCGAGCGCCGCACAACCCCCCACACACAGCCCCAAACACACACACACACAACCACACGGGGGGCGCGCGCGCGCGCACACACGCCTCTATTTAACCACCACTACTCTTAAACACAGGACATACTGATTTTTTACCGCCCCCTCGGTGAACTCTCTCCCTCCCTCTCTCTCCTTTTTCACAACCCCCCACCCCACACACGCGCGCCCCCCGCGCAAAATTTTTTTTTTTGCTCCTCTTCTCTCTCTCTCTCTCTCTCCCGCACACACGCCCCGCGGGGGGCGCACACAATTTTGGGAACACACCCCACCCTCTCTCTCTCTCTCTCTCTCCCCCCTCCCTTTTCTCTCTCCCCCAAAAAACCGGGGAAAATCCCCATCCCCCAACCAACCCACCTTTCTCCTTGCTAATTTTTAATATTTCTCTCGGGGGGGCGGGGGGGGGGGGGGGGGGGGGGGGGGGAAAAAGGAAAAGGGCGGGAAAGTGAACGGGGGGGGATGGAGGGGGAGAGGGGCATTCCCCAATCTACTCTCTTTTTTCTCCTTCCCTCCCCCCTCTCTCTCTCCTCAAAAACCCCTTTTTCTCTCTCCCCCCCCCCTCTTTTCCTCTCCCTCTCCCTCTCCCTCTTTTAAAAACACACACCCACACACACACCCAACCACACACAAAAAGTTGAAAAATTTACCCCCACCTTCATCATCGCTAACATTACTCTCGGGGAAAAAACGCGGGGGAAAGGGGGGGGGGGGGGGGGGGGGGGGGGGGGGGGGGGGGGGGGGGGGGGGGGGGGGGGGGGGGGGGGGGGGGTGGAAGTGTGAGGGGGGGACATTCCCCAATCTATTTTTTTGCTTGAATCCAAGTTTTGTCTTTTAACAAACAGGTTCATAAAAAGGGAATCGATTGGGGGACAAAAGCATTTTGTAATTTTGACGTCTCCGTAAAAATGCGCGCCAACCCCCGCGCGATATAAAATTGTTCCACAAAAATCCAGCCAAACTACCAAAGGGAATTCCCAAATTTTGCGAATTTTTAATCCCGGGGTCGGGTTTTTAATATTTCCCCCCCTTTTTTTAGTCCTACCTCCAGATGGGAGAGGGGGGGGGGGGGAGACCGTTTATTGTGTCCCCAAACTTACAGGTGAGTAGAGCTACGCCAAAAAAAATCCCCCGGGGTTTTTTTTTTGCTTTTTTTTTTTTTTTGTTTTTGGGTTTTTGGTTTTTTTTTCTTTGCTATTTTTTCAGACGATTTTTTTGGGGGACCCTGCGACCGGCGTCGGGTTTGTTGTTTTGTTTTGTTTTGTTTTTTTAATGTGATGATGAAAACGGGACATTTAAGTGATGCAAACGGATTTTTTTTTCCCGGTCTAGACTGCACGAAGGGTTGCATCTTTGCTTCCTTTCAAAATTACCCAGGTAACCGGCCCGAGAACAGAACCTGCAGGGTTGGGTCAGGAAATTTGAGCAACGATCTCAACCCCTCCTTTTAAGGGGATGAAACGGGGCTGTGGGGGCCCGGTCTTCCCAACTGACCCGTAAAAACCCCCCGATCGGACAAAAAACCCACAGGCCTGAGGGGAACAAAAAAACCCACACCCCCACCGGGGGAGTTGCGACCTAACCACTTCGCCACGGGGGCGGAGCCCCCTTTTGTTTTTTTTATCCTTTTCCACCCCAAGGAAAAAAATTTTTTGAAAGGTGGGAATTGGAGCAACGAACGTTAGCCCTTTTTTTTATTTTTTTTTTTTTTTTTTTTTTTTTTTTTTTTTCCTTTGCGACAGGGGGCCCTTTTTTAAAGGTACCCCAAATTTTTTTTTTTGTTTTTTGTTAGTTAAGGCGATTCTCCAAACTAAAAAAAAAATCCAAGACATTAATACATGGGCCCAAAAACAAAGCATTTCGGCCATTGTTACGGGTGCTTTGATTGTTTGTTCATTTTTGGCGCTACAGTACTTAATTTTTTTAAAAAATTTTTTTTAGTTTTTCCCCTTGCAGTCGCCCACTTTGCAGGGATTTAAAACCAAAGGACCAAGATGGTTGGAGTCTCATAACTAAAATCGGGGGGGGGGGGGGGGGGGGGGGGGGGGGGGGGGGGGGGGGGGGGGGGGGGGGGGGGGGGGGGGGGGGGGGGGGGGGGGGGGGGGGGGGGGGGGGGGGGGGGGGTTTTTTTTTTCCCGATCTAGGGGAGTTAACCCTAACCATGGATAAAGGCTGCCCTTACTCACGGTTTTTAATTGTACACACAACACTGTCCCCGTCTCCCCCCCCCCCCCCCCCCCCTCCCCTCTCCCTCTCTCTTGTCTCTCTCTTCTCTATTTCCCCCTCTTTTCTCTCTCTCCCCTCCCTTTTCCCCTCCTCTCTCTCCCCTTTTCTTCTTTTTCCCTTCTCTTTCCCTCCCCCTTTTCCCTCCTCTCCTCTTTTATCTCTCCTCTCCTCTCTCCCCCTCCCTTCCTCTTTTTCGTTCGGAACCCGGTTCCTTCCCCCCCCCATTCCCTACATCATTCAAAACAAAACAAAAAATGTATTTAAAAAAAGGGGGGGGAAGGGGGGGGAAAAAAAAAGAAAAGAAAAAAGGATGCTGACGACAGCCAAGATAAAATTCTGAGGGTCTTCTTTTC
This sequence comes from Conus canariensis, assembly GCA_033310375.1. Taxonomy (NCBI): domain Eukaryota; kingdom Metazoa; phylum Mollusca; class Gastropoda; order Neogastropoda; family Conidae; genus Conus; species Conus canariensis. Next base: position 26,614,800 of record CM065745.1, on the reverse strand, counting down.
CATCAAGGGCCTTTGAGGGGAAAAAAAGGGGAAAAACAGTAAGAACAGATTTCCTTTTAAAACCCCCCCCCCCCCCCCCCCCGGGAAAGGAAAAAATCCCTTGTTTCTTCAAATAAGAATTTTTTTGGGAAAGAAGTGATTTGAAATACAATTTTTTTAGACCCCGTCCTTTCTTTTTTAACTCACTCCTTTTTTTTTTAAAATTTTTTAGTTTTAAACAAAATTGGGTACGTCATTCGCAGAATTTTTGGGGAAATTGTTTGCGATTGGAGAAACAGCTGTCAGAATTCACCTGTGGATTTTTCCAAAAGAACAAAAAAACCCCGGATACGTGACACAAACAGACTTCCCCTTTCTCAACAGGGGTTTAATTTTTCCGTAGGAAAAAAAAAAAAAAAAAAACACTTTCCTTAACATTGCGAGATTGGGCTTTGTTTGTTTTTATCTCTTGCTCCCACGATGAAATAATTACCGGCCTAGAGCAAGAGTTACCCCACTTGTTTGTTATCCACTAGCAAGAGTTACCCTACTTTGTTATGTACTGTGGGCCAGTAATTATTTCACCGCGGGAGCAATAGTAGGAAGAAACTCGTGTAGAGCGTGGCAGCAGAGAGTCCTCAGGAGAGAAGCCCCCTTCAAGCAAGTGTTTCGGCCCTTATCTCCTGACACTCTAGGGGGGTTGGGCCACACCCGGTTCATGACTCCGGATGTCCCTCTGCTGCCCCTTTTTTTCCCATCTTGGGACGAGCCATGGCTGGGATTCGAACCCATGACCCTCTGGACATGCTCATTTTCCACTTAATGACTCGCACTCTAACCACTGAGCCACAGGGACACCTGATATTTGTAGGAAATTTAAGCATTATGAAGTTCACTTTTGTTCCTCCTTGACCAGATCCAGCTTGAACACCTCTCTGCCGCTTCTGCCATTGCTTTCAGGGCTCTGGTTTTTTTCCCTCCCTGCAACTGAGAGCTGTTTCATGAGGCTGTATGCAGACGTTCCTACAAACCCCCTAGCTCCAATTTCTGCAGTGAGGACTTTGACCTGATAGCCTTCTCTCCTCAGGCTGTTTGCCAGATCAGCATACTTTTCAGTCTTGTAGATTTGAGCTGCCTCCATTCTGTTCTCATATGGCACCTTGAGCTCGATCATGATCAGCTGCTTGGTTGACTGAGAGTGGACTACTATGTCTGGTCTCATGCCACTCTTGCTGATGATCTCTAGATGACTCTTCCATTCTGGGAGGTCTGCAGTGCACTCCCAGTCATCTGCCCCGTCCAGCAGACTCTGCCTGCATGTTCCGAGTGGCACTGTTGTTCTTGGCCATGATTTGCCGCCTCCTGCCGTGAAGAATGTTGCGGGTGCTTTTGGAATCCTGATTTTCCCTTTTGTGGTGTTGGTACTAGCCCAGACTACTTGTACAATCTCTTTGAGCACTTGGTTGTGCCTCCATGTGTACCTTCCTTGAGCCAGGGCTACTTTACATGAGCTTAGGACATGCTCCACTGTTTGTTTTTCATGGCAGAGGGGGCATGCAGGATCATCTGTTTTTCCCCACTTCACCAGGTTTGCATTTAAGGGCAGAAGGTCATATGCAGATCTGAGAATGAAGCTGATCCTGAGAGGGGCCATGTGCCAAATGTCATTCCAAGTGAGACTTCTTTGGAGTGCATTCTCCCACGTTGTCCATTGCCCTTGCTGGCTCTGCTGGACTGCTTTTTTGGAGTCTTTTTTGGTCTTCTTTTCTCATCTCCTGAATCATCATGTCTCTTTTGGCTTTTCCTTTGGCCTTTGACCACCATTCAGTTTTGGTCACCCCAGTCCTTGTCTGTTGGTCTGTGTGTGTCCTGTTATTTCTCTGATCTTGAGACTTTCTTTTGCAGAATCCATCGCCTCTTGAACTTTCCATTTTCTGCCTGTCCACAGCTGAGGCTTGATTGCTTCTACCACCTTGTCTCCTGAGTCCTCCAGCATGCTTTGAAGTCTGATCTTTCCTGCTTTGTATTCTTCCAGGATGGATTTCAGTGGTAGTTTCAGCTTTGCTTGGCGACAGTACAGCGCTATGTCAGTCAGACAGGGTGGGACACCAAGCCATTTCCTTGTGAACTTGTTGATTTTGGCTTCCATTGCCTCCACTATGCTGGTGCAGATGTCGTATATCATCAGAGGCCATAGGAGCTTTGGTATCAGCATGAACTGCAGACACCAGACCTTGTATTTGCCAGAGAGCCCACACTGGTCAGTGGTCTCCAAGCCTTCTTCCGACGTCTGTTTGGTTTCTTTTGCTCTTTGTGTGTCTTTCAGCGCATCATCATACCATCTTCCAAGGCTCTTGACTGGCTCTTCTGTGACTGTTGGAATGACCTGGTTGGCAACACTGAAGACCACAGATTCGGCCACTTTTCCTTTCCTCAGTGAGAGACTCCGTGATTCCTTTGGCTTGAACTTCATTCTGGATGAAGCAACTATGTCGTCCAGCCTTTCCAGCACATGACGTGTCTCGTCTTCTCTGGATGAAATCACTGTAGTGTCATCCATGAAGGCCTTGAGAGGGGGCATCTTGTATCCATCGCCAAGGTCTTTTTGTCTTGCGTTGCTTGTTGCTGCTTTCAAGATGACTTCCATTGCCAACACGAACAGTATTGGGGAAATTTGCACAGCCCATTGCAACGCCCACTTCCAAGTTGATCCAATCTGTTGTGTACTCCTTGGTAGAGACCACCTTGTTTGTTAGTAGCTATGGGCTTGTAATTATTTCACCGTGGGAGCAAGAGTTACTCAACTTGTTTCTTATTTACTCTTTACTTTTCCTTGTCTCATATAAGATTTCCCTTTTTTTTCCTCTTTTAATCTGTTTGATTTAAATTTTGCAAATTTCTCAAGGAATTACGCACGGATCTCATGGAAAACAATAAATGGTGATTAAATAAACTGATTTCTGCAGAGTGGTTCATTCTTGCACACTACTTACACCTCAAGTACCTGAGATTCTCGAGAATGACTATGGCACCATTCACAGGCCTACAGAAGCTTGGAACGTAATCGTTTGCTCTGTGTGTCGTTTGCTGACCAAACTTAATACCATTTTTGTTTAAGCTTTTCTGAGGTTGACGATGAACGATTGCGAGAGCTGTCTTTCCTTCCATCTCTTTCCCTTGGGCATCTAATAACTCTACCACTAGGCTAAGGCACTGCCTAGTAAATGGTCGTGT
>CM065745.1:26601587-26606587 GCA_033310375.1 Conus canariensis | reverse complement strand
AGTTCACATGGCCAGCCGATCATCTTGCCAGACATGGCCAGCCAGTCATCTTGCCAGACATGATTCAAAGCTCTTTTGACGTCCACGATGTTGTGGTAGACATCACACTGGTGCTGACGGTGCTTCTCTATCAGCAATTCTGATTCTAAGATCTGTTCACGTGTGTTCTCTTTCGGTCTGAATCTGACGGTGTTCTGTGTTCAAGATCTGTTGACATGTGTTCTCTTTCGGCCTGAATCTGACAGTGTTCTGTGTTCAAGATCTGTTGACATATGTTTTCTTTCGGCCTGAATCTGACAGTGTTCTGTACACAAGATCTGTTGACATGTGTTCTCTTTCGGCCTGAATCTGACAGTGCTCTGGGGTCAAGATCTGTTGACGTGTGTTCTCTTTCGGCCTGTATCTGACAGCGTTCTGTTTTCAAGATCTGTTGACATGTCTTCTTTCTCGCGTCCCCGCATGTCCTTGCTGAATCTGACAGTGTTCTGGGGTCAAGATCTGTTGACATGTGTTCTCTTTCGGCCTGAATCTGACGGTGTTCTGGGGTCAAGATCTGTTGACATGTGTTCTCTTTCGGCCTGAATCTGACAGTGTTCTGTGCACAAGATCTGTTGATTTGTGTTCTCTTTCGGCCTGAATCTGACGGTGTTCTGGGGTCAAGATCTGTTCACGTGTGTTCTCTTTCGGCCTGAATCTGACAGTATTCTGTGCACAAGATCTGTTAACATGTGTTCTCTTTCGGTCTGAATCTGACGGTGTTCTGTGTTCAAGATCTGTTCGCGTGTGTTCTTTTTCGGCCTGAATCTGACAGTGTTCAGTGTTCAAGATCTGTTAACATGTGTTCTCTTTCGGCCTGAATCTGACAGTGTTCTGGGGTCAAGATCTGTTGACATGTGTTCTCTTTCGGCCTGAATCTGACGGTGTTCTGTGTTCAAGATCTGTTGACATGTGATCCCTTTCGGCCTGAATCTGACGGTGCTCTGTGTTTAAGATCTGTTGACATGTGTTCTCTTTCGGCCTGAATCTTACAGTCTTCTGTACACAAGATCTGTTGACATGTGTTCTCTTTCGGCCTGAATCTGACAATGTTCTGTGCACAAGATCTGTTGACATGTGATCCCTTTCGGCCTAAATCTGACAGTGTTCTGTGTTCAAGATCTGTTGACATGTGTTCTCTTTCGGCCTGAATCTGACGGTGTTCTGTACACAAGATCTGTTGACATGTGTTCTCTTTCGGCCTGAATCTGACCGTGTTCTGTACACAAGATCTGTTGACGTATGTTCTCTTTCGGCCTGAATCTGACAGTGTTCTGGGGTCAAGATCTGTTGACATGTGTTCTCTTTCGGCCTGAATCTGACAGTGTTCTGGGGTCAAGATCTGTTGACGTGTGTTCTTTCTCGGCCTGAATCTGACAGTGTTCTGGGGTCAAGATCTGTTGACGTGTGTTCTCTTTCGGCCTGAATCTGACGGTGTTTTGTACACAAGATCTGTTGACATGTGTTCTCTTTCGGCCTGAATCTGACAGTGTTCTGTACACAAGATCTGTTGACATGTGTTCTCTCTCGGCCTGAATCTGACCGTGTTCTGTGCACAAGATCTGTTGACATGTGTTCTCTTTCGGCCTGAATCTGACAATGTTCTGTGCACAAGATCTGTTGACATGTGATCCCTTTCGGCCTGAATCTGACAGTATTGTGTGCTCAAGATCTGTTCACTCTGAATCGTTCGGCTTGAATCTTACAACAGTCTGATGATCAGGAGCTGCTCACACGCGTGTCCTTTCGGCCTGAAAATTACAGTATTCTGCTGTGAACGATTTATCCACGTGCGTTTCCCTTTTAGCCCGAGTCTTACAGCATTCTGACGTTCAAATGCTGTTCACTCGCGTGTCCTTTCGGCCTGAAAAATTACAGTATTCTGAGGTGAACGATTTTTTTCACGTGGGTTCCTTTTTTTTTTCTAGCTTGAATCTTACATCATTCTCGTGGTAAACTCCGTTCACGGGTCACCCCTATTCGATCTGAATGATCTTAATCTTATAGCACTGTGATGTAAAAGATTAGTACACGTGTTCCTTTTCGGCTTGAATCTTATGACATCCCGATGTTAAAGGTCTGTTTAGATGTGTGCCTCATCGGTCTACATCGTAAGCTTTCTTCCACAAGAATTTCTCCCGTCTTTGGTTCCGTCAGGGCGATCCTATGGGTCAACATTTCTTCACTGGGATGTCTGATTATATAAACCGATAGTCCTGTGTTTTGGACATCGTAGCAGGAGTTTTTGGAGGGTACAGGCATCATCACCAATCTTGTTCATCTGCTGTATACCAGATCTGTGGAATCATTAGGGATTATGTTCGTCCTTGTGGTCACTGTCTTGTTCTCTGTACCTTCTGACAGAGAGTGGTTAGTCCCGTGGTGACTTCTGCTCCTTTGAACGTTACTGGTTCGACTAGTATATTAAATCTACAGCCTGCTTCTCTCTCTCTCTCTCTCTCTCTCTCTCTCTCTCTCTCTCTCTCTGTGAGTGTGCGCGCGCGTGCGTGTGCGTGCGTGCATGTGTGCGCGCGCGCGTGTGTGTGTGTATGAGAGAGAGAGAAGAGAGAGAGAGAGAGAGAGAGAGAGAGAGAGAGAGAGAGAGAGCGGCGGGTGCTGTGCGTGCGTGAGCGCGCGCACTTTCGTTTTTAAGCGCGCGCATGCGGTTGAGCGTGTCTGTACAATTTCTGCGAACACTGGCACCGAGTGCGCATCGCTATGTAGTAGGCCTAAGTAGCGTTGTGTGTGTGTGTGTGTGTGTGTGTGTGTGTGTGTGGTGTGTGTGTGTGTGTGTGTGTGTGTGTGTGTGTGTGTGTGTTTTACTGCTTCTCCAAATAAAAGATAGTACTGACTACGTTCTCAAAATATGCCCGAGACCCCCCCCCCCCCCCCCCCCCCCCTCCTGCTCCTCCCAGAGTGTATGTTTTCTAGTGGTCTGCCATATCGACTGAAATTAAGGGTCTCTCTTGACTGCGAGCGTGGTAGATGATAAGATACTGAAAGCAGCGTTCTTTTGAGTTTTGTGCCCTTAAGTAGCAAATGGTTGACTTACTTTGACATTCACTTCAAATTTGTCAACCTGTTCCTGATAAAGGACAAGGAAGATGAGAGAGAGAGAGAGAGAGAGAGAGAGAGAGAGAGAGAGAGAGAGAGAGAGAGAGAGAGAGAGAGAGAGAACGAATGCGAATATTGAGGGTAAGATAGGTAAGCTAAACATTTTTTTTATACCAAGCCCTCACAGAAACTGGAAAACAGTTGAGAGAGAGAGAGAGAGAGAGAGAGAGAGAGAGAGAGAGAGAGAGAGAGAGAAGAGAGAGAGAGAGACGAATACTTTGTTCAGGGTAAAATGGGTAAGGTAAACACTTTTCTTTTTTTTACACCATGCCCTCAGAGAAACTGGAAACACAGTTGAGAGAGAGAGAGAGAGAGAGGAGAGAGAGAGAGAGAGAGAGAGAGAGAGAGAGAGAGAGAGAGAGAAGCGTGCAAAAGACTCGTCCTTTGGAATAACTACCAAATTTTCTTCTCGAAGTTATCATTGATTCTGACTCCGTTTCCTAAAAATCCTTTGAAAGAAATTATAAATCGAAGTTCCGTGTGCGAACGAAAGTGCACCAGATCCTTCGCATGTGTTAATCCTATCGCAGTCCTTGGGAGGAGTAGGCAAGCCGCATAGGTCGGTGAAAATCGACGGCACTCACGCATAGGCTAATGTAATAACGTATATATAGCATATAGGCTGCACACCGTATATGGGCTATCCTGTGCGCTGGTGATGGCCTGCCTCTTCCTGCAAACAGATCGCTGAGCGTAGGGCTAGATGATGTAAGCCTACCCAACTGGAGGAAGAAGCAACGAAGAAGAAATGTACAACAGCACCCTACATAACTATTAAAAAAAAAAAGAAAAGAAAAGAAAAGCCTGCAATTTTCTCTGTCCATCATTAATAACGTCTTTGCCTTTCCGTTGTCACGAGTGTTGAAGTGTAGATTCCATGCCCCCCCCCCCCCCCACTCCCCCCCTCTCCTGGGATGAAGATATCCCCATCTGCTCTGTAGCCGAGTATGTGTGTAAACGTCCAACTCCCTTCACCCTGACGCTATAGGCCTAGCGAAAACGCGAAACTCGCCGCACTGGGCCCGTTGAAAACTGTCGTCTGCTCACTTCCCAACGTCACGTGACTACCACTGCCGGTGCAGTTATCGATCGTTTTCTCCTTCAGTGCAAACCGGGGGGGGGGGGGGGGGGGGAGGCAGATAGACCAGCACAAGACAGGGAGTGCAGTGTGGGGGAGTGGAGAAGTAGTGGGAGAGGGTGAAGGAAGGAGTAAGGAATACGTGGTTTGAGTACAGTCGTGAAGACGTCCCTTGTTCAGATTCGTCCGTCGGGGAAGGCAAACACAATTCGCAAACCGTACTGGAAAGGGAGAGAATAATAGAGCAGGCTGGATGGTGACGTGAAAAGGTGGGATGGGGGTGGTGGTAGAATCTAGGCTGACTGCATGGTATAGGGAGTGACCGTGCAAGAGAAAGGGATGGGTGGCGTACGGAATTTTGCAACCAGTAGGTTGATTAATTAACAAGGATCGAAGCTGAAAGTCACGCAATAGCATGGGCATGTAAGATGTGTATGTAGTTTTTACATGATGTGAGGTTATGTTGCGTATGCGACTGTGGTTTTATGTGTGTGTGTGTGTGTGTGTGTGTGTGTGTGTGTGTGTGTGTGTGCTGGCGTGCGGCGTGCGTGCGTGTGTGTGTGTGTGTGTGTGTGTGTGTGTGTGTTGTGTGTGTGTGCGTGCGCGCGTGTGTGTGTGTGTGTGATTGCGCGCGCGCGTGTGTAGGCCTATGAGAGAGAGAGAGAGAGAGAGAGAGAGAGAGAGAGAGAGAGAGGATGTTATGTGTGTGTGTGTGTGTGTGTGTGTGAGAGAGAGAGAGAGAGAGAGAGAGAGAGAATGTATGTGTGTGTGT
>CM065745.1:26594087-26596587 GCA_033310375.1 Conus canariensis | reverse complement strand
AGTAAACTCTCAGAGTGTTACCGAGTCTTGGGCACGATATGATATAAGGCGGAGCCCATCTTTCTGCTTCTGCCACTTTTAACCTCTCTTGAACTGAATCAAGCACTAAATTACTGTTGGGTGGACAGAGATGGTTTCAAACCGAGAAAAAGAAATCCGACCCCACGAGAAGTTCGAACTCAGGACCGTCAGTTCCGCAGACAAACACTCTGACCATTTGACCACGGGTTCCACTTTGATTTTGTGTTGTCTATCATGTATCGTGACAGACTTATACTTTGTAGTTAACGTCCATCAATATTTTATACATCTGAACCTAAAATGAAAAATAAATAAATACACAAAAAGATCATGTTCACATTAACAAGAAATCCATACCTTTCAAACTATTCCTGAAACGAATGCGTCAGATCGACTGAATGAATAGTTTACATATATAAATTCCACAGACTTTGAACTAAAGTAGTCTACGTCTTCACTGAATATTGAAATTGGTTTTCCACAGTCTATGAGCTGTATCTGAAACACACACACACACACACACACACACACACACACACACACACACACACACACACACACACACACACACACACACACACAACACACACACACTTCGAAGCCAGTCATTTCGAACTTTCGCTGAAAACATTTCGCAGAGTCACTGGATATTAACAAAAGATCCAAATATTTTGAAGTATTTCTTAAGCTGATACACTGATGGACCGATTTATGTATAACTCGTTCATGCATTTTCAGCTATTTCTGGAATGAATATTCACAGTTATTTAATATGGACAAGAAATTCATACGTTAGCATTTTTGAAGCACAGATTCCATTAATACAGCAAGAAAAAAAAAGACAGAAAGAAACACACACACACACCACAACACACACACACACACACACACACACACACACACACACACACACACACACACTTCAAAATATTTGAAAAAAAAAATGAACAGATTCATGTAACATCGACCCCCCCCCCCCCCCCAAAAAAAAAAAAAAAAAAAAAAATCCATTGATAAGCTCATACTTTAATTTCTGTTAACATACAGTCCTACAAACCAATAACGTCAGAACTACAGTCAAAAATTAGAACCGGGACATCAACATGCAGTCCAACCAAACAGTGTTGATGTTTTATTAAACCGGAAGGGTTTTCCGGAGAACGCAGACACACGCCAACGTCGAATGGATCCTGAATGTGACCTTTGATCCGGAAGCACACCCAACTTTGAGTTCGTTTCGAAGGGAGGTGACTGCAGGCGGAAACTGAAACAAATTTTTACAAGAAAAATAATTAATTCGTCAGAAAAGAGGGACAAACAAATTGCAAGACAAAACACGACGCGTTGTGACCTGTTAGGTCTTCTTCAGGCAAGATAAACAACATTCAGGACAATGAAAACGAAGAACGAGCTGTCACGAATCTTCACGAATACAGTGCCAGAAGAGTACTCTGGAGAACGCAGACGCCCATCTTGCGCCGAATTCGTGAAGATAAGTGATTGCTCGTCTTTTGTTTTTCATTGTCCTGAAGAAGACCTAAGATGTCGAAACGCGTCGTGTTTTGTTGTGTAATTTGTTTGTCCCTGTGTTCTGGCGGATTAGCTATAATTTCTTTTTGAAAATGTAATGAGTTCGTCCTTGACCCTTATCAGATCTGTACTGTCCCGAAGTTTTGACTTAGACGATTGTTTCAGTGGTTTCTTTCAGTAACCTTGCTGGTAAACAAACAGAAAAAAGCAAGTGAAAAAAAAAACACACAAAAACAACCACTTTTTTTTTTTTCACCTACGACCACATTGCGAATTAAGATCGGAAACTCTTCGTCCTTTGTGTTCATGGCTATGAACATTATTTGTCCTACCAGAAGAGGACCAGTAGTCGAAACGCGTTGTGACTGGTTTGTAACTTGTATGTTCCATTCATTTTGCAGCCTAATAAATCAGTTTTGCTCTCCTGACATTTTTTTTTTATATATTGAAGAGGAAGACATTTATGAAGAAAAATCTAATGAAGAGTTTTGTTTTGACTCTGCCAGTTTCCCGTAGTGAGGTCTTGCGTCCGCTACGCTTGGTTTCCTTTCAAAGACCTACGGTCGGTGTTCAGTGAAGCGCGGTTCCTCCGTGATTGTGACACTTTTGTTTGGATGAAGGTCAAGTGAACGCCACGACCTGTCCTTGGCTGGGGAGTCGCTTGAGTTCAGTGTGTGTGTGTGTGTGTGTGTGTGTGTGTGTGTGTGTGTGTGTGTGTGTGTGTGTGTCTGTGTGTCTGTGGTGTGGTGTGGTGGTGGTGGTGGTGGTGGTGGTGGTGGTGGTGTGTGTGTGTGTGTGTGTGTGTGTGTGTGTGTGTGTGTGTGTGTGATGTGGTGTGGTGTGGTTTGGTGTGTGTGTGTGTGTGTGTGTGTGTGTGTGTGTGTGGTGCGTGCGTGCGTGCGTGCGTGGTGTGTGTGTGTGTGTGTGTGTGTGTGTGTGTGTGTGTGTG
>CM065745.1:26587577-26593987 GCA_033310375.1 Conus canariensis | reverse complement strand
ACTCTGACCAGAGTCAAATACCGAATATCACTCGTGTTTAACTGCAGAATGATATGTGTGCAGCCGCTGTGACATCGTGCTTATCAGAAAACCCCCCTGTATGGAAAACTCTACTCTACTCAAACTCTTCGATTTATGCTTCAGATTTTTTTTTTACTATTTAGTCTTCGTCTCGCCGTCTAAATAAAGATGTCTTTTTCTCATGACGAAAGTCGTTCATTTACAGGCATAGAATTGCAGAGCTCTGTTTTATTTCATTTATTCATTCATTCATTTAATTATTCATATATTTATCTATCTCTTTATTTATGTATTTATTTTTTTCAGTCATTCATTTACGGGCTTAGAATTACAGAACTCTCCCTTATTTCATTTTCACATACAAGTCTCTCTCTCTCTCTCTCTCTCTCTCTCTCCTCACACACACACACACACACACACACACACACACACACAACAACACACACACTCTCTCTCTCTCTCTCTCTCACGCACTCTCTCCCCCTCCCTCTCTCTACCACCCTCTCTCTCTCCCTCTCTCTCTCTCTCTCCTCCCCCCCCCCTCCTCTCTCCCTTTTCTGTGAAGGATTCCCAATGGAGGCCATTGAGATGTGCCACTGCTGATAGTTTCAGGAGCAAGGAGCATGGGCGCAAAACCCAGGGGGCGTGGTGGTAAGGCCGCTGCGCCGCGTCCCTATGTGACCCCGGGTTCCAGTCCCCAACTTTTGTCACTTTTGCTCTGCACGCTTTGCTGTTCGCCCTGTGGTAAGTCAGTACCGCATATTTGAAATCATCATCATCATCATCATCAACAACATCAACAACAACAACTACAATAGCAGCAGCAGCAGCAGCAGCACCGAACAACAACAACACAACAACGACCACTACCAACTACCACCACCACCACCACCACACCACCACCACCACCACCACACCTTCACAACAACAACAAAAACAACAACAAGCGCAACAACAACAACACCACAACATCAACATTAAGATAAACAGCAAACACAACGTGAACAATAACAACAACAACGCCATCACAAATTAAAATTAAAAAAAAAACGACAGCAACAGTAGCAGCAGCAGCTGCAGCAACAAGAACAACAACAACATCATCAACAATAACAACGACAACAACAACAACAGCAACACAAATTACGAGATAATTCCTCTGCTACCATTCCACCCATTTATTCATCTATCAACCCGCTCATTTTTCTACCATCAACACGCTCATTCATTCATCCACCACTAACATTCTCCTTCCACCATTCCTCATTCCATCCACTCGTTCATCCATCTATTCATCTTTCCCACTCATTCATCCATCTATTCACCCCCCCCCCCCCCCCCACACACACACACACACTCCGTTAACCGGCTCACTCATCTGTTCATACACACCGACACATTTAACCAATTATTTACACACCCATTCATACATCCATCGACTTGCCAATTCAAGTAGTTTCCCTTCCGCCCATTTGTCCACCCAGCCGCCCACCGTTCATAATTCTATCCATCTAACAATTCTCCTATCCAACTACATGCCCCATATCCATCCATCCGCCCATTCATGTGTTTAACCAGCTGCCCGTGTATCCATCTCTCCACCAGTCCATTGATGTACCCATCCATCTAATCATTCACTCATCCATCCATCTTGCCAACCATTCATCCACACATCCACTCGCCCATTCATCTATCCATCCATCCGCCAATCCATTGGTCCATCGATCCATTCATCCAAATACCAATCAACGCATCCACCAAAACCACATTCATCTAACCATCCACCCATCCATTCGTCCATGCTTCCATCCCCACTCCATTCATCAGTCAGCCTACCACTCATTCATCCATTTACCCACCCATTTGTCCACCCATCCACCCATCCACCCATCCATCCGTCCATCCATCCACCCATCCATCTATCTATCCATTCATCCAACCTTCGACCAGCCAGCCACCAGCAATTTCTCACTGACATGTAATCAGCTGAAGCGACCGACCACAATTGAAAAATAAACGGACAAACAAACAAGAGCGAGACACGTACAGAAAGAGGAGAGAGAGAGAGAGGAGAGGAGAGAGAGAGAGAGAGAGAGGGGGGGAAGGGAGGGGGGGGGGAGAACAGAGAGAAACAAACCAAACAACAAACCAATTGACCAAACAGATAGGTAACCAGCCAATCAATTCATCCATACACTAATCGACCAACAAATCAATTAGCAACCCACCAAACTATTCATCAACCCACCCACATACCCGCCAGCCGACCCACAACCACTCAACGCAACCAGCCAACCAATAAAGCAATAAAGAGTAAAACAACCAACCAACCACTCACCGAGCAACTAATTCACTAACCAGTCAATTTACCGACTACCCAACCACTAGTCAACCAGACAGCCAACCGACCAATTCACCAGCTCACCGAATTACCAACCACCATGCAAGCAACGTCACCTGGAAAGCTATGCCATGATGAATTATTGTTATGTATCTGCAGTATTCCGAAAATTTGAAGATCAAGGTTTATGCCAGTTGGTGCCCACTTTGACCTATCCATTTTGCTGTTGTTGTTGTTGTTGTTCTTGTTCTTGTTCTTGTTGTTCTTGTTCTTGTTCTTGTTGTTCTTGTTGTTGTTTTCTCTTTCTTTCTTTTTTCTCATAGTTTTTTTTTCCAAGCCTTTTGCAGTATATGAACGCACACTGTATTTCTTGCGAAATGACAAAACCATATGGGTCCTAGGTGATACATGACAACCATGAATTCTTGTCATTGATCTCAGGTGTAAGAGGATTTGGATATCAACGTTCATGCCATTTAGGCGCCTACTTTCGATTCTCTGTCTCTGTCTCTGTGTCTGTCTGTCTGTCTGTCTGTCTGTCTCACCCTCTCTCTTTCCCATCCTTTTTGTGTGTAAAATCTCATTGTTTGCAGTATACAACGACACAACCATAGATGTTGCAAAGTGGCAAAAATGTGTGGGTCTCAGGGGAATCATGAGACCTTTGCAGTGGTGAGGTTTAGTCATGAGTCTTGAGATGGAAAGATTACGTTTGCAGTCACAAGGTTATGATAACGAAAAAAAAAATCTATGTTCAGTAAGCAATGAACGTATTTGAAGTTTGAAGGTTATAATAATGAAAAAAAATCTATGTTCAGTAAGCAATGAACGTATTTGAACTTTGAAGGTTATGATAACGAAAAAAAATAGAATGAATCTACGTTCAATAAGCAATTAACGTATTTGAAGTTGAAGGTTATGATAATGAAAAAAGAATCTATGTTCAGTAAGCAATGAATGCATTTGAAGTTTGCAGTCACAAGAATGATAACCAAAAAGGGAATCTACGTTCAGTAAGCAATGAATGTATTTGAAGTTTGAAGGTTATGATATCGAAAAAAAGAATCTATGTTCAGTAAGCAATGAACGTATTTGAAGTTGAAGGTTATGATAACGAAAAAAGAATCTATGTTCAGTAAGCAATGAATGTATCTGAAGTTGAATGTTATGATAACGAAAAAAAGAATCTATGTTCAGTAAGCAATGAATGTATTTGAAGTTTGAAGGTTATGATATCGAAAAAGAATCTATGTTCAGTAAGCAATATGATTGAATTGAAGGTTATGATAACGAAAAAAAAATCTATGTTCAGTAAGCAATGAAGTATTGAAGTTTAAAGGTTATGATAACGAAAAAGAATCTGGTTCAGTAAGTAATGAATGTATTTGAAGTTTGAAGGTTATGATATCGAATAAGAATCTATGTTCAGTAAGCAATGAACGTATTTGAAGTTAAGTTATGATAACGAAAAAAGAATAGTCAGTAAGCAATGAACACATTGAGTTTGAAGTTTGATAACGAAAAAAATCTAGTTCAGTAAGAACTGACGTACTTGAACTTTAAAAAAAAACAAAAAAAAACAAAAAAAAAAAACTTCCAAAAAAAACCCAAAAAGGATCTCTGTACAGTTCGACAAATGTATGCCTCAACAGGAGATTTTAGGACACTAACATTCAAAGGACAGGGTGGTCATAGTTTTCTATCAAAGTAAAGGTGTATTCTAATCTAGGCTCCGTGACAAAGCACAAACAGCATTATCAATTTTGGAGGGTGTATCGCACCGACTATTAGTCAAACGATGGCGAAGTAGATATGCCAGAGAGAGAGAGAGAGAGAGAGAGAGGAGAGAGAAGAGAGGAGAGAGAGAGAGAGAGAGAGGAGAGAGAGAGAGAGGGAAGGGGGAAAGGCCATGACGTCTACATGAGTGAGGTAAACTTTTTTGTAACATACGGCATTAAACTGGGCAGCCCATGCTGTTCTAAGAGAGAGAGAGAGAGAGAGAGAGAGAGGGGGGGGGGGGTGGGGGGGAGGGGGGGAGAAGGCCTGGTGCCTTTGTGTCAAGTGATGGGGGTGGGGGGGGTGGGGTGGGGGTTGAGAGGGGAGAGTTTACATAGATTTGAAATCTACTCTGCCTTTGGGGTTTGTACAGTTTGTACAAGATGGGTGAGTGGGACCGATCGGGTGGAGTTGTCAAGCATTTCGTCACAGAGGGGAAGTAAAGGGAAGGGTGGGAGGGGGCAAGGTTGTAGGGAGAATGGTCATGGAGGTACGGTGGATGGGGAGGAGGTTAGCAGACAGCGCGTGGTGCTCCTGCTTACGTTTGATCAGGTTCAGCCATCACTGAACAACCCCAGAAGTGATTCAACAGCAATGCAGGGTGGCCTCTGACATGCAGCCTTGAGGAGACCTGACACTGATAGCTAGCTGTCCAGGGTTTGCCGGTACTAAAACTGAGACAGGACGGGGCCAGAGATGTGGCTGTGTGCTTGAGGAGGACTTGAATGGCCCGGCGTGGAAGTAGCTCCATGGAAAAGAGCACGTGAGACTGGACAGTGATGATGTCTGCTTGTTGCAGGGTCCCAGATAGTCCTCTGTGAGGTCGCCGTGGAACTTGGTGGCGCGGGGGTCAACCTGACCTGCGATTTCTCCTTCAATCTGCGGAGAATCCACTCCGATATCCTCATTGAAAGGTTTAACGCCTCTGCCGGTATTGGTGAGAGACGGTCGACTCTTGTCATCATCATCATCACTATCATCATTATCATCCTTATCATCATCATCATCATCATCATCATCATCATTATCATCATCATGATGTCGAAAACAGCGTATGTACAAAGGTCCTACTTTTCTCTTTCTTTTTTCTCCAGAGCTTGGGTGTGTGTGTGTGTGTGTGTGTGTGGTGTGTGTGTGTGTGTGTGTGTGTGTGTGTGTGTGTGTGTGTGAATTTTCAAATGTATTGAACACGAGTCAGTGTAAGTATGTGTGTATGATTTTTCAGTTGTATTGCACACGAGTCAGTATAAGTATGTGTGTGTGAATTTTCGAGCATGTTACAAACGCATCAGTGTATGGGACATCTTGCATACTGCGTCTGACGAAAGATTTCCGTTCGTACCCGACTCGCTCTCCCGTGCAAAGGGTTTTTTTTTTTCTCGTCAACCATCAAGGTCAGTTTCGTCGCAGAAATGTAGGGAACACTCAAACACGACCAGGGAACACACCATGCCTTTAAATTTCAAACTTTCACCTTCAACACTTTGAAGGATAGAAGCGTACGACAGGAATTTGTTTCAGCGTTGAAGAGATTCACGTGAATGGGGTAGAGTCAGATAATTCGGTGGTATCCTCATTTACCCGAGTGAGAGAAGAGCACCAGTAGAGGGAAGGAAACTTTCTTCATTAATCATTGAGCCTCCCTCAGTCAAATGATTGTCGCTTCTTTTACCCTGGTAAATATGGACAAAACGGGTAACTCACGTGAAACGGGTTAAGTTGTACTAAAACAACACATTCGCATCTTTTGACGCAAAAAAAAAAAAAAAAAAAAAAAAGAAAAGAAAAAAAGAAAAACTATCATTCGTGCTTTTCGGCATTTAGACTCGCGCTTAGGGGCACTTTTTTTTTTAATAAGATATTCGCGCTTTTGGACATATCCTGGTCTGGTGGGGACCTCGTTTCCGTCGCTTGTCTATGTGACTGTTCTCAAACTGTATTGAATCGGGTCAGACCGATCAGAAAACGGATCTCATACGTGTCAAGAGTTTGAAGCCTATCACCTGTTGGATCTTCGTTCCCAGCGAGCATAGTCATGTGTGCAACGAACGGCGCCTTTCATTGGTCTATTCCGGTTTGTTTTCCCGTGATCTATTTTGGAGATATACAGCATGTCTTAATGTTGACCCCCACATGAAACAGTTTTGGAAATAGCGCTGTGACCATAGCATGCTAGGTAGAAAAAGCGCTGTGACCATAGCACGTCAGGTAGAAATAGCGCTGTGACCATAGCATGTCAGGTAGAGATAGTCCTGTGATCATAGCATATCAG
>CM065745.1:26577577-26582577 GCA_033310375.1 Conus canariensis | reverse complement strand
CCTTGCCTTGTCTTGCCTAACCTTGCCTTTTTATATATATATTTTTTTCTCTTTTTTTGTAGTGGTGGTTATTCTCAATCAGTTTTTTTTTCTCGAATTCTTTTTTCTTTTTTTTTCCTTTCTCTAATACCTTTATATATATATATATATATATATATATATATATATATATATATATATATATATATATATTGTTGCTCCTGTTTCTTTTTTTAAATTTCTTTATCACGATCATATAATCCATCGAGCAGTAGGTAGGTTTAAACATGCATATCCCATACATACTTTCAATATTTCTACTATAATTATATTCATTTTCCACTAAACATCTTTTCCAATAAGCACAACGGTGCGCCACATGTTTACACATATATAACAATGAATACACACTTTAACATGCATACACACTACTAGAGGGTTACAGGAATTTGGGATATGATCTCTGCGGAGACGCTTGTTTTCAATGAGAAAATGTTTATCACCAGAAATAACATTAGAAAAAGAGACGTACTATGACTCGAAGTAAATATTCTGAAGTAATAGTTTCGTGATCGTATCTTTTCTGTCTCATTCATCCTTCGTGTACACCCATCCCTCCCCTCCTCCCACTCCATTTTCTTATTTCATCTCGGGCTCACACACTCTCTTCTCTCTCTCTCACTCTCACTCTCATTCTCCAACGCAGATATATCTGATTTTACTCGTTGCTTGTTTTGTTTCATATCCTGTCATACTTTCTCTGTGACTCAATATATGAATCAGAAAAATAACCATGATAAGGTTTAGGGTGGGTATCATACTGAGAATAGTGGAAACACGGGTTAAGAGGTAGTGTCTGGATGTGTGAAACACAGCTCTGATTAACAATATAAAGTAATCGTAATTCTCATTTCTGTTATTGATTTATAACAGGCCCAGTCTGTTTCATATTGATCAGATTTCATCAACAGTTGATGGTTAAAAAGTGCTATCTTATATCTCGTTTTCATCTTGTTCCGGAATGAGTTAAGTGTAGGAATTATTTGTTCTGGTGTGCATTGATATATCTGAAGTTTTGCGCACAAAAATAATAAATAATATATATATAATATATATATATATATATATAAAATGGTCACTCTTAAAGTTCTGATCAATACCAAGAATGATGATGCGTTCGTTTAAATCTACTTTATCTATATTGGAGCAATGTGCTTTAAGATGGTTTTGAAACTCTTTCCAGAAGTTTTGTGTGTGAACGCATTCCCACAGACCATGCTTTTTCTGTCTTTGTCTCTCAAGCACAAACTACAGCTGTTCCTTTGTACTATTCCATTTCTTTCAAAACCACATTTGTCGCCGGCATACGATAGAGAACTCTAATCTGAAACCACCTGAGTTTTATCTCGTTAATTTTGACGATATTAAAAAAAAACAACAACAATTATTCAAATCTATCTCTTTCAAAAATAGTTTCCAATTTATTGCAAAAGTGTGGTCTTTTTTAAATCTCCTATAAGCACGTCGTAGTACTTTTCTTGAACTCCTTACATTTTCTATGAACATGTGTACTGACTTAGGTTCACTCTCTCTTTTAGAATAGTTGATTTTTTTTTTATATACTGGTCGTTTTCACGTATTTCTTAATGGATCATTCTTTCTTTTTGTCTAGTCTTGCCTTGCCGTTTGTTGTCTTCCTTCTTTCTTTCTTTTTTTTTTTTTTTTTGATACCTCCTTCTCTTCCACCGGTTTCATCTGTTTCCACCCTTGATCAGGTCCCTGGTGGTCGGCGAAGCTGTAAACAACATGCATTCCCCACAGAGTCCTCTTCTATGCTGATTCTTTTCCTTATCAGCAGCTTCAGTGTACAGCGTTTGTAAGCTCTCCTACCATTTCTTGCTTTATCTATATTGGAGCAATGTGCTTTAAGATGGTTTTGAAACTCTTTCCAGAAGTTTTGTGTGTGAACGCATTCCCACAGACCATGCTTTTTCTGTCTTTGTCTCTCAAGCACAAACTACAGCTGTTCCTTTGTACTATTCCCATTTCTTTCAAAACCACATTTGTCGCCGGCATACGATAGAGAACTCTAATCTGAAACCACCTGAGTTTTATCTCGTTAATTTTGACGATATTAAAAAAAAACAACAACATTATTCAAATCTATCTCTTTCAAAAATAGTTTCCAATTTATTGCAACAGTGTGGTCTTTTTTAAATCTCCTATAAGCACGTCGTAGTACTTTTCTTGAACTCCTTACATTTTCTATGAACATGTGTACTGACTTAGGTTCACTCTCTCTTTTAGAATAGTTGATTTTTTTTTTTATACTGGTCGTTTTCACGTATTTCTTAATGGATCATTCTTTCTTTTTTGTCTAGTCTTGCCTTGCCGTTTGTTGTCTTCCTTCTTTTTTTTTTTTTTTTTTGATACCTCCTTCTCTTCCACCGGTTTCATCTGTCTCCACCCTTGATCAGGTCCCTGGTGGTCGGCGAAGCTGTAAACAACATGCATTCCCACAGAGTCCTCTTCTATGCTGATTCTTTTCCTTATCAGCAGCTTCAGTGTACAGCGTTTGTAAGCTCTCCTACCATTTCTTGCCCCCCCCCCCCCCCCCCCCCCCCCCCCCCCCCCCCCGCTTAACGGACTGATGTTCAGAAATACTTGTGACCGGAACACACACACACACACACACACACACACACACACACACACACACACACATCACACACACACACTGGTTCTGACTCCATTTCCCATTTCCCATACAGACCTTCGAATGAGACTATAAACCGAGGTTCCGTGTGTGAACGCACGCATAACATCTTGCACACACGTCAAATCCCATCACCAACTTTCGGAAGAGAAGGCCAGTTTGGCCGTTGGTATGGATGACACGTTACACATAGCATGCACCCTGCGTGAGAAATGGAAAGAATGAAGGCAGTAAGGAAATTGAGTGAACGATATTGACTGGATGACACGGGAAACGACTGAATGAAGCGCCAGCTGGCAGCTCTTCAGTCGGCACTACCCAGGTAGGCAGCCCGTTGTGTAAAGGAGTGGGGATTGTATAGCGCTTAGAGCTTGGTCTCCAGCCGAGGATAGGCGCTATATAAGTATTCATAACAACACACACACACACACACACACACACACACACACACACACACACACACACACACACACACACACACACTGTCTGCCCCTTCTGCTCTTCTCTCTCTCTCTCTCTCTCTCTCTCTCTCTTATGTGCCATCAATCAAGGCAATTTCATTCCGCTAAGGCACTGGATTTAATAGACCTGTAAACATCCAACCAGCCACTAGGCAGGAAAAAAAAAGCACCCTACCAGTGTTTGAAGGACGATCTTTAGCATTGAAAACATGAAATGTCAGTGTGTTTGTCGCACCCCCCCCCCCCCCCCCCCCCCCCGACCCACCTTCAGAAGGTTTTGTTGTTTATTTTTTCCAAACAGGTGAAATGGTGGTCACAAAAATGTTTGTTAAGTTTCTCGTGGGCTGTGTGTGTGTGTGTGTGTGTGTGTGTGTGTGTGTGTGTGTGTGTGTGTGTGTGTGTGTGTGTGGTGTGTTTCTTGTAACTCTCTCTCTCTCTCTCTCTCTCTCTCTCTCTCTCTCTCTCTCTCTTTCTCCTCCTCCTACCCCCCCCCCCCCCCCTTCAATTTGTTTTTGACGATGTTAAAAATTTAACAAAGTTTTGCTGTTTTTGATGCTAGAGTCTAAAATCATCGACACGATGAAAAGACTTTAACTTAAAACAACTAACTAACTAACTAACTACCGGACGTTTCCAGGTCCTCCCGAAGTGCCTGTACTGGAGTGGACTGCAAGCACCTCAGACAGTATCGAGGTGAGCTGGGACTACGGGTACTACGGGGACAATCCCATCCAAGGTGAGTCAATCGGAAAGGAGGAATGATGGGTGGGGAGGGGTGTTTGGTGAGAGGATAGTGGATGGGGAGAGTGTTTGTACAAACTATGTGAGAGGTTGTTGAGGGGGGTGGAGAAGAGGGAGGGGGCGGCGATGAGGGGGATATACATAGCGGAAGGACAGCGTTTCTGGAAGGATGGGGCACGAGGAGTATTCGGCGTGTAGAGGGGGTGGAGGGGTGGAGGGGTGTTTGTGTCCTGGATAAGGAAGGCAGAGTGTTGGATATGTAGATGGTATGCGGAGGATGTTCGGTGTGTGGATGAATTGAGGATGTTCGGTGTGTGGTGGAGTGAGGGGAGTGTTTGGTGTGTAGGTGGAGTAAGGGGAGTGTTTGGTGTGTAGGTGGAGTAAGGAGAGTGTTTGGTGTGTGGACGGAGTAAGGGGAGTGTTTGGTGTGTAGACGGAGTAACAGGAGTGTTTGGTGTGTAGGTGGAGTGAGGGGAGTGTTTGGTGTGTAGATGGAATGAGGGGAGTGTTTGGTGTGTAGATGGAGTAAGGGGAGTGTTTGGTGTGTTAGACAGAGTAATAGAAGTGTTTGGTGTGTAAATAGAGTAACAGGAGTGTTTGGTGTGTAGATAGAGTAAGAGGAGTGTTTGGTGCGTAGATAGAGTAACAGGAGTGTTTGGTGTTTAGAGGGATTAACAGGAGTGTTTGGTGTTTAGAGGGATTAACAGGAGTGTTTGGTGTGTAGATAGATTAAGAGGAGTGTTTGTTGTGTAGATGGATTAAGAGGAGTGTTTGGTGTGTAGATGGATTAAGAGGAGTGTTTGGTGTGTATATATATTAAGAGGAGTGTTTGGTGTGTGGATGGATTAACAGGAGTGTTTGGTGTGTAGATGGATTAAGAGGAGTGTTTGGTGTGTAGATATATTAAGAGGAGTGTTTGGTGTGTAGATATATTAACAGGAGTGTTTGGTGTGTAGATGGATTAACAGGAGTGTTTGGTGTGTAGATGGATTAAGAGGAGTGTTTGGTGTGTATATATATTAAGAGGAGTGTTTGGTGTGTAGATATATTAAGAGGAGTGTTTGGTGTGTCAATGGAGTAAAAGGAGTGTTTGAATTAACACA
>CM065745.1:26555077-26572577 GCA_033310375.1 Conus canariensis | reverse complement strand
CCACTTGCACCATGTGTTCTTGTACATAAGTTAATGCGTGATATGGTTTCACTCGAATAAAAGGGCGGTAAAATTTGTACAGACAATGTATCAAGGAGAATTGGCCAGATTGTCTGCTTACATGAAAGAGAACGGTCTTGAATTATCTGGTGAGAAAACTTGTTTCATGATTTGTAATAATGGCGAAAACCCAAAAGCTCTGCCCAACCTTATTCTTGACGACAATGTTCTACAATATAAGCAAACAGTCAAATCCTTAGGAGTGTTTTTAACACCGAAGCTGAACTGGAAAAAGCATATTGGAAATTTGATAGATAAAGCTAGGAAAAGATTAAATTTGCTGAAAATTATATGTTGTCAACCATGGGGTCAAAACTGTACTGCACTTTTACATTTATATACATCGTTAGTCCGATCAAAATTAATATATGGACAGGAAGTATACTTCTCTGCATCTAACTACCTTTTAAAGAAACTGCAAAGCTTAGATAGTAAAGCTTTAAAATTAGCTTTGGGTGTTCCAGTGCACACAAACACAATGAAATGCTAAAAGGAGACAAACATTTTACCTCTTAATGAACAACGAAAGTTGGATGTGTCCAAATACGTTGTAAGAGGCCTATCTGTAAAAAAAACTCTGCTACTGATGAAATTCTTATGGATTCCAACAAGGAATACCCCAAAAGGTCTAAAAATATATCATACATAGAGCCAATTAGAAATTTCACTTGTGAGCTTATGTCAGAATGTAGTATTGATATTGATGCAATTTCGGAGGTTCCCATTTTTCCTCAAATGCCCCCATGGGAGCATCTCAACGCAAAAATTGATGATGAATATACTACTTTGAAGAAAGATGACAATGTAAATATTCTAGTAAATGAAGTTCGAGAACATCTCGAAAAGAGTTATCCAAATCATTAAAAAATATTTACAGATGGTTCAATAATGGAAACGTCTGACAGTGGTGCTGGATTCACTATACCATCCTTAAATGTGCAAAAGACTTTCTATCTAGGCAGAGAATTTTCAATTTATACATCAGAGCTATATGCAATTATGAAAGCTCTGAATTATATCTTATATGACACGCCAGTATCATTTTATAATGTGCTATTTTGTGTTGATTCAAAATCAGTTTTACAATCATTAAAGCACTGGAACTCTAAAATTAGAACTGATATTCTTTTTGAAATTAAGCATCTATTACATTGTTTACTTTCCCGAGGTATAGCAGTTGATTTTTGCTGGTTTCCTTCACATTGTGGCTTAAAAGGGAATGAATTAGCAGACAAATTGGCAAAACAGGGAGCTTGTACAATTTTTGAAACACCCTTCAACAAAGTCTTAAATTTTTCTCCGCATGAATTGATGCAGCGATTGGAAAAGAATATGCGGAAGAAACATCTTAATGAGAATTTATTCGTCCTGCCATCATGTCCAAGGTATCTAGCCAGATTAATTCATAAATTACGGTTAAATACATGGAATACAAAATATTCACGAGAGATAGCGTGTATATGTCAGGAGAATATCTCAATTCGTCATCGTTTATTTGAATGCCCTATACTAACCCCAGCTTATATAAGGAGAAGAATATTTTTATAAATAATTCTGACCATGTTGATAGTGTGGTAAATAACCCTTGCTTTTTTTTATATTGCTTTGGTTATTGCTCAGTCCCCAGTTGCAAAACTATTGTGAAAAAAAGCCATTTGAGATATGTGTGTTAATAGTGTTCTTTTTTTTTTTTTGGGTGGGGGGGGGGGGGGGGGGGAAGGTGCTGGTAGTACAATGGAATGTACATTGCAGTTTAAAGGTCTAAGATCATCTTGCGATGAAAAGACGTTAAATAAAACTACTGAACTGAACTGTGATATGGTTTGTTTTCTGTACATTTGCAGTTTTGTCCGTCATCCTCTGCTGGTTTGTTGTGCTGTGTAGTGTAGGAAACTTAAATGGGGGAAAAAATGACTATTCCGTCGAACAAAAGAGACAAACAAATTACAAGACAAAACACGACGCGTTTCGACCTGTTTGGTCTTCATCAGGCAAGAGAAACACCATCCAAGACGATGAAAACTTATCTACTGAAATCGGGCGTACAACGGACGTTGAATCATTCAAAATCCATTCTGCGCCCAATTTTGAGATGTAAGCTGACTGCTCGTTCTTCGTTTTCATTGTCCTGGATGTTGTTCGTCTGGCCTGAAGAAGGCCAAAGAGGTCGAAACGCGTCGTGTTTGTTTTGTGATTTGTTTGTCTCTTTTCTCTCCGGCGGAAATGTAGCTTTTCTGTTCATTTTTTTTTTCTCAGTTTCCGCCTGCAGTCGGCTCACTTTGAAACTGGTGTTCCGATTGATGTTGTGCTGTATGGTGTTGTCTTTGTATTGTACTGCATTCTGTCGAATAAAATGTACTGCACTGTGTGATAGTGAACTGCGTTCTTTGTGTTGTACAGCTGTACGCTACTGTCTTGTTTTGTATGGTGTCATCATTTATGGTGTTGTGTTATATGGATGTATATTGTATTGTGATACATTGTGTTGTGTTACGGATTGTATGGCATTGTGTTCCACTGTCTCGTGTTGCATTGTATTTTGTCGTGTTGCGTTGCATTATACTGCATTTGTTTTCGTATTGCATTATGTTCTTGTGTACTGTGTTGCACTACATGGTATTACATTGCTTTGCATTATTTTGCAATGCACTGTACTGAACTGCACTGTACTGTACTGTATTGTATTGTGTGGTTCTGAAGTTCAATGTATTGTTTTGTATTGCATTGAAATAAAGGGTATTGTCTTGCACACACAGACTGTTTATCAGTGTAATTTCGTACAAACATGCCTATGAGCCGTGTACGTGCGCGTGTGGTGTGGTGTGGTGTGGTGTGGTGTGGTGTGTATGTGTGTCTGTGAGTGGTGTGTGTGTGTGTGTGTGTGTGTGTGTGTGTGTGTGTGTGTGAGAGAGAGAGAGAGAGAGAGAGAGAGAGAGAGAGAGAGAGTATAAAGGAGGGAAATGTGCGCGCGCGCGCGCGCGTGTGTGTGTGTGTGTGTGTGCGCGCGCGCGCGCGTGCACTTGTGTGTGTGTGTGTGTGTGTGTGCGTGCGTGCGCGCGCGCGCGCGTGCTCACTTGCGCGTGACCAGTGAATGG
Source organism: Conus canariensis (assembly GCA_033310375.1). NCBI lineage: Eukaryota > Metazoa > Mollusca > Gastropoda > Neogastropoda > Conidae > Conus > Conus canariensis. The sequence continues at coordinate 26,569,422 of CM065745.1, read as the reverse complement.
AAAGCGACGGGAGGATGGTGCACTGATGGAAAGCCGGGGGTGGGGTGGATGAGTTACAGGAGGAGATGACGGTGAGGGAGTTGACGCCAGGTTCCCCGTACACCATGGTGGTGACGGCACACAGTGACGCCGGGACCCCCTCCTGCAACCTTTACTTCACCACCCTTCCCTCTCCACACGGTGAGCAAGAGGCGACTGGCCAGCCGCTTGGTCGGGAGGACGATAAGTTGTCTCCCTTTGAAAAGTGCCAGAAGCTTCGTATACCAATGGCCACACGCCACAATTAGGATTTTGTGTTATCAGCGTTATTGTTATCATCATTACTATTTCAACTCGCATTGTCTCCTTCCCGACGGCCTCGTTTTCATTCAACTGCCCATCTTGCGCCAAATTCGACAAAAGAGAAGCGATCGCTCTTTCTTCATGTTCGTTGTCCTGAGTGTTGTTTATCTTGTCTGAGGAAGACCTAAGAGGTCGAAACGCGTCGTGTTTTGTCTTGTGGTTCGTTTGTCCACGTTGTTGGGTGGAGTCACAATGATTACTTTTGAGATTTGTTTGGATCTGCGCCTACAGTCGCCTCACTTTGCAGCTAGGGTTTTGCTCTGAAACGCTGTATAATCGATGTAAGCGCTTTGAGGTCTGCCATAAATTTGAGCCAGCATTTAATGTTACATTGATAAACTGATCTAACTGACCCAAGGGACAACTCCCCACCAATCATTTCCCTTGTTTTGTTTGTTTGTTTAGTTCTGTTTTTCACCGATGAAATCACAAACTTCAAATACATAACCTTCCCGTTAGTTGACGGCACATTTTCAGGCCTTTGATTTCACCCGTGACCCTATCTTTGCGCCAGCTTGAAGCGCCCAAATTAATGGTCCCACTCCTTTGATTTTAATCTTGTCTGCTTGGAACCACCTGGCTTCTACCTTGATGGCTGTATGAAAGAAAATGTGGAGAATCAACCTTCAGACACAATCAAAATTCTCAAAACAATTTAATTGCTCCAGTCTTTAAATACTCGACTCCTTAACGCAAGGCCTTGACGCATTGATTTTTGGTGTGCAGCCAGTACAGCATCTACAGCATCGGGTTGGTTTATTAGCTGCTTTACGATGATAAGTGCTGTCCCTTTAAGAGAGAGAGAGAGAGAGAGAGAGAGAGAGAGAAGAGAGAGAGAGAGAGAAGGGGGGGGGTGGGGTGTTTGCTTCATATATCAACACATCATGTCACAGCACTGCTGTACACCAAAAAAATGAATGCGTCAAAGCCTTGCAGTAGGAGTCGAGTATTTTTAGATTAACGCAATTAGATTGTTTTGAGACTTTTCAAAAATTGTGTCTGAAAGTTGAATTTCTTCATTTCGTTTCATATGACCATCAAGGTACAAGCCAGGTGGTTCCAAGCAGACAGATTAAAACCAAAGGAATGGGATTATTTTTGTGCATTTGAGGCTGGCACAAAGATAGGGTCATGGGTGAGTGTAAAGGCCTGAATTGTGTGTCAACTAAGGGGAATGTCATGCAGATGCATGTCATTGAAGATTGTGATTTCATCGGTGAAAAACTCCCAAACAAGGGACGTAATTGGTGTGGAGTTGTTCTTTTGGTCAAGTATCAGTTGAACATTATAATACTGGCTCAAATTTATGGCAGGCATCAAAACGTTTACACGGATTATACAGTGTTTTCGTGCAACATCCTGATCGTGGCGTGTGGCCTGTATCACTACAGCGTCGACAGCGTCAGGCTGGTTGATGAGCTGTTTGTAGAGAGGATGAAAAGTTCTGCCCCTTCCATGGTACTTACGCTTCATGTATTACCACGTCGTCTCACTGCGCTGGGTTGGGTGCTGAGCCGTTTTGTGATGAGGATGACAAGTTCTGTCCCTTTAGTGGTGCCTATGCTTCAGGTCAGGCTGAAGAACCCACCCCACCCATACTCCCCTCTTACTCCCCACAAGTCTCATCAGCAGGTCTTGTGAGATACTTTACACGTAAAAAAACAAAATCATTCAACTCTTTCAAAAAAAAAAAAAAAGTTTAAGTACTACATCTGCCATACATGACCAAACCAATCACAAGATAAAACATGCCGCGTTTCGACCTCTTAGGCCTGAGGCAGTTAGTCTAGAGTTCTGATCCTCCATGACCTCTCAGGTCTTTTTTAGGCAAGATACACACCACTCAGACAACGAAAATGAAGAACCAGCAATCACTTAACTCGTCAAATTAGGCGCAAGATGGGCGTTTGTTCATGTTTGGGGGATGTGGTACTTACACGTTTAAGATTTGTTTAGAACTCAGCCGCCCGCAGTGGCCTCACTTGGCTACTAAAAAAGTTATTGCATTTGACAAGAAATTCCCAGAGTCATTAACGCCGAAGGCGTAGCAAGGGAAGCAATCGTTTACGGGCTCAGGCAGTTAGTATATGAACTGTGGTTGTTTCCCCTTGCTTTAACTCTCCTGCCTTTCCCAGAGCTGCCTTTGCTGTTGGCTTGATTCTCCTAGGGGAGACCGGGACCACACAGTCGAGTTTCATCCACTGAGCGGACGCGTCTCTGAGAGTGTTGCATATATTTTCTGACCAGCACTGCAGGTGTCTGTATCTGTCGGGCCTGACTGACCCGGGATGTATTATAATGAAAGTAAACGTCGAGTATGCACCCTCAGATCAAAATGTAACTCCAAAGCATCATCATCATCATGATCATCATCATCATCACTCATCATCATCATCACCGTCGTCGTCATCGTCACCACCACCACCACCACCACCACTACCACTACCACCACCACCACCACCACCACCTCATCATCATCATCATCATCATCATCATCATCATCATCATCAACACCGTCGTCGTCATCGTCACCACCACCACCACCACCACCGGCATCACCATCATCATCATCATCATCATCGCCATCAGCAGCAGCAGCAGCAGCAACAACAGCAGTATCTTCGACCAGCATAGAACAAAAAAAGTCTGGAGTTCTGATCCTCCATGACCTCCTTCATGGTGACCTCAGTTTCAATTTCCCTTACTTCGACTATGCCCTCGCGATGGGAGCTGTCGCTTGACGCACCTGGTACTGCCCCTCCGCAGAGGCACGCTCGCTGACACTGGCTCCGCGACTAAGCAGTTGCTGTTGTCAGTGCGAGACTGAACATTGCCGCCCGTGACTCAGGAAGCGGGGCAGGGTCTCATCTCGTGGGTTGCCTCATGACGCCCTGGCACTGACTGCTCCCTGTGGATTGCCTCATGACGCCCTGGCACTGGTTGCTCCCTGTGGATTGCCTCAGGGCGCCCTGGCACTGACTGCTCCCTGTGGATTGCCTCATGACGCCCTGACACTGGCTGCTCCCTGTGGATTGCCTCATGACGCCCTGGCACTGTCTGCTCCCTGTGGATTGCCTCATGACGCCCTGGCACTGTCTGCTCCCTGTGGATTGCCTCATGACGCCCTGGCGCTGGTTGCTCCCTGTGGATTGCCTCATGACGCCCTGGCGCTGGCTGCTCCCTGTGGACTGCCTCATGACGCCCTGGCGCTGGTTGCTCCCTGTGGATTGCCTCATGACGCCCTGGCGCTGTCTGCTCCCTGTGGATTGCCTCATGACGCCCTGGCGCTGGCTGCTCCCTGTGGATTGCCTCATGACGCCCTGGCGCTGGCTGCTCCCTGTGGATTGCCTCATGACGCCCTGGTGCTGGCTGCTCCCTGTGGACTGCCTCATGACGCCCTGGCGCTGGCTGCTCCCTGTGGATTGCCTCATGACGCCCTGGCACTGTGGATTGCCTCATGACGCCCTGGCACTGGCTGCTCCCTGTGGATTGCCTCATGACGCCCTGGCACTGTCTGCTCCCTGTGGATTGCCTCATGACGCCCTGGCACTGTCTGCTCCCTGTGGATTGCCTCATGACGCCCTGGCGCTGGCTGCTCCCTGTGGATTGCCTCATGACGCCCTGGCGCTGGTTGCTCCCTGTGGATTGCCTCATGACGCCCTGGCGCTGGCTGCTCCCTGTGGATTGCCTCATGACGCCCTGGCACTGGCTGCTCCCTGTGGATTGCCTCATGACGCCCTGGCACTGGCTGCTCCCTGTGGATTGCCTCATGACGCCCTGGCACTGGCTGCTCCCTGTGGATTGCCTCATGACGCCCTGGCACTGACTGCTCCCTGTGGATTGCCTCATGACGCCCTGGCACTGACTGCTCCCTGTGGATTGCCTCATGACGCCCTGGCACTGACTGCTCCCTGTGGATTGCCTCAAGACGCCCTGGCATTGACTGCTCCCTGTGGATTGCGTCATGACGCCCTGGCACTGGCTGCTCCCTGTGGATTGCCTCATGACGCCCTGGCACTGGCTGCTCCCTGTGGATTGCCTCAAGACGCCCTGGCGCTGGTTGCTCCCTGTGGATTGCCTCATGACGCCCTGGCACTGGCTGCTCCCTGTGGATTGCCTCAAGACGCCCTGGCACTGACTGCTCCCTGTGGATTGCCTCAAGACGCCCCGGCACTGTCTGCTCCCTGTGGATTGCCGGTGCCGGGGCTGCTATGACGGGAGAAGGCAGAATGCGGCTGTGGATAGGAGGCCGGAAAAAGCGGCTGATGGGAGGGGGTGGGGGTGGGTTGGGGGGGCAGAGCGGCTGTTCGGAGGGGGGGGGGGGCTAGAGCGGCTATTGGGAGGGTGCGGGGGGGTAGAGCGGCTGTTGGGAGGAGGGGGGAGGGCAGAGCGGCTGTTGGGATGATGGTGGGGGGGCAGAGCGGCTGTTCGGAGGGGGGGGGGGGGGGGGTAGAGCGGCTGTTGGGAGGGAGGGGGGTAGAGCGGCTGTTGGGAGGATGGGGGTGGGGGGGGGGAGGAGTAATTCCACGTCAGTGGCACGGAAGGTGAGACAGAAAAAAAGTAGAAAAGGAGAAAAATTATTTAAAGAAAAAAAATGAACGAAAATGATGATAATTTAGCAGCAGCAGCAGCAGCAGCAGCAGCAGCAGCAGCAGCAGCAGCAGCAGTAGCAGCAACAGCAGCGGCAGCAGGAGCAGCAGCAGGAGCAGCAGCAGCAGCAGCAGTAGTAGTAGTAGTAGGTCATTCTAGTCCAGTCCCGGACAGAATCGTTCATCGTGAGGTATTCCAAATCGTCTGCCAATTTCTATAATGAGTTTATGATTACCACAGCGAAACCGAATCAGTGGGTGTATATATAAACATCAGGTAACATTTCAATATATTTTTCAAGGCGAAACTTTGTTTCAACATTTCTGTAAAATAAACACTCATTACTATATTCTAAAACATCACTCCATGCACGTATGTAAATGTCTTCCAATGAATTGCGAACATTTCTACAGAGACTGTGAACAGATGAAAACTTTTGTGTCTCCCCCACACAGTCGAATCCTGTTCCTATTAGGACATCCCGTATACATATCAACCGCACACACATGCACGCTTTCTCTATCTCTGTCTCTCTGTCTCTCTCTGTGTCACACACACACACACACACACACACACACACACACACACACACACACACACACACGCAAACACGCACGCACGCACGCACGTACGCACGCACGCAAGCACGCACCACACACACACACACACACACACACACAAACACGCACGCACGCACGCACGCACGCAAGCACGCACACACACACACACACACACACACACACACACACACACACACACACACACACACACACACACACACGGTGTAACACAGCCTTTTGGTCCTGAACTTTGCAGAGACGGACAGAACGAAGGGGAAAGAGGACGGAAGATCAGGAACGACAACTAATACAGGATCAAAAGGGCTGTTAATCGCGCTGGCCTTATCACTGACAGCACTGGCTCTCATCATCATCTTAGGACTGATCTTTTGCCTGTGTAAGCGGCGAGTCAGGTCAGTTCGTTTCGTTTCCGGCGGCATGTGCTTATATTACAGATAACAAACAACCGGAAGAATTTACTGCATTGTTTCATAACTCTAGGCATTTGAATTGATTTTTTGTTGGGTCCCATCTCACTGTGGTATAAAGTGAAATGAATCAGCAGACAGTCTTGCAAAAGGAAGGAGCATAGAGAAACGTTGAAAATGTATTAAACATTCCTCTAGATTTGTCCTCTTGTGAATTAATTCAAACGATGGACAAGTATGTACACAAGCAGAAGTTCAGTAAAAAAAAAAAAAAAGAAAGAAAAAAAGGCTACTTTACCGTCGTGCCCGGGGCACATTGTTAGATTAATCCATAAATTTAAGGCTGAATGCTTGGAACGCTAAATATTCTCATGGTATTACTTATGTCTGTAGCGAAAACATTTTTGTGCATCAAACTTTTGTTTGAATGCTCAGTGTTGACCTCGCTCTATCAGGAGAAACGGATTGAGATGAATAACTCGGATAAAGGCTACACTGTCTTATATGGTTCATAGGTTGCAAAAACTGGCATGGTTAATTCGCAGTCACAGGTTGCAAAAAATTTTTTTTTATCAATATCAACAATTTTGTGTACCACTAGGGTATTTCACTCATGTAAATATGCATGTATCAGATGTGGGTTTGAAAGTACTAACATGGATGATAAGTTGAGTGTGGAGATGGTTTTTTTTTTTTTTTTTTCAAAATAAGTGTCTAATATCACCTGGCGATGAAAAGACATTAAACAAACCACTGAACTGAACTGAACTGAACTGAACAACAGCAAGAAAAATCGAAATCTCTTTAGCTCTTAGTCCAACCCCGAACCTGATGATCCCTAACCCATACCCTGACTTAATTATCTGCTTCCCCTAAACCTTATTCGAACACTGATTGGTCCGTCGTTCTACCAGTTATACCAGTCTACGTAAACATCAAAAGCAACCACCCACCAGCTATACTAAAAACAATACCCAATGGTATAAACAAGAGACTATCCAACCTGTCATGCAATGAAAACGCATTCAATGATGCAGCAACAGAATATCAAGAAGCATTACAAAAAAGTGGTTACAATTACAAACTACAATACAGTCCAGACAACAACACGAACAGAAATAAGAAAAACAGGAAAAGAAAGATCATATGGTACAACCCACCATACGATGGACAAGTAAAAACAAATGTAGGAAAAGAATTCTTTAAAATCTTGGCAACATCATTCCCAAAAGAACACAAACTGTCCAAAATATTCAACAAAAACACCATTAAACTATCATACTCATGTATGCCCAACCTCAAAAACATGATTGATTCATCTAACAAAATGAAAAGCAACATAAAAGAGAAGGGTGCCGAAAGGACATCTTGCAACTGCACTAAAAAAGAACAGTGCCCCCTAAGCAATAAATGTCTTCACAGCAACATTGTATACCAAGCTATGGTAACATCAGAAAATGAAAAAGAAACATATATAGGGATTACTGAAAACACTTTCAAAACCAGATACGCAAACCACAAACAGTCATTCAAAAATGAAAAATACAAAAATCAAACAGAGCTGAGTAAATACAGTTGGAGACTCAAAGATAAAAAAATAGACTACAACATATCATGGAAAATCATAAAAAGAGCAACACCATACAACAATATTTCAAAAAGATGCAATCTATGCTCCACAGAAAAATGGTTAATATTATGCAAACCACACTTAGCAACTCTGAACACAAAAGTAGAAATTGTAAACAATTGCAGGCACAAGTGGAAATCTTTGCTAGCACATTCCACCTGAACAGGCCCCAATAAGAACCACTGGCCGCACGTGCAGCAAATGAGATCCGCCTGCACACACAGAGTTGAAATCAAGTCCCGCACGCCATAAAAGATCGTTGGCGTGCCCCAAAAGACATCCTGAAGATAGCAAGGCTTGAAACAAGCTTGTAGATTTTAATACTTCATTTAAAAAAAAAAAATTTTTTAACAGATGTTGCTCCCCAAGGGGTTGAGCACCTTCAGATTTTTTAAGGACTTTTTTTTTTTATATTGTTCATAATATATATATATATATATATATATATATATATATATATATAAAGACAATAAAATCTTCGTTTTTCATCTCTTGCCTCATTACTTCTCATGCCAAATTTTCGCTCTTAAAAGCTTCTTCAAGGCACCTGGCTACCAGGCGTTCATACAATATATCCGGGTCCCCCTGTCGTCAAGGCGCTCCACCAGGCTGGTGGCTGTGGCAGCTGGTCGGAACACAGACAGCGGCTGACAGCCTGTGTCACGCCTTGACTGTGGGTGGAGCGACACAAGTCCTGGGCCGGTATGCAGATACCTCCGATATTTTAACAGTCCGATAGGATCTATCCCACCGAGATCTATCGGTGGGACAGTTCATCCGATAGCTCGGCATGCATGGACATCCGACAGTGCTTCCAATAGCTATCGGTTATCCGTGGCTGCTCTAAGAATAACTTGGCAGGGATTCCCCAACTTCCGCCCTCGCTGCGCATGCGTTCATCAGTTTAGCAGCATTTTTTTTTTTTTTTAAGGCATCAGTTGTCGGATCAATGGAGCACCTAAGGCGGTGATTTTTTTTTTTTTTTTTTTTTTTTTCTCCCTAGGGCCGAAATCCACCTCTTCATTTTTTGGTGCTTCACATTGTCCCCTTCATCTGCCAAAAAAACAAAAAGCGAAAAAAAAAAACATAAACAATTTCCACTTCTATCTCTTTTCTTTTTTTTTTTTTTCTTTCTTTCCTCTTCCCCACTTTCTCCATTCAATCCCTTACACACCATGCATTGTCTGTATGTTTTCTCATAATTGGACACATTTTGCTGATTTTAGTGTTTTGGCGCTTGATACAAAGTGTCTGGGTTTGTTAGTGTTCTAATGTGTGGTGTACTGGCACTCTCACTCGAATAATATGCTGCTTATATAAAGAAAACAACATAAATGAAACAAAAGACTTCATCATTTTCTTTTCTTAGTTTTTCCAGGAGAGAGAGAGAGAAAGAAAGAGAGAGAGAGAGAGAGAAAGGGAGAGAGAGAGAGAGAGAGAGAGAGAGAGAGAAAGAAAGAAGAGAGAGAGAGAGAGAAAGGGAGAGAGAGAGTGAGAGGAGAGAGAGAGAGAGAGAGAGAGAGAGAGAGAGAATGAGATCGACACAGAAAGACAGACAAATAGAGAGACAGGCAGACAGACAGACAGACAGAGGTGGGCATCGTAGATATGTATGTAAAATGTGTTAAAACCCGGCTCACTACTTAGCTTTTCTCCGATAAGGGCATCCTCCCCCCTTTTTTCCCCTTCCTTTTTTCCTCTCCCTTCTTTCTCTCCTCCTTTCCTTCTTCTTCTTTTGTCAGCACTTTCCTACCATCCAGATCAGTTTAGCAGCAAATTGGCCGAGGGGAAGAGGGCGCGGAAACCGAATTTCACGGACACTGGGTCAAGCTGCCTTGCCGGTTGGACAGTTCAATTGTCTCTGCAACTGAATCTGTCAGCTGCAGAATGTCTTGTCGCCTGATTCTAAATTTCGAGTGCAGTTCGACATCATCGTATCTGTCCAGTGGATGCAGTCTGTCTCGAAAAATACGTTCTCTTCGCAACATTCGACGTCTCCGCATTCTCAGAGCGACAAACGCGGCTGCCATCTTGTCAACATAGATATCGGACCGAAAGACGAGATATCGGAGGGAGGTACCACCTATAAACTTATAGGGGGGACAGGTCTCTATCGTGGCTTCCTGCATGAGAATTTTTCCGCATTATCGAGCCGACTACCGCAATCGGTTCGATAGACGATTTATCGGGCCTATCTGCATACCGCCCCAGTTCTGTAATCCGATACACGCAGTCACTGTGTGCAAAGTCACAGTGATATGAATACATGTTGAAGAGGAAGCCGTTTGCACAATGTCGATCACTTCTTACACAGAAAGACACTTTGCAGAGGGCTTGCCGTGCTGTGACTAAGAACTGGGGGGGGGGGGGGGGGGGGTTGGTAGGGGGGGGGTTGGTAGGGGGGGGTTAGAGGCGTTATAAACATTTCATATACATACATATATGTATATGTGTATATGTATTATATATATATATAATATAAAATATATATATATATATATATAGAGAGAGAGAGAGAGAGAGAGAGAGAGAGAGGGGAGCGATTATATATATATATATATATTTTTTTTTTTCCCCCCACTTGTTTTCCCCCACTACTTAATTGTTCAGCATTATATTGTTTGGTCAATCAGTGGACGATTGCATCTCTTAGGAGATCCAAGTAAAGGTTGTTCTGCACAATTCTTAGCTGCTGACAATGCTTGGGTTATTGAACAGCAGAGCTGACCACTCAGACTGTTCCATATCTTTTGATCTCCTTTGCATCCTTCAATGTATCCTCAAGCATAGGCTCAAAGATTGTCCCCCCTACATTTTATACTGTTTGCATAATGTTTTTTTTTTATTTATTTATTTTTTTAATAGCTTTTCAGCAACATTTTCCCTCTCCACACTTTCGTTTTGTTTTGTTTACTACCTTTCACTGGCTGCTTTAGGGTGCTGTTGGATTCTTTTTTTGAACCCTTGGTGGTGAGAACACCACAGAATAACGGACTGTTGTGTGTCTCTATCTGACGCCAAGAGCACAGACACAAGCAATGGTGTCTTGTCTGATGAATCCAATCCAACCGACTCAAAGGTTGATAGACTGCGATGGTTTCCTCATGCAGCTAGTAAAAGGTTTTGAAATCTATAATGTATATTTTCCCATTGTCTTCATCTACAAATTTTTCTTTTGAATTTCAATTCTTTGTTGAGTCATAACTACAACGACGGAAGAGTTGTTAACCAGCACTTGTTTTCATCTACAACATAATTCTACGATATATGTATATGTATATATATATATATATATATACATACATCATACAGAGAGAGAGAGATTTTAACTGATGAATTGTGTTTGTATTGGGGAGCGAAACAACGGAGTCATCTTCTCCGTCTCTAAAGAGAAGAACGCGTGCCTTAGCTTTCACGCGATCTTTGGAGTACGGAGGGGGAAAGCAAGAAGGCTACCGCAGCAGATGAACCAGGCCTACTGATTAGTTGCCAATGTTGCAAGACAATCTCTCGAATTCGGTAGTCCATTCCTCCTCCCCCCCCCCTCTCTCTCTCTCTCCGAAACCCGGTGTTTTATACATCTCAACGTCAATAAGATTCTGGACTGAGAAATTCATTGTGGTTTCGTGAAAAGAGAATGGAGAGAGGGGAGGAGAGATAAGAGAATGGGGAGGGTGATGATGGTACCGCAACATCACAGGCGGGTCCTATGTGTTCACCATTTTACAAGGACGTTTACAGAACACGGCAAACGCCATTGGCATCGTCCTCCACCTGTGTGATCATGTCAGTGGGTAATATAATTTATTATGTCGACGATGAAACGAATTTCTTACGCGAGTTTTACTTTCAACAGCCGTGACAGAGGCTTTTACACTGAACTTTAAATAAATACACTTTCTCAACTCTGTCTCTCTCTCTCTCTCTCTCTGTTTTACCAGCTATATAGATTGATATATTATAGATATACAGAAACCCCCTTTCTCTCTGTCTGTCTGTCTCTCTCTCTCTCTCTCCCCTCTCTCTCTCTCTGCCTCACCATCTATCTATATAGATAGGTAGATTGATAGACAGAAATCTCTCTCTCTTACCATCTACAGATAAACAGATAAACTCTTTTAATCGTTTTTTTTTTCTTTCAATGTACATTTTCACTTCACAGAGCTTGTTCAACAAGTCACATACAATGAATCTTCTTATACAGTCATTCCATTCATAGCATCGTGTCTTAAAGCAGAGCTCTCAGAATTATCTCGTTTCTGCAGCTGAAGAGATCAATCCCCACCAGAATTGATCTCTATGCTGTGACATTCATTAGCACCTAAGTTTGTTCTGAGAAGAAACTGATTTCACGGAGCATCTGATTTTTCATATATAGTTTTCCTATGAAGTATTTATTACTATTATAATGAATACTTATATAGCGCCTATTCTCAGCAAGAGACCAAGCTTTAAGCGTTTTATAATCCGCACTCGTTTACACAACCGGCTGCCTACCTTGGTAGTGCCGACTGAAGAGCTGCCAGATGGCGCTTCATTCAGTCGTTTCCCGTGTCATCCAGTCCATATCATTCAATGTCGTTCACTCAATTTCCTTTCTTCCTTCATTCTTTCCATTTCTTACGCAGGGTGCATGCTATGTGTAACGTGTCATCCATACGAATGGCCAAACTGGCCTTCTCTTCCGAAAGTTGGTGTGGGATTGTACGTGTGTGCAAGATGTTATGCGTGCGTTCACACACGGAACCTCGGTTTATAGTCTCATTCGAAGGACTGCATGGGAAATGGAATCAGAACCAATGTTAACTCCGAGGGAAAAATCCCCCTGTACCGAAACGGCCCGGCGGAGATTCGAACCCGCAACCCCAGGATCACCAAGATTACAAGTCCGGCGCTCTACCAACTGAGCTATTCATTGTTCTCCGTAAGAATTAATTTGCTAATTGAATTGTTGATTTATATTTTTCAACTTACATTTATACATTTATGTACCTTTTTCAAAAACTATTTACTGATTGCCTGATTAATTGATTGGTTGATCGACTGATTGATTGATGTGTCTGTTTATTTATTTATTTATTTAGGTATTTTATTCTTCTCATGTTTATTTATCTATTACTTATTTGTTAATTTATGTACTTATCTATTTATCTATTGATCTATTTGGATATCTGTTTATCTATTTATATATCTATTCATTTATTTATCTGTTTATTTACTTATTTATTCATTATCTGTTTATTTATTAATTCGTTGCTGTTTCCACATAGACGAAGGAGAGGGAACACCATACTCGATGACAAGGAAAGGGAATCCACAGCAGGGGCCGATAACCTGTCCCTCCAAGATCAGACCGCCATGTTATAGGGACCACCCCCGCTCGACCGGATCTGACGTCACTGACGAAGTTCAGGCCATTCGTGCAGAACGTAGGAGAGAGTGCATGGTGACGTCGCAGGTCTTTTCTGGTCCGCCCAAGAGATTCTGGTGTTTTTTTTTCTTTCTTCAAAACATTCGTGACTTTGACGTTTTTGTTCGGAGCATGTATTGTGTTTCATTGGATGGATGACTTCATCCCCATCCATTTCTGTGTGAATTCAGACCGTTCTTCACACACACACACACACACACACACATACACACTTCCATAGCTTACCTTCCTTTCTGTTTCTTTGTGTTGGCGTTTCTCTCTTCGTATTTCGTTTGTTCATTTTATCAGTGAGATTTTCTTATTTTTAATGCCCAAGAACAAGGAGTCGTTGCAGTTGTCACTGTGGAATAGTGTACCTGAGCTGAATGAATGCTGCAAATGGGACCTCAATGAAGACCCATTCATTTCATGTCTAAGACAGACAGACAGACAGAGAGAGAGAGCGCGCACGCGGGCGTGCGTTTATCTCTGTGTGTAAGCACCTGCGTGAGTGAGTGTGTTGATATTCTACTAACCTGAAATTGTCGAATGAATGAAATGTAGGTGCGATATTCATACATTTTTCGACCAGTATCGGTGGTGGGGTGGGGGGTGGGGTGGGGGTGGTGGGTGGGGTTGGAAGACGATGGTATTGAAAGACACGAACGGTGATGTAAAGAATATAAGGACATCATGAGTATAAGAATATCAATATCTTAACTATAAAAATATCATGAGTGATGACAGCCAGAGATTTAACCTGACTCCAGAACAGCATTTATCAAGCCACTTCCCATCCTGTATTTCGTTGTTTTTTTCGGTTTTTTTTTTTTTTTTTTTTTTTTTTTTTGCATTATACAAACTAAAAAAAAAAAAAAGGCGAGTAAAACAGGTCGAAGAGAAAAGAAGGGAGTAATGTTTCACATGTGCTGTGTGGTCTTATGCGGGAATTGAATCCCGAACAGTGGGGGTGGGGTGGGGGGTGGGGGGGGGGGGGTGTACAACCTAACTCATAGCGGTCTGGGCCTTTTCAAATGTAGCGTATGTGTATGTTCTCTATTACATGTATTTGTTGTATGATTGAACGTTATAGGATTAAGTTTTTGTAGTGATATTTGAAGAATAAGTGAATGTCACATTGGTAGGATTAGGATTTGTTAGTTATTGTAGTAATAGTATTTGTAGTTGGGTGTAAGGTGTATTATTGTATATGAGAAGGGTGAATGTAGTATGGCTTTGTAAAGCGCTTAGAGAAATTCGTTTGATTAAGCGCTATATAAGAAATCATTATTATTATTATTATTATTATTATGTTATCCTTGGTTCAGTAAAGTCACTCACTTGGTGCCCATCAAAATGCAATACGTGCATTCAGCCAGTCGTTG
>CM065745.1:26542577-26547577 GCA_033310375.1 Conus canariensis | reverse complement strand
CCCCCCCTACCTTCCCCCCAAATAACAATTCTTATAACAACGACAACAGCAACAACAATCATCGTCATCATCATCATCATCGTCATAGTAATGCTGAAAATGATGATACTAATGATAATGATAATAATAACAACAACACAACAACAATAACAATGAAAATGATAATAATAATGAAATAAATAAAGAAATTGAAAATGATAATAATAATGAAATAAGTAAAGACATTCTAGAGTTGATAATGGAGCTGAGAATTATCTGTTACCATCTTACATTGGAAGACATAGATAGATCTGGTATTAATGTCCTCATATAATAATAATAATAATAACGATAATGATGATGATGATGATGATGATAATGAATTAAATTTTAAAGAAATGTAGAGATAACAAACGGGCTTAGAAGTATATTGTACGATCTGATGGTGGAAGACATAGATAATTCTGGTGTTAATGCTTTTACAGAAGAAGAAGAAGAAGAGGAAGAAGAAGAAGAAAAAGAAAAGAAGAATGATAACAATAATAATAATCAGTAAACAAGTGGGGTATTTTTTGCTCCCATAAGAAAACCTAACACAGAGTAACTTTTATTCAAGACTGGCACAGCCTTTTAAACTTGAATAAAGTCAGAAAGATACATAGACGAACAATCTAACAGTGGGGGAAAAACAAACGCAGGCCACAATGAACCAATTGAACTGTCTTCATAGTAATGACTTGGCAAGATTTGGACTTAGGAGGGGGGGGGGGGGGGGGGGGGGGGGGGGGAGGAGTTTGAAGATGGAGAAACTGGGCACATGAAATTAAGAAAATATGTTACAGATATGAAAACTCTTCACTAGCTGCATAAGGGAACCATCGCAATCCCTTTTGAAGGCAGATATATTTGTATTATATATTGTACGATCTGATGGTGGAAGACATAGATAATTCTGGTGTTAATGCTTTTACGATCTGATGGTGGAAGACATAGATAATTCTGGTGTTAATTATTATCATTTTCAATGTCTTTATTTATTTCATTATTATTATCATTAATATCAAAAGGGATTGCGATGGTTCCCTTATGCAGCTAGTGAAGAGTTTTCATATCTGTAACATATTTTCTTAATTTCATGTGCCCAGTTTCTCCATCTTCAAACTCCTCCCCCCCCGCCCCCCTCCTTAAGTCCAAATCTTTGCCAAGTCATTACTATCAAGACAGTTCAGTTGTTGGCCTGCGCTTGTTTTTTCCCCCACTATTAGATTGTTCGTCTATGTGTTTGTCTGACTTTATTCAAGTTTAAAAGGCTGTGCAAGTCTTGAATAAAAGTTACTCTGTGTTAGGTTTTCTTATGGGAGCAAAAAATACCCCATTGTTTACTGTTTATCGTTTACTGTTCCCTGCCTCATTTCATTTCCAATAATAATAATAATAACAACAACTATAATAGTAATAATAATACTAACAACAACAATAACAATAACGACAACAATAAAAATAATGATAATATTAATAACGAAACACTTTAAAATTTAAATCTGGAGACAATAAAGGAGCTCAGAAATATTTATTACGATCTTATGTTTGAAGACATAGATAGTTCTGGTATTAATGTCTTCATGTAATAAATGAATGAATAAATAGACAGATAAATATATAAACAAAAAAAAATGAATCAATCAATCGATCAACCAATCAATTAATAGATAAATAAATAAATAGATACATAAACAAAATAAACAAACAAATAGTACATGAAAAAATAAATAAAAGAATAAGTAAATATAGACAAGGAAACCTAAACGGCTCAGAATTATTTATCACAATCTCCTAATAGAAGACAAAGATGGCTCTGGCATTCATAGGAACAGTCTCAATACACCAGCAAGACCGATCCTGTATCCCAAAAAGGATTTTTGAAAAATGAAGAAATAAAACTGAAAATGGCTCCAACTTCAAGTATGTCATAAAATCTGGTTAACATGCATTGCTTAAAAAACAACAACTGCCAGTTATTAACACGTAAAAGGTGTAAGCCTAAAACATAGTGAACGACATGTACACAACCAATCACTACCCACAAGATGCGTAAATTGGCATGTATTTTCTGAGTGAAAATGTTTATTTAAAAAAGTATTCGGTCCAATGACAAGGACAAGACAAAAACGAATGATATGTTGCAAATATAGACCTGAATGGGTAAACCTGGCATCCGTGAATGTAGAATCAATTCAACAAATCTGATTATGTCTCTGAGAAAGCCGTCCCACGAACATGAAATGGAGAAACATATGTATTTGGTGAAGATGAATTACGCAAGCTATAGGAGAAAATGGTTGCTACTCATAAGAGCAATACCAAATGAACAGTAACGATGTACACCTGTGTCAAGCGACCTCAGCACTTTTTTTTTTTATTATGATAACACGGACTTTAAAACAGGGCTGTGTAATTTTGCTTTCATCAAATGACATAAAGCTTTGATTTGAGGTTTGTATGTGACATGTCTTATAACTGGCATATACATATGCTCTCACTTCCCTCCCAATGACATGATACTTTGACCTGAGGTTTGTATGTGACACGGTTTCATAACTGGCATGTATATATGCTGCCTTTTTTCTCCACATGGCATGGTGCCTCTGATTCGGGATCGTATGTGACATTTTTTTTACGGTGTTGTTTATATGCTGTCACTTTATTTTTTCCTGTATGCATATGAAGATTAAAAAAAAGAAAAAAGAAAAAAAAAAAGACAAAAAAGAGAAAAATGAAGGGGAGTGGGAAGGGGGTGAGGGGAGAGGGTGAAAAAAGAACTACGAGCTCGTCGGTCGTCGAATGAATTATATCTCCCTTCATAATTTTTTACTCGAAGCGGGAGGGAGGGGGGGGGGGGGGGGAGCGGAGTGGAAGGGAGACAACTCCCAACTCCTCGAGGCTCTAGCCACGTCCCGGAGAGTCCTTCCCCTTGGTCTTGCGACTCGCCATCACCAACCTGACCAGCAGAAACACGCAGCAGAGCAGCAGCGCCCCACACACCGCCAGCAACGCGATCAGCAACGTGTCGATCTCGCCCTCGCGCAGCTCCAAGAAGGTCAGGTCCTCCGCCGCGGCCCCCGTGGCCCCAGCGGTGCTGTCGGTGGGCGGTTGAGGGGTCGAATCTGGCCCCTCAATGGCCGTGAGGTTCAGCCAGCGCGAGTGGAGACGAGGCATGAGGTCGACCCACAGGGACACCCGATCGGCGTGAAGGTGCTGGTCGATGGAAGGCGTCAGGCTGAACCGGAGGAACGTTTCGTTGTTGACGTCATACGGCAGCCATTGGCCCTTGATGTCGTCTGGAAGTCGATCGTTCGGGTCTCTGTGGGGTGGGTGGTGGGAACATGTTAATCAAGGGAGATGAATGATTCATGTCATGGTGGAGAGGAAGTTTGATGTCTGTTGTTGACATACGCAGCTGGATTGCTCTCTGAGAGTTGTTTTTTTCCATTGTGGGTTAAAAGGTTATTTGCATCCCCCATCACCATTATCCCGCCCTCGTTTCCCCATTTCCCCCCCCCCCCCCCCCCCCCCCTCTCTCTCTCTCTCTCTCTTTCTCTCCCCACTCTCCTCGTTCTCTGTTTCTGTGTCTGTCTGTCTGTGTTTGTGTCTCTGTCTGTCTGCCTGACACCTCTCTCTCTCTCTCTCTCTCCTCTCTCTCTCTCTCTCTCTCTCTCCCCACTCTCCTCTTTCTCTGTTTCTGTGTCTGTCTGTCTGTGTTTGTGTCTCTGTCTGTCTGCCTGACACCTCTCTCTCTCTCTCTTTCTCTCTCTCTCTCTCTCTCTCCCCACTCTCCTCTTTCTCTGTTTCTGTGTCTGTCTGTCTGTGTTTGTGTCTCTGTCTGTCTGTCTGACCCCTCTCTCTCTCCTCCCTCTCTCTCTCTTCTCTCTCTCTCTCCCCCCACTCTCCTCTTTCTCTGTTTCTGTGTCTGTCTGTCTGTGTTTGTGTCTCTGTCTGTCTGCCTGACACCTCTCTCTCTCTCTCTTTCTCTCTCTCTCTCTCCCCACTCTCCTCTTTCTCTGTTTCTGTGTCTGTCTGTCTGTGTTCGTGTCTCTGTCTGTCTGTCTGACCCCCCCCCCTCTCTCTCTCTCTCTCTCTCTCTCTCTCTCTCTCCATATACTCATCAAAACAAAGGCAAGGTATTTACAGAGATACGGCAGATGGCTGAACAGCCATTACAAAACAGAAAAGGGAAAGGGACGTAACTCAGAGTGAACACTGAGCCTAACGTTCTGTGCCGTGTTCTCTTTTTCACACACACTCTGTCTGTCTGTCTGTCTGTCCTTCTGTCTGTCTGTCTCTCTCTTTGTAAGGGGAGGGAGAAGGGGGAGGAGAGGGGGAACAAGGAGGTGAGGTGGAACAGGGGGCGGGGGAGGGAAGGGGGATGGGGGGTGGAGAAAGAGGTTGTGATGATATCAACTTAGAGTGGTCACGTATCCAATCGCGTCACCATCCCATTTTTATTACTCAGTGGTAAAACAAACGGGTGGGGAGACAGCGCTTCAGTCAGTCACCGACCTCGATCTCGATCTTGAACTATATAGCAAACAAGAACAGATTCGCTGTATCTAAAAATGCTAACAACCCCACCGCCCCACTTCTGCGAAACCTTACCAGGTAAATCCACCGATAAAAAGAAGAAAGGTGAAGGACGAACACGTGCTACTCACTGACCTTGATTCAAGCAAGGTCAGGTAAACTTGGAGACAAACGGGCCAGGTCCGACCCGTACGCCTCTGTTGGACTTTCTTAGGGAATGCTCATACTGGGACGCGCGTCTGTCGCGCGGACAGACAAAAATCGTGCGGATGCGGCACTTAGTAAGTCACGAGTGTCTATTTGTTCAACCTGGATTTGGATGCAGTGCTGCTCCGCTTTGTGAGGAGGGTTAGAGAGGGTCGCGTTTGCTTGCTATCAGTTTTCCTTGGATGAAATCTGACAGTATTATTTGGCCTTTTTCACTCACGTGTAAGTCACTCTTA